>OZ004725.1:125509699-126109699 GCA_963924685.1 Dexiosoma caninum | reverse complement strand
AAACGAATATTTAATAAAGTCACCTTGTGTGTAGATTCATTTTTATTTGCTGTTAATATAGTCAGATTTGTATTAATGTATCTGTTCGGATTAAGCTTAAACAACTTCTAAAAGTTTACGTTTTAATAAAATTATTTTTAATTCTATGCCGATAAAATCATCATCTTGTGAAAATATTTTCTGAGAAAATTCAGTTCTGTGGCATATAACGCGATTAACTTTGACGGAAAAGATTTAGTTTAACCAATAACATTTGGCTTTTGCATTTTTATTTAAAGTTTTCATGAACGACTCTGTTTTGTTGGAAACTCATTTTTATTTTTATTTTTATTCATTTTGTTTCATAAATATTGAACAATTATTTACATAAAACTTGTAGAATTCCGCTTTGATGAAAAATGTATTAATTGAAAGTGCGAAAAATTAAGAACAGATATTTAAGGTGTTATAAAGACTATAAATCGCATAATGATTTGAAAAAAAAAAAAGTAGAACAAAATGAACAGAACTCACTGTCATAACAGTGAATGCATTGCATTGATGTTCAATACACACTACCCTATAGAGTAGACCATGGTGTACCATTTTTATATGGATTATAAATAAAACAGGAATATTGATTTTATGCAAACAAAAATTATCGCTCATTATTCCATGTGTCAACGTTGACGTCGCGACCAAATCGATATACGGAAGCTGTCACTTCAAAGCATAATTTTAATTTCAAGAAATATTGAATTTTTGTAAATGCCAACTCAAATAGGGCGGAATAATTTTATATTTTCCGCTATAAGGCTGTACCGCCGATAATAGTTTCCATGAAATGAAATGTCTCTAGTCTGTTACATATTGTAGGGTATCAATAGTTAATTGATTAAGTAATTTTATTCTTCTTTTTGTCTCTACAGTAGTAGCGAAGGTTATTTTAAAAAGTTCTTCTCAATTAAAGGCGGCTACGGCAAAATTTTATTTAATTCTAAAATAAAGTAACAAGTAGCAGTAGACAGTGGGCAGTGGGCAGCAGACAACGCACCGGCTATAGATGGCATTACACCGTTTGATACAAAAAGAAACTTAAGAAACATAAAATATAAAATTTATTGTCAAAGCGAAAAGTTAATTTCGGTTTTTAAACAGCTATTGAAATAATCCCTCCTATAGTGTTTGCCGTATTCGTCTCGAAAACGCGGCGTATTTAAAAAATAGCATCGTAGTTGGCGAAAACGCTATCAAACGCCAGTAGTCGAAATACGTCCACGCCAAATACGATAAGGGTGAATCTTAAGATTGCTCTGCGACATTTTAAGTTTGCACTTGATTTATGCAATTTGAAAAGAATAAAATCTTTTATTAGCAAGAAATATATTCTTTTCGTTGGGAAACTGTGAAATATTTGTGTCAATTAGAGATAAAATTTTATTTTTGTGTTCAATTAACTTCAGGTTGTTTCCTTCGTTTTTGTAGTTCTTTTTAGTTTTTCTTGATTATGGTCTACTGCAAACTGATTTATTTTTTTTTATATCGAATACTTTTCAGAACATTAAACCACAGAAAAAAATGTACCAAATCTACCAAAACAAAAAATACACTTTTTATAAATTTGGTGGTATTTTTGTAGTTTTTTTTTTTCGTGTCATTGCAAAGTATTGAAATAAAGTTTGTTTTTGGATTCTAAAATTATAGAAATACTCTTATTAATAACTGTGTGGCAAATTGTTTTTAAGTTATTGCTGCAACTTCAATAACAAATAATAAATTGAAGTTTAAATAAAAAAATTTTAATTAATATTGCTTTTTTTAATTACTGAAAAATTACAAATAATTTCTTAATTGGCAACTTATATCAGCTCTTAGTCTACAATATGAAGAGTGAGTAGTTTCAGCATATCATTATATATATTCACGGCATATCACCATCGCGGCTGTTGACGAATCACTTTTTCGACCAAGAACACAACGAATTTTGGCTTCAAAGGATGGTCTTTATATGGCTTCAAAGCATAATCGCACCTTCAATGCTAATTGGCAGTCCATTTTTCGAAATTTATCACCAAATTTTGATTTCATGAAGTCGATACTGGTGGCTGCTGCAAGGCACGTAGCGGACTCCTCAGCCGCATTCCGGCTGAATCAACGTCTTCCATATTCTCAAACAAAAAATCAATGACCATGGTGTCCTGACGATCTTCATTGACTATAAAGTTAGGTCCGGATTCATTTTTGAAGAAATAAAGTCCAATAATGCCACCATCGTATGTACCGCATGGTGGTTTTCTTTGGCTGTAATGTAGTCTGTAGGGATTGATTTCACTTCATAGACTGAGTTTAGCGACGAAACATTTAGTTTGTAAGCAAATTACGGTTGGAGAAGAGAGCATCGTTTTTGTGTTCGGTACTCGGCGACACGCTTTGTTTTCATTTTCGATACTTGCAAAAATAACAATGGAAAAATATTAACAATAATAATGGAATGTAGCCGGCAACATATTCGTCTGTGTGACCGCACAAGAGAAAAAACAAAAGAGAATTCCAGATTTTTTTCTTCCAAACGTTTTCTCGTCTAAACTCAGTCACAGTCAGCAATTTTTTTTATTAACAAAACTATTCGGCCAAAAACCAACCTATTGACGGATTTTCGAAGTAAATCTGATGGCATTACTGGAGTGTCAATCCATTCATTATGATTTGCCAGAGTCTACGGATCATAACTGTCAAAAAGGGCTTAGAAATATTGTTTAAATTTATTTAAGCTGTTAAGCGAACCGAATGTTAAATTTTAATTTAAAAAAGAAATATTTGAATTAGTAATCTAATTTAATTTTCAAAGTTTTTTATTTATTTTTTGCTTATGAAGAGATAAAAAAACTTGTGAAAAAAAATTAAATAAAGTGCTGGGAATATTTTTAATGTAAAAAATAAATTTAAATTAAACAGAAACATGTAAAACCTCTTTATTATATGTAAATTATTTTATTTATTGGCCTTTTCTATAATATACTATTATGTAGATGAAAATAAAAATCTAAAAATAGAAATATATATGTGTAATAAAAAAAAGTAAACTAATGGATTGTTATGTTTTTGTTTATAGATTTTTGGTTTTGTGTTTGGCATTCAACTTAAATTGTCGATTGATTAGTTGAATCTTAAACATTAGAATCTAGAGTTTGTATTCAGAAATTAGGAAAAATCAACTGATGAACTAAGTAAGCATTAGCGAAATAGTACTATATGGATATGCTTTCCTCCTCAGTTATTGAGTTTACTTTTGTAAAAAATACTTTGTGAGAATATCACAAAGTATGTAATAATACATTTGACATATATTTTTGGGAAAAAGCACAATTTTAAAATTAGAATCATATATAAAGAGATATTCCTAAAATAAATTCAGTTAATATACATATAATATTATGAATAAAAACGAATTTCTATTGAATTGCCTGAAGAAGCGTCGAAATGTTGAGCTGAACAAAAGCCTTTTATATGAAAAATAAAACGATAAGCTTGAATAATATTTATTGAACTTCAAAAAATTCAGAATTAAATAAAGAATGGAATGAAAGAATTAATTCAAATTAAAAAATTAATTCAGTACATCTTGCATTGTTAGCACCAATGCAGGCGCCATCATAGACTTTTCGCCAAACTTAAAAGAGACGAAAAATCTATTATTACATCTCTGTATTCTTCAAATTAAAAAGCCAAACATTAACGTTACCTTCTAAAGGCCGCCTGCATTGTCTAACATCCAATAAACATGCATTACCAAATGTGCACTGTATTTTCAAATTTTCCAAATGGGCACAAACTGGATTGTACACTGCCATACAAATATCAGGACACTGTTGGCATTTACTACAGGACACAATCATTAAAATCACAATTAATTTACTTTTAAATAACATTTTTCCGCTGTATCTACTGATCTTCGCGTTCATTTGTAACACAACATTATTTGAATTTTTATAATGAAATAAAAATACGAACTGTATTTAACTTATAGTATTTCATTCAAATTATTGCACTTTTAATTAATTATTGTTTTATTGTTCAATTAAGCACTTATTTAATACTGAATTGTATCAAGTGTTTAACATGACGTATGCGCCAGCCCTACAAACATTAAGTGAGTAGAATATTTCGTATAATTCGTTGCTTTTTTTTTTTTTTTTTTTTTTTTTTTTACCTACTTCCATGATACCATAGCAAATGAGAAAAATGTTTTTGAAGAAAACCAAAAATGAAGTGAAATGAGTACTTTCCGGCAAAAATCCGTTTTGAAAAGGGTACCTTTTCTATTTTTTGGAAAAGGGACTGTTGATATAGCAATAAAAGTATCTAAATTCGATGCAAATGTGTTGGACACTGTAAAAATATCTATACAAAAGTGGGAGAGATTAGATAATTTGGTGTGGGGTAGCGAAGCGCACCGGGTTAATCTAGTATTGAATATTTGTAAGTAGTCAGAAACAGTTCATCAGCCAGTTATGTTTTGTTTTGCTATAACAAACTTGATGATTAAATTACGATGCTTTTTAAATAAATATAGGGCATCGTATGTTCTAGTCTATGTTATTTGCTTAAATTAAGTTATTTTCTCTTCCAGCAAAGTAATGTATTTTGAACAATGCTAAATAAATTGAGAATACAGCTGGCGAAAGCAAAGGCGGAAGTAAATATTGTTTTATAAAAGGCTGAATTATTATTATTATTTTTATCTTATATTTATCTTGGACCAGTTCTCAGGGGAAATCCCCTACATATGCAATGTACTGAAACTAGATAGAGTGAGGGATAGTTAGGATAGATAGATAGAGAGAATAGGCATGTGGTGAAGTGGCTTAATTCACAAACTTTGCAGTTGCGTGTTAATTATAGAGCAAAGTGGCTACATCTCTGATTTTAATTTTGACGCATTATTTGTAAGCTAAGGGCAGCCATTTATTTTGCTCAAATACCGATGACGGAGGATGCTGCAGTACATAAAACTCTAAAAAAAAATTTCTTCTTGACTTCTAAAAAAAAGTAATTATCAAACAAAAACAAACTTCAGGTCAATTTTTATTAAGATTAAAAGGTAAAGTTGGCTTTACACAGCCTGAGCAAATTTTGTTGTAACTTATCTAGCTGGCAGCCAGTTAACTTTTATCCACTAGCCGCCGTCCAAAATTATTTAACTCATATCACTGGCAACAGCTTTCGATTATATTTGTTTTATATTATTCTAATTAAAAATTGAATTATCACATGATTTAGTTGTACGTTCTTATTTACTGTATTAAACAGTCGAATTATTTTAGTTTCTTCGTTTGCTTTTAGCAATTTGATATCAGTGGTTTTTTCTTATCAGTTGAATGCATTTTTTGAAATAGCACACTAAATTATAATGGGTTATTTTCTCGAGTTGTTATTTTTAAACATACGACTTTATGACTACCTTGTGAATACCGCAATTGTATATCAGATAAAATGTTCTATTTATATATAGAACAGTTCTATAGCTACGATATTGCAGTTTTACATATTGAAATCTGGCGAAAATTCCGACAGTGTAGTGGTACCTTAAGCCTTCAAATTGTACGCAATACACAAACCAGCTAGAAATTGCTTTGAAAATGTATTTGACATAAAATGTGCTTTTTTACAAGTTCTGAATTTTTACTTACCATCCTAGATTTTGTGTTGGTTTATCTCAAAAAAAAAAATTAAAACAAACATTTCTTTGCGGGCTAAAAGTTAATTTTATTTTTTTCTTTTTTAAGCAAAATCGTTACAGCGGATTTGTCTGCATTTTAGGCCGCCACCGCTTGATTGCATTCTCCAACCTGTAGGAAAATATAAGCTGGAAAGGAATATAAAACAAATTTTTTTAAAGTTTGTGTAAAAAAAACCACTGCAGATTGTTGTTAAATATTAATAAGACTTTTTTGGTTTCCAATTAATTTTTTTAGCACAATCTGGGTCTGGTTCAAATTCTCGACTTGTATTGGTTTATTTAAATTTTTATTTATTTTATAGATTTTAATCTTATACAAAAAAAACAATTGTTTCTCCCCTTTTATTTGCGTATTTTATTATACTTTTTCTCCGGTTATATTGCTCTATTTAAATAAATTTAATTTTACGAATAATTGTACTAACTTTTAAAATAAGAAACCTTTGAAATTGAAATAAAATGTGCAGATTTAAGCCCAAACTATCACAAAGAGCCCACAACGTTTTCATTTTCAAATACATATTCTGTATCATAAATAATATTAAAAAATTATAATAAAATAATTTTTCCAATTAAAATTTCAATGAGACATAACCATAGAAATATCTATAAGAATGTTTTCTGTCACATATTACAGCTGCCATAGCCATAAACAGCTGTTACATTTTGTTTATTACTTTAAAAGTGATAAAAAGAATATGATCACATGAGTCAGCTGTTTACGCCTGTGATAGAACATTCAATTGATATCTATCGATATCACGTCTAATAAAAAATAGTACTGACCATAAAGTTGATTCGAACAGCTGTTTTAAATGGTTATAGTAAAGCCACGTATAATTAAACATTAATGAATTACGAATCCTAGTATTTCATATTCACCCTTTGCTACGGTTGACAATTTTGGTCTTCGACATCGACAGTTTGTAATGGATTAAGGAAAAATATTGTACTCGTATGTTTTCTTTAATCAATTATAAATTGTTGATGTCAAAAATCGCCCACCGTGATAAGGCCCATTAATTAATATTGTTGTTATAGATCCTGTTAATACGAACTCGAATTTTATTTAATTTTTTTTATTCCCCAATGAGAGAGCACGTTGATTACGAAACGAAAAATTTTTCCTGGGTTCAACCCCAGTTTCAGACTTATACAAACATCTCGCATTTTTTCTGATGTGCATTTGTGTGTCTTTGTGTCGGTTGTTGTCGTAAGGTTTCAGTGGAGAAGGTATAGTCACTGGTCACTGGACAGTAACGTCTTCAGCTCTATCGAATCCACAGGCACATCAGAACGCCCTCCTTCGTCGGTATTGTGTAGCACCGTCGAAGTAAAATAATAATAAAAAAATGGTTACTAAACCGAAGCTTCAACACTGCTACAAGTATAAACAAAGAACGTGCAAAAGCACAGCTGTAAAATAATTCATTAAGTTTCACCTCCTGTCGTTTCTCCTACTATTCCTTTCCTCTAGTTCCAGCACAATTCAGCGCATGTGTAAGGGTCATCTCCTGAGTGCTGGTCCAAGATAAAAAAAATCCGCGTTTAAATTATTTTTTAAATCAACGATTAATTAATTATTTTGAATAAAGGCTGTAATTAAACATCTCCAAATCACTACTTTTGTCGAAAACTTCAAAGACTTTTTGGTGAAATCTCTAACAAAGAACAACTACAGTCTTTGAATTCAGCATAATTTTGGCAACAAATCATTCATAAAAAAACCCCAAACTCAACGAAATAGATGTGCCTGTACTTGGACTATTTGTAAAGTACCAGAATTCTATATTAGAATTACTAAAATGTACTAATGAATCTGTAGTTGAAATATCTCCATATGACTCCATAAGTCAATAATTTCAATAGTTTCAAAAGTGTTACAACTCGCAAATTCTGAACTAAATTTATGAAAATTAATATTGCCATAAAGAAATACTTCTGCATACAACTTAAATGTAAAGCGGAACATATTACATTACGAATATAAAACAGAATGAATTAAAGTATAAAATGGCGGGGAACTTAGTGAAATTGCTGCGTCTTCAAAATGTGGACATACAATTTTTCTACATAAATATCCAAGTTCAGTATATTGTAACTACTAACTAGATGCATTTTCAATTCCATAAAAATATTCTCTCACTTACACTGATTATTTCGGCAGCTGTGCCCATAGAACTCACATTCATTCGGAAATGTTTTGTATGCGTTATCGTATTCGCCGCACACTGGTGCATATTCGTCAGTGCAAGCATTTTGGCAATACTTTTTACATGCTTCTCCGCTAACAACTTGAAATTCTGCAAAAATAAAAAAAGGAAAATACATATATATATTATACACATTATACAAATTTATCAAAATAAATGAAAATGCAATCACTTTTACCATTCTTTTCGTCTGCTCTCATACACATTTCCGTCGCAAAAATACAGGCATTTCTAAATAAGTAACACCGTTTGTAGTCTGTAGCCCAGACAATGTCTTCTATAGTAGAACACTTCCTGTAGATGGAGCAATTAATAGAAGTATCATTCTCTGTACGTGGCATGCAATTTGATGAAATCAAGATGCAAGACATTAAAATTAGAAATGTTCCCGAAATCAGCATTTTTAGTTTCGACTTTGTATGTTGTTCAGTCTGTTGCGCAATAAATTATTTTAACTTCTAAAACCTTTTTCGTTCCTAGTGAATGTTTGAAAAATGTTTTTATTTTTATTTAATTCGTTTTTTTTTTCTTTGTACTTGTATATAATTTTCGTATTCATGAAATAGGGGGAATTTTTCATTTTTAAAATAAATGAAACAAAACAAGTTGTATTATTAGTACGTGTTTCATTCGTTGTTTTTATTCCACATTGTATTGTATGTTTTCTCAATATTAAGGGTATTCAATGATCTATTATTACGTTTATACGCATACTATTTTCAAATGAAACTAACTTGCGATATGTTTTTATTCTTGTACGCACATATTTTTTTTTATAATTTTTTACCCATTACCAAAGCTGCCACGTTGTGTTTCGTTGTTCCATTGTTACTATAATGGGATGTGTTCTAATGAAATCAGGGAACTTGTCCCGAAACTCGGTCATTCGCACGCACAACACGGTCATCATTAAGAGCGCATCCATTTGGGGTCAAATTGGCAGCGAATCGCACTACGCATTACACAGAAAATTCTGCGCGTATGTGGAATGTCCATAAACACTACTCCCTCTACCCTATCTCCAAAAACCTTATTTCATAATTCCGGCACAGTGCAACGTATGTGTAGGTGTCATCCTCTGAGTGCCGGCCCAAAAAAAAAAAACAAAGTGATTTCAACCAAACTGATGACATTCATTGATTTCAAAACGATTTCATATTGCAAAATGAACGATTGTCAAAATTGTAATTCTTTGCGATTGCAATCATTTTGAAAACAATGGTCTTAGAAATCATATAACGAAATCAATTTAGTTGCAGTAAAATTTTTGTTGTGATTGCTGAAGTAGTCTGTCTACACGTTGACTACAAAACCACAATTTTTGTAGTTTCGACCCCAGTTTCTGAGTAAATCATAAAACCATTTCGCATTTTTTCTTATGTGCATTAGTGTGGATGGGTGTTAGTAATTTTCGGAAGGTTTCAGTGTCGAAGGCATAGTCACTGATCACTGAACACTACTGGCTTCAGCTGATAGCAATCCGCATGTACATCAGAACGCCATCCTTCGTCGAAGTGAAATAATTACTAAAAAAAAAAAGAGTCTACTCAAACGAAGCTTCAAAAATTTAACGCGTCTCCTTGACATCAGAGGCCCTTCACAACAATGAAGAATATTTCATTGTATTGATTATTCGGTACAAAATTTAAATAAAATTTAAATTATTATTTTCATTATTATTGGGCCAGGAAGCACCACGACTAACAGCCATACCTAAACAAGAGCGGAAAGCGTTTTCTAGCTGTCAAAAATTCTCATGCCCATACAATTTGTATGTAGCATACCGAAATAACGCGGCGTCAACGCAACGGCAACATTTTGCAATTGGAAAATCCGATTTTGATAGTGCGTTTAATAGTGAAGTAAGTTGCAAATAAAGAAGGTGAAAGAAATAAATATAAAAAAATATTTGTTATTAGAAAATGGAAGTAAGTAAATCCTTTAAATTGTCCATATAACTCATTGTTTAAACTTTTTTTTATAAAATGCTTATTTAAAAATCGCAAACACCAATAAACTTAATTGTTAAAATAATCAGGGTTGTTATATTTATTTTTTTGATAACCCTGTTTTTATCGTTTTGACCTAGCGTTGCCGCTTTTATTTTGGTATGGCATTTCAGCGTAAAATCTAAGCGGAAAAAACGTTCCGCTTCCGCTCTTGTTTAGGTATGGCTGTAACAATTCTACTCTCGTTAAGAAAATTTTAAATGTGTTCTGCAACTTTTTGGAAATTCTCACTTAATAAAATGGGGAATAAGAGTAAAATGTCACAAATTTGCTGCACACAGCTTGCTCAACATCCGTCAAAATGTGGGAGAAATTGCATAAATGTGTGTTATACCTTCCATTCAAACGCAATATAAATTTCTGTACATCTGGATAATGATAACAGCAGTAGTATCGAAATATGGTATAGATGGCTTTGTTATCAGTACACAATATCAGATATCATATACTTATAATTAATTAATTTAGTGTTCATTTTATACGATGTTCTGTGAACACCCTTACTGTGCAGCGAGATTGCATCTCATTTGAAAAATAAAACTGAGTATAAAACAGCACTAATTAAGAGTCGATTATTATTTATAATAATTAACATTATTATTAATAAAGAAAAAACCTTTAAAAATATGATAACAAGAAATTTGCACACAATTTTACTATTTGCTATTTGCTTAGCAGCAAGTACCACTATTTATAATTGTTTCAAGTTTTCAAACTTGATGTGATGCTTCTTTGGTAGAATATTGAACATTAACTGAATATTAACTTCCGTCATGCCGATATTTAAATAGGGTCGGTACTAAAAGATTCTGTTCGTTTCTATTCATAGCTAACCATTTTAGTTTGTTCCAATACTTTGACATTCTCAACATTTTAATTTGCCTACTAAATGTATGGCCTGGCCTTCCTCTTCTTCAAATTCCTTGCGCGCTCCAATGAAGTGCGGCTCGTGCTACTCGTAGATCTCCCTTTCACAGTGTGTGAACATCTCCACATGCCTCTTATGATTTGTTATGAGATGGGGGATTGTCCAGCCATGCGCCACAGATTGGTGCTGGGGATTATAGCTGACCATTACATGTTCCTTATTCTCCTTAATACTAAATAAATGAAATGAACATCAGAGCGCCCTCCTTCGGTGGTATTGTGTAGCATCATCGGCGAAATAAAATAATTAATAAAATGGCTACCAAACACAGCTTCAAAATATGAATGCATCTCCTTGACGCCAGAGACGCTGCACAAGAAACAAAAAATGTGCCAAAGCAAAGTTGTAAAAATAATGAAGCTTTCCTTCACCTGTCATCTCTCTCTAAGCTTGGCAAAAAAAAAAAAAAATTAATACCATATATGAGAATTAATCGCATTTCGTAAGCATGGGTTACTTGACCGTTGGTTGCAATAAGTCGAATTTTTCATAAATTATTTATTAATTTTTATTATTATATTGTTAATTGAGAAAAATCTATAGTTGAAAAGCGAAAAGAAAATTTAGTTAGAGCGGTATTGACAGGGTTAATAACATTTCCCACTGTTATAAGGAAAACAGAAATATGACAAACAAATGCTTATTTGACAATCTATTGTGCAAATCTTGTTTTTCTATTCATCAACAGAATTATTTATTTGGTTTGAATTTAAAATACAATATTAAACCAATTGAAATAATATTCCTACTCGTATGCCAATTGAAATTTTGATTCAAATCCAAATAACAGCAACAGTCATGGCAGCAGCAAATTTACAGTAAATGCGCATTAAATTCACATTTTGTTTTGTTTTTTTTTTTTCAAAAGAATGAAAGGAGTTTTTCAATCGATAACTACAAAAACAAGAAAAATAGGTTTCGAGTTGAAGACAAGATATAATAAAAATGAAAAAAACAAAAATGCATATTTCGTTTTCAAATGTATTTATAGCAGACAAAAGGAAATACTTGTATAAAAATGACTTAATGAAGCCTTGCGAACGTGTAATGCATTCGCACGAACACTGGCCGCAACAATACGCCTGGCATTTGTATGCTGCACTTGATAACGAACGATTCGTTTTCAATTTAAAGCGAGACTAGCGTCGGGCACATTCCAAAAATGCGCATGATCTGACGAAAACAACTACAACAATAACAAAGATTAAAAACGTAGGAAAATATGATTAAATGACAAATAATTTTTAAAGGTGCAAAACACAAGTACAAAAACACACTTAAAATGTCAATAACAAAAAGTATTAAAAAGAAAATGTTTGAATTCATAACCTGGAAAAAGGAATTGGCCAAACATTTTATTTGTCAGAAGCAGATAAGATAAATTGCAATTTTTTTACGATATTATTATTATTATATTGGGCCTGAAGCACTGCGACCAATGCGATCTATTGTGAAAGGCCCTTCATATTAGACCACATCCTATGGCTTCTAAGGAATCGAAACACTATTTGCGATGTGGTGGTGCACAGGTTGTGTGGAGGCACCACAGTTCCACTCAGGTGGCGAAACCACTGTCTGCCCAGCGAAGGATAATGTGTCTCTTTGACTTTGACAGCTGACTGTTGCCAAGCTTCCTTGCTTCCTCAATAGCATGTATATCAAGAAGTTATTTAGTCCTCAGTTCCTGAGCCATGAGGTGAGGAGTCTATCCTCCTTTTTCACGGTGATGTTGGAGGCTTCATTGGGCCCGAAGTCCACAGCAATCTCCATTTCTGCTGGTTCGCAGGCCATTTACGAGTATGTTGTTTTTCGTGAGGCACTGCTGCCTCTTTTATTGTTTTTACTTCGTTTTCCTGTCCAGAAAGGAAGTAAGGAGACGAGGTTGGTTGAGCCCCGACAGTGCCCCGCTGGCATGGTAATGCCCCCGAAGGGGGTTTGGGACAGGGTTTCAAATCTACGGGACTTTAGCAACACCGCCGTACCTAGCTAAAGGTCTAGCATTACCTTAAACTCCCCTGGAGTTTGAAAATGACAGAAGAGGCGACTCTTCGAAATCTTACTAGAGATTGAGGATGTTATGCTTGCATTTTCGTGTGACTGTAGAAATACAGTTCAATTCTAATCTAGTGCTACGGGGCCAGCGAAGCCCTCAGCTCCAACGCTCAGTAAGGCTTTAATGATTGAAGTACTCTTAAGTGAGTACTTCGTGTCCACCCCGAAAAGTTGGAGTTTGTGTGCTGGTTTGGGAAGGGATTCGTAGTGGCTGTGGTGGCCACCAAAAGATACGCTGGCAGATAAGTTTTTGGTCTGTTCGGGATATATGTGGGTAAGGCGCTAGGTCCTGTTGCCGTTCAACAGTAGTCACCGGAATGTGTCTCGAACAAACAGTAATACTGGCTTAAGCGTTCTTGACTTAAATATATTCTGATGTGACAGAGAGTTTAGACAGCTCGAAACACCTTAGCAAGGTGTAATTTATAGACCAGTGATAACTATAAATTTGGATTGCAACCTGTGTGCACTGGTAGTGGTACAGGATTTTGTATTTCCGGGTGCCCATGGGGCGGTAGTGATCGTCTTAATTTCACTCAGTGTTGAGAGCATCGTGGAATAAGACGCTATGCGTAGGTCTCCACGCAAATCTTGAACACATCTGTCACGGTAAAGCTGATTACAACCAGAGGTTCCCAGTATCTGGAGGTCACCCTTAGACAACGCACTACCGTACGAATAACACCTGGAATTACGGATTTTAGCGAGTTTTCCTTTCTATATCCGCCATTTTCAGACGAAAGCAATGGCACCTCGTGCAGGAATTGCAAATAACCACAATGGAGGCACAACGATACGTCACTCACTTTTTTACGATAAACTCATTCTCAATAATATGATTTAGCCAACCTTTCTATCTATTGTTTATTTATATTTATTTCAGGAAATACGTCCTGAAGAGGCTTTACAAAGTTGCAGCGAAATATTGGATATTAATTAAAATAATAATACTGTTTTTTGTTATACTACAACCTTGAGTTTGAATAAGTAAATATAAATAAACTTAGTCTTATTTTTCTTCCATGAATGTTTCCAATTTCATATCACTAACAAATCGGCCACCACCTTTATTTATTTCTGCTCCTTCATTGCAAAATCCAAAAACTATTTTTGTTTCTAACAATCTGGTTTAAATATTTGAAATAACATCGAAAACCAACTTGAGGGGGAAAAAAGACACACTAAAGTGTAGTAAACTTGTATCGAAAATGAAGTTTTGAAATGCTGTCTTTGCCTTCTAAGGTCTCCACTAATGAAGTTATTTAATATAAAATATTTAATAGTTAATAATATTTTTGTCATGCTACGGCTTGTCAGTTTGTTAACAATTTTTCACAAGAATCGTTGCAATTTAAACAAGTTATAATTGTGAAAATTCAATAACACAGCTTAAATGAAATATTTTTTAATAATTAACAATGCGTAGGTATAAATCATATCAGTTGAGTAAAGTTTACAGATTGCAATATGCCTGCCTAAAAAAGAAATTATTTCGTAAACTTTAAAATCCTTTATTGAAATACTCGTAATAATGAATGTTGAGGTGTTTCCTTTCCTGCAAGAGGACAATTGATGTTGCCGGTTAATTGAATCATGCATATTCGAGGTTGCACTACGTTGTTCAATGTTAGATTTTTATGGTATTATTAGACGATGGATACTTGTGGACCGGGGAAATGCAACGCAGAGCGGAACGAAGCACATCGGACCATTTTTTCCATGAAAATTTACCGTTTTCTTTTTTCGTCTTGAGTGGGTCAATAATTTCAATATTTAGCAGATGCAATTCTATTCTTGATTAAAAAAAAGTTATATCATTAATTCAAATGAATCCATGAATACCATGAGCTGCTTGTTGGAGCAGTTCTAGTGCCAATTGGATCAATTCCTCGCCCTGCTTGAACCAATTGAACCAGCAACCAAGTTACGGCATTCGATATCGCAAGAAAATCTTATACATTTTAATAAAAGTTTGTTTGAAATTCCCATTCGAATGCAATGTCGTAATTTGGCCCCAAGTCTTTGTACTTCGGTTGTCTGGATTAAAATCTACCTGCAATCCACCAATTTCTACACTGTGGTCCAAAATGGGCGAAGTTGTTTGATTTTGTTATAACGTATTTATTATTATTTTTTGTTTTCAATATTTTATAAAGAAGACTTGGGGAATTTAAAATGGAACAGTACACAATTGAACAACGTGCCCAAATCGTTGAACTTTATTTTAGAAGAAAACCATGATTTTATTCAAAATTTTATTACGAGCGACGAAGCCCGTTTCAAATTGAATGGGCAAAAAGGACTACGGAAAATCCAAGAGTAGTTCAACAGCGAGAATTACACCCACTTAACTGTACCGTTTGGTGCGGGATAATTGGCCCATATTTTTTTGAAAATGCACACGGTGTCACCGTTTCCATTACTGATGTTAGATATCGGACAATGTTGGCAAACCATCCGCCAGTATGGCTCCAACAGGATGGAGCTACAGCGCACACTGCGAGGTACACAATGACTCTTGCAACTCAAACCACTTCGCTCATTTTGGGCCACCCTGTATTTGAAAAAACTCGATATTATTTATAAGCTGTGTATTATTTTATGGGAGTTCGAATTATATGAACGGCTACCTTCGCGTCCTTCATGATACGTGCGTTAACGGGTGCTGCACACATGGCAACATGAAATTTTAAAGTTCTCAGGTAGACCCCACCACTCTGACAACTCCCGATTCCTACTTTTTCATTAGTGCTTGGATTATTTCAATTACATTTGCATTATAGTCGCTCCATGGTATGGTAAACATTCTCATATTCACAAAGATGTAAGTGCAGTGGTGACAAAAACCGAATTCAAAACATATATATAATAACACATATAGAATCCTTATCCTGGAGTATAATATAATACGCCGTTGGGAGACATCCTTCCCCCTTATACAAAAGCGATTGTTAACGTTAATGTCTGCTTGAAGTAGGAATTTTTGTTATAAGAAAACCGGTTTCAATGTACACTTTACGTTTAACGAGTAAAATAGACGTGAAGGATATTCAAAGAGCAATACCTGTAAAAACTGCATTTTCTGCTTCGAATTGAGATTTCAAAATAACGTAGAAGCTGAACCTCCTGCCAATTTATTCAGTGCAAATAGCATATTCGCTAACAGTGTTTTTTGACTTGCACTATGTGTATGTCTTCAAATTTAATATGTATTTGTTGTTATATAACTTTTACTACGAGCACTGCAACTTCTGTTAGCAAATTAATTAATAATTATTAAACTTGTTACAGCTTCTGTAATCCATGTATGTATGATTTTAATTGCTTTTTTAACAATATAACGACGTGTGACCGCCGTATGGTTTGTGTGTGTGGCTAAACGTTTTTTAGCAGCATAAAATTCCTTTCAAAAATTTATTTTACTTTTTTTTTTGTTGCTCTTAATTGACACAGTTTTTGCTCAACTACCAGCAAAAATTCATTATCGACACCCATTGGTATTGTGTGCACACATACCCTCTAGGAAGCTTAGCCCAACTGCCTCCAAGTCAACACTATTTTCCAGTGGTTTTGGTGACTTTTTGTTTTTTTTCTGCGACCAGCACTCAAGAGATGACCCCTACACATGCGATTCATTGGAACTAGAGCACAGTGATATTTAGGGAAATGATGGGAGGTGAAGCTTCACTATCTGACACCTCTGCTTTTGAACGTTCTTTGTTTATAGAAGTCTTGAAGCGCCTCTGATCTCAAGGAGACGTGTTACTGAAACTTCGTTTTGTTAGCCATTTTTAGTAATTACTTTACTTCGTCGGTGCTACACAATACCGGGGAAGGAGGGCGCTCTGATATGCCTGTGATTTGCTATCAGCTGAACCCGGTACTGTTCAGTGGCCAGTGACTATGCCTTTGCCACTGAAACCTTCCGACAACAACTGACACAAAGACACACTAATGCACATTAGAAAAAAAGCGAGATGTTTTTATGATTTAGTCTGGAACTGGGGTCGAACCCCGGACTTTTTTTTTGTTTTTGTAGTCAACGTTCAGACTACATCAGCCATCACCACCCTTATTTGACACTGTCAAGTACTAGTCTACACCTTTAATTTTGTCTTTGATAAAAAGAGAAGAAAAAAAAGTATCTTTCTCATCTCAGTTGCAAAACGCTTTTTTATTGTCTCAGTTTGTTGTGATGAAAATAGATGCGGTTGCTCTCAGTTTTCCACAAGAACTACCAACAACGTTATTGACTACAGAAGACCGACGTCAGTAGTAGATTTCCAATGACACACACTAATGACATGTTAAATGTCTATAGTAAATTACGTTACCTGGGCTATCGCTAGTACTGATGGATAAGTCAGTAGCCTTTTCCTGCAGGGTATATGCTCACATACATAAATATACACATGTCTGCAAATATCGAAGTTTGCATTTGTAAATATCTGTCAGTTTGTGCACATGCGTGCTTAAACACATTTTCATTTGTAAGTATTTATTAAAAATACGCCCCTGTTTTTTAAAAACTTGCACGTTTCTGTAACTAATGCAAATGTGTTTTGTTGTTCAGTTTAAATTGAAATTAAAAAAAAAAAAAAAGATTAAACAATTTGATCAATTTTCGTTAGCCGCTCAAATTTGTAATCATTCATTTGTTCGAAATTATTGCAATTAGACTTTTGTTATGCGATTTACAATCCTTTTGCTTTTAAATTTTAATCATTTTCAAATCACTTCTTGTTATCTATTTATTATTGTCGCAACGTATTTTTTAAATTGAATGCTGATTTTATTGGAACCTAAATTATAAAATTCAATATAATTTCTTAGTGCTTTTAAGCAGATCAAGGCTATTTGCTTTACGTATCGTACATAGATATTTTTACAAAATAAAAATCTCTTATATTTAAATTTGAAAGTAATTAATAGCAAGTAAAGTGTTTAAACTTTTACACTCATGTGAAGTGTTTTTTACACGTTATTAAATAAATTATTTACACAGAGGAAAAAAATTTATTGAAAATTAATATATGAAATATTTATATATAATTTATGCAATAATTATGAGATAAATTTTTAAATTAAATAAACTCTGTTTACATAAAATAAATTTTGTTACTTTGTTGTCGCTTGTCTTTACATGCCCTTTTCAGAAAAATATAAAATTATATTTAAGAAGAAATAAAAAGCCACGAATATGTCACATTAAAATTGAATTATAGAAATAATATAATTAGTCTTTGCATCGTTTTATGAACTGTTTACCATATCACATTTATGGCTTCTGTGAATTTTCTTTAATTTCTAAAATTGTTAAAGTCGTTTTCATGACAATCATTACAGATTTTCATTTTCACCCGTATTGCAGTTGTCAACGCCGACGTCGCCATTCAAACTTATATCGTATTCACACTATCAAAGCTAAACATGTTTAAGTAAGTTTTTGAAGGTTCGAAGTGTTTACACTGATGGAAAAATTAAAAGTGTTTGTATTAAGAAGAAACATTAAAAAAATCAAATTAGGTTCCTGGACTAAATTTCTATTAATAGTTCTTTTTCTCACACTGTCCATGACTTTTTTTCTTTTCTTTTTTTTCAATCATAAAACATTTTCTTGTTGACATGATAAATACAAACAAGTGGATTAACATTTATGTCTTGTCTACAATAAAAAACGCGTTCAATGAAACAGCACAATAAAAAACAACACACCCCATTTACATATATACATATATTCGAAACTCAATGTATGGAAGAACATTTAAAAATAAATTTGGTTTGCGCAAAAACTCTGAAAGCTTGTTGAAATACGACAGTGTGGACCTCACTGAACCTCGTGGAGTAAAAAAACCGCATTAATAGAACACTCTTGACAATTTAACAAAAATACTTTCATTCATAAATGCAGCTTAGGCATCATGGGATGGCATCATTTGGATATCGGACAGTGTAACTAACAAGATGAGTGAAGCTGATCTATTCAGTTCAGTGATATCTGGTAGAATAAATGGTGTGACAGATCGTGGGGGTTATGAACCAGTTGTAGCAATTTTTGTTAAATAGAACGCTTATAGTGGAACGTGCCTAAGTTCACCCTAGCCTCACTGGCCGTTTTCGTCTTGTCATGCTTTAAGCGTATGACAAAATGTACTCGTATGCAATTATATACATACATATATATGTATGCCTTTATGCTTATACATACATATGTATATATTTTATAGATTTCTTGTAGCATGAAATGTTATTATTTATCAAAGTTAAAAATGCCGCCACTACCGCATAAAATATTTCTCAAAAATATTTCCTAAACACTTGAAGTCATATGAAAGATCACTCTATTTGTGCAACATTTACTATTTTCTTGTTAATACTACAAAATATGCTGTAATACTATTGTAATTTTATATGCAGCACATGTAGACACGCAACACAATGAACCAAACACCAACATACATACATGCATGCGTACATACGTACGCATGGATGCAATTTCTGTTAAGTTTCCAACTCTCTTGTCCTTTCAATGTTTTCATCTCTGTAAAGAGGAATTTTTTATGAGTTTGACAATTTTATTTAATTTCTACTGTCGCATTGCCGTTTTGTTCAATCTGCCAACTGAGCAATGTTTGTATTATGTTTGCTCGCACACGTTGAACTAACAACATTTTTTCGTTTATTTTTTTTTTTTTTATATTGAATGAAATCAAACAAGACGAAATAAATAATTAATACGCACCATAAGTTTGTGATAATTTAGAGAAAAACAAAATAAAATGTGAAAAATACAACAAACGGTTGTGATGGCGTGACGTTTGAGGTTGAATGTACGGCAGTACCGCACAAGAAGCTTCAAATCTTATTATCGAAATGTTAACATTTTAAGTGCCTTCATTCCGAAGAAAGTATTCAGATATGGCTGTTATGTCACGTAAACTCGCGACTCGAAGAAAGAATGTTGGCCAAAATATTGATATATAATGTAATATATATATGTATATATTTATCCATATATTTGCTTTAATCCTTAGTGTGAATTGTTTCTACTGCAATTTGTGTTTTGATGGCTGTATGTATGTACATACATATATATATATGTATATGTATTGGTGGAATGGGGAATTGAATTCCATCGTACAATCCGCCCGAAAACCATTATTAAAAGCAAAAACTTTGTAAAACATTTATTCGCATTGCATTTCTTATACATGTATGTATATTGATTTCCATTCCCAAAAACTGCATTACACTTTCCACTTTATTTATTAAAAATGTTTACACTTTATTGTTTTCTATTAAAGTACTCTGAAATGGCTTTATAGCAGAACAATAAATTGCAAAAATTTAAAGTGAAAAGTTAAAAATCGGGCAGGAAATGCAATGCAATTTTGGTTGAAAATAATTCACCAGTAATTATAAAATTTTTTTTTCTTTAATTTTTTATGAAATTTTGAAAAGGAAAAACAATTTATTTTCTCTGAAAAACATTTTTTCGGCACTATTTTCTCAATAACTCCAAAACAGAAATATAATGCTGAAAATAGAACAAAATAATTAGTTTGTTATTGCATTTATTCTTTATGGATCAAATACATATACATACATATATTAGAGTGACCGCCTTGTTTTTGGCATTGACAATTGTCACGCACATTACGATTATTACGAATTTCTAAAGGCTTTTCATTTTTAACCAAAAGTTCATTGCATATATCTTGCCTAATTTTGTGCCTGTTCATTTCAAACATTTGCATATTGTTCCGCTATAAATCAATTTTGAATATGTGAGTATTGTGAATATTTTTAACTAATAAAGAGAAAACTGCAACACAGTTTATGAGAATCGAAATCAGTGTATGTGAGAGAAAAAAAACTGACATCTGCACTAAGTAATTGTCACCACAAACATACCAGATTAATACGACTGATCTGACATAAGGCTTGAAGGGAGTGGTTACAATTATTTCATGTCTATGTTCTTCATTTCTATTCTATCCAGGAAGAGTACAAATTTCTTAAAAATTTGCCCTAAATTCCATTTAAAAAAATATAAATTAAAGTTAAAACTGTCATTTGTTCGTTGTTGGAGTCTTTCTGAACTTAAGAAAGGATTCGTCATGTGGTCTTAAAGTAATAATAAAATTTATGATGATCAGTAGTCAAAAACCTGCTGGTTTATTATGCTTATAAACATGGTAGGTGTGATTATTACAAGATCAAGTGATAAACCAATCAACCTCGATTATTGTGGTCATTCAGTTATTAATGGCAAGTGCAAATTTTTAATTTGTTACAGTCATTTGTCATGAAAATCTGTTAAAATTTAACCGTATGTGACATGGAGCAAATAAGTTTCTTTTTTATATTTATTTCTTTTTTCTGTGTCAGGTTTTATACGCACATGCTCTAAAATACAGTCAAGGTCAAAAGTTTTCCCACTCAACGTGCATATTTTTTTATTGAACACATCTATTATTGGGATTGAAATACAAATTTATTTACAATTATTGCGATGTAAATAGTTATTGGTAGGTACGTCGTTTCAGAATTAAACACATTTTTTTCATGTTGATTTTATATCTTTATATATTATATTTGGGACAGAATCTTATTCACGTAGATAAAACTCAAGTATAGGTGAGATAATACCAATTATGAGGTTTAGTATTGCCCATACTGTCTACACAAGTCTACACAACATCGAACCGAAAAGATAAAACTCAAGAATAACAGAAATTCCAAAATTTTAAAAATACCCACAATGAAAAATTAAGATATCTTTAGAATTTTCAGGTAGCGTAAGACAAATTTTAAGGAAAATATAGTTTTCGTCCCAAAAAAAAATTTTATATTTTACTTTTTTCTTATTTTGCTTAAAAGCAAGATAACATATTCATAAATAGGAGCACTTTTTATTCTCAAATTGTTTTTTGGGAATTTTTATTTAAGCACGTGCTTGTTACAGGAACGGACTGTAGTTTATTCAAGAAGTATTCCGTTCAGTTATTTTTTTTTATAAATATTTCAAATTGTAGGTAATTTTATTTTTGACTGAATCTGACATTCTTTTAAAAAACTAAGTCTATATTAATACGGATTTTCAGTTGCTTCCAAAATTGTCAAAATTTGTTTATGTTATAAATTTTTGATACATGTAAACATCTTTAAAAAAATTCTAAATTTGATTTAAACAGTTAGTCAGCTGTTATTACGAAACTTGTGGTTTCTTTTTGGTACGGTAAAATATATTAAGGGAATTTTTATATAAAAACGTGAGATTATTTAGCTTTTTGAAAAATTTTTTTTTGAATGTCTACGGACAAAATTCAGCAAATAGGCATATGGCCCCCACGGAAAAAAAATAACGAAATTTTTCTCAGTTAAGTTTTTAATTAGAAAAATTGTTTTCTTAATTAATAATTTAATTGAATCAACGTTTATTTTAATTGGTCATATTTTAAAATTTTTTTCAATTAAAACTGCGTTTTTCATGATAGGTTGAAACCTAATTAATATTTTAACTGAATCATCGTTTTTTTAATTGAACCTTTTTACTTTTACTTTTTTCTGTGCAAAGAACAATCAGAAATTAATAATGACAAATATATACTCTTACACTTTTATTTGATTTATTTATTTATTCCGCGGTTGAAGCGGTGAAGCCGGTGCCGACATAAAGGTTTTTCTGTACATCAGAAAAATGCAAAGTATATTTATGACTAGCACACAGGGTTCAAACCCAGTACTTTTGGTTTTGTAGTCAACATGTTAACTACTTCAGCCAGTGCCACCCTTATCTTATAACGTGTGATAGTCCTGATTATATTTTAAATCCTAAAATATATGTACGTATAGCACTCTAATTGCACTCAGTGTTAGCGATATTAGATTTAAAAATTTAAATAAATATTTGTTTTCAAAACAACAACATCTGAAGGCAACATAATGAAGAAATAAGAAATAAATTAAAATGCATTTAGAGCAAAAAATTTTTTTAATATCAATGACAAAAAGACAACCTTTTTGATTTCTAATAATGAAAAAAAAAAACATGCCACTGAATTTAACTAAAGCAATGCGAGTGGCAAGATTTGCATGAATTCATGAGTAAATTATCAATCGAAATTGTTGTTTTCTTAAGTCTTATTGAAAATATTTTATTTCTTTTTTTAATTTATGAAACTAAAAAAGTTCACATGAAATATAAAATTTACATGTTGGTTACGTTGCATATATAACAAATTGTTATTAATTACATTCAATTTGAGTCAACTTCATTTAGCAAATCTTTGTCAGTGTTCAATATCTGTTCCTCAGAGGTAAGAAACACAAAACACAAAAAACCAAATTCGATAACTTATGAGTTTTTAATTTGCCGGACAAATAATAAAAAAAAAAAACAAATACGCCAATTGTTGGACTTTGTGAACGCAAATTAAATTTTGTAATTTAATCTATAATTTGTTATTTTGAAAATACTACTTATCATGTCATGTTAAATTGCTTTACGTTATTCGCTATTTGAGTAGCAAAAATTAAGACATTTTTTATGCACTTTCTCCTTTGCTTGGCAACAGCACTTCCCATTCATATTTATTCAGTACTCGTAATATCCCCGGAATATCGGAAAGAAAACTGATTAGTTTCATGTGAATCCTAACGATTTAAATGCTTGTACGTTTTCGTGCAGCCCAAACACCACAAGCACAGCATGCGTGCTATCAACTGTTTGTACCAGCCGTTTAGTCGTATATGGGCATTTTGTGTGATTACTGGAGTGATGTCGACAGAGTTTGATATGTTGTGTGATGGTATTAGGGTAATTATATAGTATATATTAAAACACTATTTTTAATTTATAAATGTGTTAAATATATACAACAATTTATGAAATATTAAATAAAATCATTTTTATTAAAATTTTAGAAATGTTTTTCATTCAATAAAAATTGCTCCACAAATTATATCACTGTTCATAACGAACCTTCCTATAATTTTATTTTAAAAAATGGTTATTGTACCAGTTAGATGGTATTCTTTTGTGGTTCGAGATTGATTGCGCAGTCAATTTATTGAGCATACATGCTGTTGTAGTGTATGGGTCGCTTAAGCGAATTTACGACATGCGCAACCATAATAATGGCGATGAAGAGACTACACATATTAAGAGATCCGAAAATCCAGTGCGATATTCAAAAAAAGTATTCCAACTTTTAGAGGAAGTACGTTGTACGAAGTACGGTTAGTACGTTGGCTCTAAAACCAGAAGATAATCAGTTCAAAACCTCCGTCAAGCCAAACATTTTTCCGATATGTCTATGCTTGTCCTCCTTCCTTGGTATTTCAACAATAAAACGTTTACGAAATAATATAATAAATCAAATGGCTCTCTTCTTTAACTTAAAAAGAACTAATAACATCAGAACGCAGCAACGCAGCAACGCAGCATTACAAATTTAAAAAAAAAAAAAGAACGTACAACTACAGAATTGTGCAAGAATTCAGCTCTCGTCCTTCCTATTATTTCACTATCTGTTTCTTGCAGCAAAAGTTTCATAACCTAGACAATATCTAAGGAAGAGGTTTTGGCGATCAATGTTATTTAATTTGCAATTGGAGGAAACTCTTTTGAAAATTGGTTTATTTGTATGGAAGAGTGTGTTGACTATCACGAAAAATCGTAAAAAAAAAGCAACTTCCGATTCGTTAAAGGGAACCGCAAAATTTACACCCCATTTAAGGTCCCTAATTTAAATGCGTACTATAAAATGCTTATGACATACTACGTAATTGCACCAACTATATTCACGAATGTATTTTATATTTGTACTCATTGTTGCCACAAATACATTATGGCTGTTTATTTATTGACTTTGTAGCTTCGTAAAGCTACATTCTTAGTTGACAAATTTTACGAAAAAAAACGTAAGCACTGTTTTCGTATTTATTTAATTTATTGAAAACGTATGATAAATTAATTACGATACAGACCTGTTTAAAAGCAAAAATAAAAAAGTGTACAGAATTTAGTGGTTACACTTTTCTGGTCACATATTTGCGAAGTCTGAACGTAGCTTTACCTTTGAGCATTAAATTGTGGCCATTCCTCAATATTTCGTTACAGAGATTTTTTTCGTTAAATTTATTCATTTCTAATTAATGTATTTATAGTCATATACTAAGAAGCATATGTATATATCGTTATATGATTTAAATAAAGCCCTAAGTTACAAAAAAATTCGAAATCGCCTTTTTGATTGATTATGCTGCACATATAAAGGGTAGTCAAACAGAAACGCACGATACGTATTGACGACGCTTGAAATGGGCAGTAGGCACAGCAATGTTTTCCGCAGAACAAACTGAACGAGTGCATAGATGTCTGCACATTTCCTACAAACACGGTTTGCTGAAATTTGCGCCCAATTCTCCCGATTGTGGCCACATTTGGTCGATTATACTGACCAAAAAAACACGAATTGCATTTTGATTTGAACGCCCATTTTCGTAAAAGGCTTTAACAATATTAACGCGATGCTCAATTGTGACTTCTCCATGGGGTTGAATTTGTCAAATACTGAAACAAAGAAGTATCAAATTAAGTTGAGCAATAAACTTGACGTTAAGGTGTGAATCATAATTAACATCGTGCATTATAGTTGGACCACACTTTAATATCAACATTTTACACGCCTGAAATTAGAAATAATGTTTTATTATTCATAAACAAAATTCGGAAATGCCTAAGTGCAAGTGTAGAAGTAAGTTTGAAAGGATTTTGGTTCTCTTGCTAAATTTTTTCAATGTACCTTATGACCTTTATGAATTCATATGACGATATGTATATATAGATCAAGAGAATGTTGTATGCTACAATCACTATCTGTAGACGTTTGTAGGACTATTAAAAGTAAAATGCGTGAGTGTATTGTGAGAAAAATTAAGTAACACAAAACAAAACAAAAACAAATAAATAACTGTATAAAAAAAATTTAAATGGTTGCACCCAGTAGTGCTTATTTTATTATCAAGTCAGATCACTTTTTGGTTTTAAACTAGAAAGGATCTGACTAGTCATACTTCACGAACACAACTCGCAGCAACACAAAGTTTGAAAATTTATATTTATTTATAGTTTGCGTATATGACAGGTATGTAAGTACATACATTTGTATATGTATGTCCATACACATAAATTCGTTTATCTCTTATTATCAAGAAACAAATAAATATGTATTTATGTATGTACACACGCGTGTTAATATTCGCACAGTACGCCTTCGCCTTGTGCAACAATTTCGGACTGAGCTATTAACGGATTAATAAAGAAAAATATTTGGGGTATTCAAAGTATAGTCATGAAGTCATTTGATGACACGAAAAAATATGACTGCTGTTAACCCGTCCTAATGTAGTGTGCCATTTCAAAAAGTGATATGATCTGAATAATTTGTAGAACGGCTAGTGAAAAAACAAATTTTGTCACTTGTATCATCAGTAACATTTTTTTTTAATTATTGTAAATAATAAGACATTATGGTTATCTGATTGATTTAACATCACACCGTTTGAATCGTCCAATTATGTTTCCTATAAAAATAATTATAGTTGGTTGACACAACTATATATTTTCCTATAAGTATAGTGTATTTGAAGTGAACATTTCAGTACCTGTACCACATACACAAACAAAAAATTACACTGTTTAGTATTTTCGATGTTTAACTTGAAGCACTAATCACTGTCCAGGCGGACAATATTTCCCATATACATATAAACCTAAAAAATGACGTTGCAAGTTGTATTTTATGCCGCCTAACGCTAGCGCCGAATTGACACACCTAAACAGAATCGGCAGCGCTGTCAAAATCGGATTTCCAAATGTACAGCGTTTACGCCACGTTATTCGGGTTTCCTTCATATAAATTGTATTGGGATGAGAATTCCGTGTGTTACCCAGTGGTGCCCAGATTCATACAGAGGGCAGAAATTTCCGTAGGACAAATGCTTCTTGAAATTTTCGTGTTTACTTCGCATAACAGTATCATCAGCAAATGTGGATGTTGAAAACTTGTTAGTCCAACTTGGCGTGAAAACGACAAATCGTCATCATCATCATCATCACTGTTATTATTTCATTAGCAGTCATACTCGTAGCATCACATGTTGTCAGCAACTTAAATTTTGCACATGTTATGGAAGCAGTTGGCAATGTTATGCAACAAATAGTTTTATGTGCAGTGCACCCAAATGAAGTAGATTTTTACATTTAAACGTACGAAGCTGTTTGAAAACTTTTTAATAAAAATTCATTAAAGTTTTTCACTATTTGTCCGTGTATTTAATTATAAAATAATTACAGTGGAAGCTGTCATACGCGGATACTTTGCAATTTTGTGCGTCAGGTGGAGATATCATTGTTCACAAAACTTCAGTCGCTTTAGAGATGTGAAGGACTAAAGTTAAAGAGTGAGCGGTAAGTAACAGAAATTTTGGAAGCTTCTTAAAATCTGAAACTTCTCGGAAAGGACCGAACAAAGGCAGAGGAAGTGTTCAACCGTCTCCTCCAGCTCATACCCATTCTGACAACTACTACAGCAGGCATTATAAGGCAAAACTAATCTCCTAACATGCCCACCTAAATAGCAGTGCCCTGTCAATACCGCCACAAAATATTTAATAAATGAAAATAAATAATACTTTTAAACATTTAACCGATAACTTTCTGGTCCATGACTTGCAACAGCGCGGTAGATATTTAGTTAGTATAATTTGTAAATTTGTTAGTTCTTATGCAATCATATACACCTCCTCAGGGCAACAGTTGGGTTTAGATATCACATAAAGTCACCCGTATCCATGTGTGAGACGTCCAAATGTTTACCAAACCATTTGTGGGCACTCGCAGAGGAGGTGGGAAACCGGCTCTTTCCTGCCCAACCAACACCTCATAGGATTGGCGACGTAACATAATTTCGAGAGTTCATTTAGTAAAAATTAAATTAAATTTCATGCCATGTAAAATAATTTGAAAAGTACATAATGAATTATTTATTTAGTTGTTTATCAGTATTCTTAGCCACGTCTTAATATATTTGCACATTCAACAGAATTCACGACACAACGGCCTCTTTTACCAATCCAGTCTTAAAAGAAAAGTATTATAATTTTATTATTTGTCCTTAATGATCCATGATCACATTTAAAACTTACGTTCTTTTGCGGTACATCTGCGCACTTGCAATAGACATGGATTTGCAAAAGTGCATTGCAATCTTTGGCCATCAGTACGTTTCAAAGTGCCACAAACAGGGTTATACTCTCGTGTGCAAGCTGTATTGCTACGGTTTGCCTCTATAACTGTGATGCAGCAGAATAATGCTAACGACAGGCTTATGAAAAAAGCTACGGAGTGCATTTCGATGAATATGAAATATGAAAACAATTCCGAATTAAATGGATGGACTACAAAGTAATTGCTTAAGTATTTATATGCGAATATTTTTTAATTGTGGGTTTAAAAATTAATTTTGTACAATGTACATAATAGTATGTGCTTTTCATGTATTTATTGTAGCTAATTTACAAGCTGAATAAACACTTGCGTAAATATCTAAAGGAAAAATGTAATTTCCTGAAATCGAATATGCATATAAAACAACAGATTGAGATGGTAAATAAACACAATTGCTATTATTAATAAACAAAAAATTGTAAGGCTTTCATTCCGAATCAATCTTGATAGCCTTATTCAAAAGTTTAGTACATATCAGAGAATGATAAAAATCTCCCTTTTTCTTGATTTCATCACACAATTTTTGTTCACATTTCCTCATGCTACAAAAATCTATGTTGCATAAAATCAGTATCGTAACGCTTTATTTATGTAAATGTGAGTTTTATTCATGCCATACCAAGCAACAGAGCTCCATATTGAATAAAATCACAATTATACTGACGATTAGCGTTACCAACTGTGCAGTGTTATCTGTTTTTAGCAGTTTTTTAAGTGCAAAAAAGTTTTGCAGTTTTTTTTCCAAAAAAGATTTTCTATTATAATTCCAAGTTTTTACAGTTTTCTTTCAGCTATTAACTAATAATATATATATCCTTTGGCCCTTATTATGTGTTGCATTCGATGTTCGATCTTCGCTGGATATCGGACATGAAATACCGAATGCGAAATTTGCATTATGAATTGGCCATTTCGGTAAACTTTTCATTGTGCATCGAATATTGTATCGAACAGGATTCGGATTCTACAGAATCCAATGTATCCGCAAAACTTTAAAATATTTTCCAAAAATTAAAAACTTTTTTTGTTCATGTTTGACGACACTTTTTCAAACATAATTTTTGCAGTACCAGTGTATTTGGAAATGTAAAAGAATTCAAAAAAAAACTGGTGGAAAATGCATAATCGATTTTTATAGACATGGCAATGACCATTGCCCAAAAGTAAAAAAATGGAACCCCAATTAAGACAAACCCAGTCGAAAGAACAAAAAAATTGTATATCGGTTATTGTTAATTTTAATAAATAAATTATACATTATTTGTTTAAAAACAATATTATATTTGTAATTCAATATATCGTTATTTGAACAACAATAAAGGCTTAAAAAAACAAGTACTAATAATAAAATAAAATTTTAATTTTCAGTAACGTATGCAAATGTATGCATTTCTGTAATATTTAAAGCTTAGCTAAAACGTGTTATACAAACATTTATGGCAGAAACGTATAGGGACTCATATTCATAAGAAAACCAAATTGTATTTCAAATCTATTTTAAGAAAATTTTGTATGAAAAATTTTAATTAAAATACATTTCCAACTTAATTTAAATTATATGAATATGGGAAATGGAATTTAATTACTATTGGAGTTATTTTGATTAGTTGTAATGAAACCGTACTTTTTATGATTTGTTTTTAATGACAAATATGTATATCATGTGAAGAAAACTTTTTAAAATAATCGTACAAATATACAAATTACATGCTTAACATTTTAGGGTCTAAATTACCCTACAATACGGTAATTAGCATTATTAGCATATATTAGTATTATTAGCATAAATTAGCATAATTAGCAGGCAACAACAACCGAATGATTGAAAAGCCGCAGGAAATATATGACTTTTGATTTTTTTTTTTATTTGTTCAATACAAAGGCACATTTTTGGGATGGTAATTACATATAACTTTTTTCCCCATCAGACTTTGTCGTTCTCTGGTACATGTGGTATGGTCTCTGCTTTTGGCAGACTTTTTGAATAACACTGCTCAACAATTATCCAACTTCTTATTTAAGCTGAGGTCGAATTATGTAGTTATTATAGTAAGATTTTCCAATTTTCATAACAGCAGTGGAATAAAATTTGTTCATGTCAATTGTATATAAATGTTGTTAATAAAATCAAAATAAAATCAGTTCTTTCAAGAAAATTCAATAATTTTATTGGATATAGTTAAGAAACTTGCATAGAAATATTATTCAATTGATATTACATATTCCATTTAATGTTGGCTTCAATCAAAATGAGTTTTTAATCCATTTGGCTTCTGTTTGCTGAAAAGATACAAAACTTGGGATCCGATCATTAGAGAAGAAATTCTCTTACTTTGATTTAAAAGAGGTGCATTTTTAAAACACTTTGAAAAGCGGCCCCACTTACATTTTTTAAAGTTTTTAATCAAAACCTATTCAAATTAAAAATATAACAAACACATTTTTCACTACAGCCCGTATTTATTTTTTAACTTTTCTATGCGGTATTTTTATACACAGGTTTTTAACCGAAATATGTACATAACAATTTCAAATATAAATAAATAATAAATAATTAAAAATTAAAAATTATTATTTATAATTATTGAAACCAAAGAATAAAATTTTTTAAAATTAAGGTTTCCGTAGCAACTACCATTTTGCTAATAAGGACCACGGCATGGAAAACATTCAGAATAGAACTACCGTTGTGGACCTGCATTAAACACATTCATGACAGCAGGCAACCACACAATCTGTGAAATATAAAATACACACATTCAAATGAGGACGTTTATTTTGTAGCTGTAGCCAACTTTATGTTAATTTCAATTTTTATAGTGACAAAATCTAGTGTTATCGACATAAAAAGAATTATAAAATAAGTAGGAGCTTAAAAACATTTTATTTTGTTAATGAGAAAAGACCACCACAAACGTAAAAGGCTGGAACTGCTGGTTTACCGATAGCCCCTCGATTGTCCCGTTCGTACATTTGTATTGCAAATAATAAGAATTTTTGATTTTTAGTTTTTTTTTTCAATGCAAATGTATACACGGAAGCAGTAAATACGTTAATAATCAAGAAGGTTTAGCCTGCTGTAGCTTTTAGCCTATATTTTTATCGTAGTAACACACATTGGGTATCTGATAGTAGCCAATACACATGACGTTTTAAGCTCAAATGTATCCATGTTTCAAATGTCATCAAAATCGGTTGCACAGTTTCAGAGAAGCATATATTTGTCCCAACGGCTCCTCCCGGTCCTAGTTTTAACAAATGTATATCCTATATGTCCTCCGCTGTGATCTCTATCAGTGTTTTAAATTTTATGAAAATTGGTTGGGCAGTTTCGGAGAGGTGTACATTTCCCCCTACGCTCTCCCGTTCTTCTTTTTTCAACCCGATTGTTTTCTTTTTATAAACCATCAGTGAACATTTATCAACGCATATATTGCTTTGTAAATCGGTTGAATCACACTCGAGTTAAAAAATTACGAACACAGGACAACTGTAAAAATATAGAAGATTATTACTTGATGTTGGCGAAAATTTTAAAAAATTACAATGCAAAGACTTTCAGCTGTAACTTGCCCTTTATTCAAATAAAATTCATTTAATAACTCACTTTGGTAATAAATTACGTATACACATATATGCACACACACACATTTCTAAACCGCTTACTTTAGCTTTTAATCATTTTATTCATTAAAAAATATTTTTTATTTTTTAAGAGGGAATTTTATTTTGTAATGAATTACAATTCGTCAAGCTACTTTTTTGTCTTTTTATTTCTTTTTTTTTCTCATTAATCAATCAAAATCTGAACTATTGATATAATAAATAGATTAAAAATTTACTATTGGGTTTTTATTTATTTCTTCTTTTTTGCAAATATTATAGAAAGTAACATGGTTATTTTGCAATATATTTTTCAACTTGATCTTCATAATAAATAAAGGGAAAAGTAGAAAATATATTTACGAGAGCCAAAATTATGTAACTAAACAATAATTAGATTATAAAAATAGTAATTTACTTTCTAAAAATTGTTTCTTTTTAAAGCTTTTATTTAATTTATTTTTTACAGATGAAATAGATATCTTCATCCGATTGGGTAGAAATATTGTACACACGTTTAGTTTGGATGACAATTCCCAATATGGCGGACTAAGTTATTTTTAAATGTATCAACAATATGGGTATTAAATGAAAGCCAATATAGCGGACTTATAAAGTGGGCGATTAAGTTTTTTATGTTTTTCCACAATATGGGTATCATGCTGACAGATACTCAAAAAATAAACCAACGTCATTGTAAATCCAATATGTTGGCCTTCTCAAGCTGGCGGACTAAATTTGTATGCTCTCCCACAATATGTGTATCAAGTGCAAGGGCTTTCTGAGAATGCGAATGCTAAAACAGCAACGGAATTCCTACTTAATGGAACTCCTATATGTCGAATGAGATGAACGGACTGAAAAACCTGTACAGCTATAACATTAAAAGTAAAAAAAATTTTTTTAAATACGCTGATGATGCGCAAATGATGAAGTTAACTATTTCTATAGAACTTTTATTGATTTTTTTGTGTTGAAGGAGATCCATTTAGTTTATGAATTTACTTCCCCGAAGTTTTATTGCTCAAATACCGACGAAGGAGAGAAGTGCTAGAAAAGATATAACTGAAAGATATTTCTATTACAACTTTTGCGAAAAATATCATCAAACAATAATTAATCATAGTTTTAATTTGTTTCCAACAAGTCGTTAGAATCAAATCATTTGTGAGAATTATAATTATATTAATTTCCAAAAATTTTAAGTACAAAATCATTGAAAATTAAATCCATTTTCGTCTACTCAATATAATTTTTCAAAAATGAACCACAATTTTTTAAGAAAGTACACAATTTGTGGTTAATGCAATAGAGTAGGGCTTAATTCTTGTACAATGGAAAAAACAACGTCAATCAATATCAACATACTTGAAGGTTTGTAACAAATGCTCGTAAAATAAAAAAACCTATTCTTTTTTATTCATTAAAATTAATTAAAATTATATATTTATGTTTGTTGGATGGTTAAGCTACCCTATATGTTTCTGTTAGAAATAAGTGAATCGAAACAAATTTATTTTTTCCATCAAAACTGAACATAAGAAATATATAAAGCCATAAAAAAAATGTATCAAAGCTGAATATCTTGAAAAATATTCTTTGCATGTTTTTAGGCAATTCCAATTTTGAACTGCATTACCTACCTCAAATGCATTGTCATTGTGAGACTGCAACAATTTCGAACATTGCCAAAATTGTGTCAAAATCACAAAACCTTTGTATTATTAATGTCCTCTTATCGAATTCGCAAACCAAGTTTTTCTGCGACTTTTCTTTAAACTGACATTTCTATCAGGTCCTGCGCTTTGCATACAAACGAAAATGACAGGATTATATTGAATTTTATTTTATCCACAATAACAGTGAAAATTTTTCAGATCGTCGTAGTCCACGTAATATTTTTATTATAAATCTGTAAAGAATTTTTTTATTATTAAATATACATATACATAAATAAGTAATTAAATAATTTAAATAATGCAAAGTTAAATAGTAGACCGTATAATTTAATAATTGAATACAAATCCAATCAATACAGTGAATCTTCTTCGACTTTCATTCCTACATTTTTATTTCGAGTGAAGTGAAAAACTGAATAAAGCATTTTTTTAAAATTAACTTATTAAAAAGTAAGTTTTCGATTAATAACATATCTAAATATATAATACATATCCAACAACAAATTCTTTAAATTAAACAAAATTTTGTATTCTAAACAAATTTAATTTTATCAACATGAATTATGTATAACATTTTGCTCTATACCCACATACTTTCATGGTAGGGTAGTTTTTTTTTCAGTAAAACAACAAAAACATTAATCGAGTGTGTAGGTATTTTAAAGACAAATCAGGATTAATTTGTGTACAACACAATTTTTTTATATTATTTTGACATTATTACACATGAATTTCCTGTTCATTCCAAACATGTTTACAAAGCAAATATGTAGGCAGTATGCAATTAGTTAAAAGTTAATATTATAAAATTTGTAATTGGTATCTATGATAAGGAGTTTCTTATAAAGTAACTAATTTAGGTCCTTTATACAAACAAAACAAAGTGAATTATTTACATATGACACTGAACATATATCAACTATATCTATAAGCGCTAAAGAATTTATTGTTTTTACCTTTGAAAAAATTTTATGAAGGACACACAGGGTTTTGTTTATATATACATAGATACAAGATCTTAAAAACTTTTATTTATATATTGTTTAACTCGAATCCAAACTATTACCGAAGCTTTATAAATTTTTTGTATAAGGCGACAAAATTTCTGTAATTTCACCAGTGTAGGTTTCCATCTTTTTAGCTGAATATTTGAAAATTAAATTAAATAAATGTATGTTAAGAAAAAAACACTTGCAACCAATTTCAAAAATTTATGACATTAGTTATTTGTTTGGTTTATATAAATATACAAGACTTTTCAATTTTTACAATTTTATTTCCAACGGACAAATAACTTACCTTTTTCTCATGACTTTAAAATCATGGTTTTGCAGGGTGATAATAGGAAACAGAACGATTTTCGAGTTTTCTTTAACAATTCTAATTTTCTAATAATTTCTGTTTTCTTCTCTATGTTTCTTTGCATCATTATCATTAGTGATCATTAGTAAAATAAAACAGAATAAAGATATTTAACGCTAAAAAAAGGCTTTTCTCTAAACGAGAAACAAGTGTCAGGTCGGAATGTTCACTAGTTGTATTTTATATTGAGATAAACGCTAAAATACATTAATGAAAACCAGTTTGTTAGCATCACTGAACGAATAACATTGACAGACGCCAACAACAAAATATTTGTTTGCAGAAAGCAGACGACAGCAGACAGACCAAGAACAGTCAAAACAAAAAGCAGTAGAAATAAAATTCAAGAAGTGCACTAGTAATTATAAACCTAATTATGTGTTATAATTTATAACTGTTGAAAAAAAGAAAAGTTAATATTTTAAGGAATCATGATCAAAAAGTTCGCAAACAAGAAAAATTTATAAATAAAAAATATGGAAGTACATATTTAGCCAGAGCGTATAGGTAGTCATACCAAAACATACGAGTAAGTAAAATTTTCTTTAATGAAAATCACATAATCTGAAAACAACTTCATTGAGTATAATTACACTTATGGGTACATTCTTATTTAGTTCTGAGTGTAACTCCGGCAAAGGTATTGCATTACCCTACCATTTTAAAATAACTTGTTGGTAGGTGTGTGTGTGCGTTGGGAATAAATTTTCAGTCATATTTAAAATTATTTTAAGTAGGTACTATATGTCTTATCCAAAAACTCCGTGATTGATATAAACTCTGTAGGCAAGGAAAAAATTGTATTGCTTATTTTATAAATTTTTACAGCCGCTTCAGACTACTATACACGTCTTACGATTTGCGTTAACATTGTCGTGGAATATTATTTTGAACTGTTTAAGTCTGTGACCTGAACTGTGGAGTATCGACAAATAATATGTTCCCATCATTCTCGCTGAGCACACAATAGTCGCCATTCCAGTTTGTAAGTTCTTGCTATAATTTAGCAGCGATCTGTTAATTACAAGACTTATTGTTCATATTAAAAATTTTAGAAATATGTAATTCTGTAAATTTGCTACATTTTAGTAGTAATGTCCCACTTCTATTATTATTCCAAAGATTCTCTTTAAAGCACAAGTCAGAAGATTCAATGTAAAAAATTGTTTCGGAAATTGTATTAAAAATAATTTTCAGAAAATTTGCGAAATTTATCACATCACTTGAAAACGATCCATTGATTTAACAAGATACTGTATTTTCTCATGTATATTAGATTCGTATGCACATATGTACATACATATGTATCTATATTATGAACTTATTTTCAAAAATTTATACAAATGCATATGCACATATCCATGTATTTATGTGCTTTTATTTCTCTTAATTATAATTCTTAATAGCCTCAGCCTCAGCCTCAGTCAGATTTTAATTGTTTATATACATATGTAGATAATTACATATGTATGTACATACATCATTTTATTAAGCAAGATGTTTTGTTTCCAATGTTTTATTTATTTAATTTTGTTTATTCACATCTGAATGTTGCCTTGATTTGCATTTTTGTGGCATGCTTCATTCTTGATTTAAATATTGGATTGGTTTTCAATATTCTACCTCTTTTGGAGCAAATTTTTATAAATGAATATGCATGTGTTTGGTCGTAGTTGTTTTTCATATATTTTTTAAAGACACTAACACTATGTATATATCCACATATATATGCATATGTGTATGCACATGCACTCATGTATGTATATACTCCATACATAATAAGTACAGAAATAAATTGATAATAGTGAAATTTTTGTTTTGTTTTAATAAAAATTATAATGATGATTCAGAAAACATTTTCGTATATCTTTTAAGTACCTATAATGTATTATTTACATATGTACATATGTACCTGCCTACGTATAAATAAATGAATAAACTGTTTAAGTTGAAACATTCAATATAATAATCTCGGTAGATACTAAAATGTTTTTTGACTAGACAGATAGATTAGATAGAATTCTGATCTCTGAAAATAAAACTAACATGCCAGTTATACCAGCGCAAGCAGCGTAGAAAATACATATAAAAAGAAATATACATACATATATGTATATTTACCTTAATAATAGCTATACTATTATTCATTAAGGTTTTATTAAAGTAAGAAAATTTTAATTAAGAATTATATGTACATATGTATATATACATCCCAGTTCTGTATTCCATGTGAAATCAATTCATGGTAAATTATAATGTAATTATTATATTATACTAATTATCGCCGTTAAAAATATATTTGAAGTGAAATATATATATATATATGTATATGTACATTGTATATAATATGTACTATGAAAAATATCGCAAAGTTGATCAAAGAATTAAAAAATGTAATTCTATTTTCTAGTCTTAAATTGAAGTTTTTAGATTTTTGTAGGTGTAGTTTGTTATTTTAGAATCTGGTCATATGCTCACAATAATCACAATTATTGAGATTTTATTCAATATTGAGTTTTGTTGCATGGTATGGTATGAATTAGACATCTTCGAACACTTAACTCAAATTTACATAAATGAAGTGTTCACGACTACTATTCTGATTTTATACAATGTTGAATTTTTATTGCAAGAAATCAAGAAAAAAAGTAATTTTTGTCGTTCGGTTTTCTTTTTCTTTTATTTAAATAAAATGCATATAAATGCATATTCTTTTTTCTTTGAACAGGGCAAATTTGTTCTACTGAGGGCGGTTGGAAAGGTATATTGCAGAGAAGAGATAGGAATATGACTTAATCATTCACAGCTCTCTTCTAATGGTATCTACAAGTATGAACATTCATCTGGAAAGATGAATATCGGTCCGATTTGCACTTTATTGGTCCGTTATAAAACCATTTTTAGCAATGTAAATGAGAATAACATAGTGCAAATATTTTTAATAAATGAGGTGCGCATTTCTAGAATGGAAATCACCATTATACTGAACAGTGCTACATTTATTACAATAAAATATTAAAATAGTTATATTTCCAAATCAAGTTGTGATGACACTCGTTTGTATTCTGAAATAGCCTCCTGATCCTAATAGGTGTTCTCCAATTTTAAAAATCGATTTACGTCAGCATTTTTTTATTTTAATATCTAAATTTATGTTTGATGAACATTTTATTATGTATTAAGAAAAATCTAAATTTATGTTTGGATTACTCAGTTTAATTTCTATGATATTTTATTTAACATTATTCAACTTCAGTTTATTTTAATTTATTAATTCTACTTTCCTTTTATAATGAGTTCTTAGTCTTCTTTTTTCTTTATTTTTTACTTATAAGGTTTATATTCGATTAAGTAATATAATCACGTTTCTTGAATTAAAAGTGTATAATATGCTCAATGAAGCACAACTTTTTTTTTGCATGATTTTTTTCATATTTCCCTTAAAGTGCGACTACCGTTTCAAATCTCAAATAAAGAGATTTTTCGGTCAGTTTTTATTATGTAATATGTAAATTTAAAGTAAAAAATAGGAACAAGTTCGTTCAAGTCATAAATTTTTAAAATTTTTTTGGCAAAAATATACCTGACGTTAAAAATTGCTTTTCAGTCTCTGATAATGAGGAGTGTTTGTTGTTTTCTTTTGCTATTCAAAATGCATGCCATTGATAATTCTTTATAGTCACATGCGAATTCGCATTATAAGTGTTGTTAAATGAAATAGCTGTTATAGAATTTGTAGATGAGTATTATTGCACAAAATATATTTTAAATTTCCACTGAACAGTATAAGTTCACAATAAAATATTAATATAGTTATTCAAATATTTTTCATTTATTAAATTTATTTTCGTTCTTTGTTTTAGATGGTCTATATGCACATTTGATTTGGTTGTTATACCAAAATCGTTAGTTGAACTTTAACCAAATTCTTGAAAAAAAGCTAAGAAATTTCAAATGTTTATACAAGAACTCCCGAAAAAAAATTTTAAAATTACGAAATATACAAACAGAACAAATTAATTCAAAAATTTATACAACAAAAATTTTATTATTCGAATAAAATCCATTTAACTTTCTTAAACCTTTTTACAATTAGTCAACTATTCATCACTAATAAATAAATAAATGAAATTCAAATTGACATCGATATTTATGATCAAAATTTGGTATCCTAAAGTGCTAAAATTCAGTATTACCCTTTTATACGCAATCACTATACTCATAGTAAGAGAAGCATTGGCAGAAGTAGTCTGCACGTTGACTACAAAATCAAAAAGGGCAAAAAGAGTTGGAAGATAGGGTAGGATGCGTAGGGGTCATCCCTGAGTGCTAGACAAAATAATATATACATATATGTATATATATATATATATACATATGTATATACTTTGGTAGGGCTCACGAGGCAGTTGTGTAGCAGCACAATAAGAGCTGTAACCTTCCAATTGAACACAATTTCTTGTCTCCATTATTTGTAGGCATCTTCATTGCCTGCGCGTGACTTCCCTAAATAAATGTATGTATATGTAGTTACATACATAGATACATATGTATATTTATTCCGTAGTCTTGTGTGTTTAAAATAAATATAAAAAAAATTCGTCGCATTAAATCAACGTTTCACATTTTCTTGTTTTTTTTTTCTCTACAGATTTTCTTAATAAAATACCGACGCAAGTTTAATTCAATTAAGAAACTGAGGTTCTTCAACTGATGTCCTCGTAAAATTCTTTAATTATTTATGTTCATATAAATACTGTTTTGTTATTATATATACGGCGTCATTTTGGGCAGCAAATTGTCATTACCAAAAGTAAAACTGGGAAAAATTATGAACTTGTGTTCATCGGTCGGTGCAACTGCATCATCGACATCACTAGCATCAGACGATTCACAACAAGAAACAGCTGCCTGCGTTGGCGGTGGTGGTCGTGGTAGCGGTTCGAATTCGTCTGCTTGCGCTGGTGGTGGTGGCGGCGGTGCATTGACGACACATTGTTTTGGAAATTCAACAACGCCCAGTTTGCACACATCGACTTCACCCCTTTCGCATTGCCATCACAATCAGGGAAACAGTTCCAATAACAACGAAATGCCACCGGAAATTAGACCTAAAGTGGTGACTGTCAAACACCCAGAATCGAATAAACCAAAACCGACAATGAAAAAATCGAAACCCATACAAGCCGATCAAGATGTTATAAAAGCTCTACAGAAATGTCGTGATGAAGGTAAGACTCATATCTGAATGACAAATGCATTATTTTGATTGTTTTATTTCTTGCTTGCAGGCATAAAACGTTTAGATTTGAGTAAATCTTCAATAACGGTTATACCGCCCAGTGTAAAAGACTGTGTACATTTAACGGAGTTATATTTGTACAGCAATAAAATTGGTCAATTGCCGCAAGAAATAGGGTGCTTAGTAAATTTAAAAACCTTGGCTTTGAATGAAAATTCTCTAACTTCTTTGCCCGATTCTCTGCAAAACTGCAAACAACTGAAGGTACTAGATTTAAGACACAATAAACTGGCAGAAATACCTTTTGTTATCTACAAACTCGTATCTTTGACTACTTTGTACTTGAGATTCAATCGCATTACCGTAGTGGCTAACGATTTAAGAAATTTAACAAACTTAACTATGTTGAGTTTAAGAGAGAATAAAATACGAGAACTGGGCGACTATATAGGTGCTTTGGTGAATTTAACGACATTGGATGTGTCGCACAACCATTTGGAGCATTTACCTGATGATATTGGCAATTGTGTCAATTTGAGTGCATTAGATTTGCAGCACAATGAATTGCTGGATATACCAGAGACCATAGGAAATCTGAAAAATTTAGTTCGTTTGGGATTGCGTTATAATCGTTTGAGTTCTGTGCCAAACTCACTAAAAAATTGCAAATGCATGGATGAGTTTAATGTAGAAGGTAACAGTATTACCCAACTACCGGATGGCCTGTTGGCATCGCTGAGTGCTTTGACTACCATAACACTATCGCGAAATGCATTCAGCAGTTATCCCACTGGTGGTCCGGCACAATTCACCAATGCTTATAGTATTAATTTGGAACACAATCGGATCGATAAAATACCTTATGGTATATTTTCTAGATCCAAGGGTTTAACCAAGTTGAATATGAAGGAAAATGTATTGACGGCATTACCCTTGGATGTTGGTACTTGGGTGAATATGGTTGAATTGAACTTGGCCACAAATGCTTTACAAAAGCTGCCCGATGACATTATGAATTTGCAAAATCTTGAGATTCTTATACTCTCAAATAATATGCTCAAAAAGATACCCAATACCATAGGACAATTGCGCAAACTGAGAATATTGGACCTGGAAGAAAATCGTATAGAAGTTCTGCCCAATGAAATTGGACTGCTGCATGAATTGCAAAAATTAATACTACAAACGAATCAAATATCTATGTTGCCGCGCAGCATAGGACATTTGAACAATTTAACTCATTTATCGGTGAGCGAAAACAATCTACAATTTTTGCCCGAAGAAATTGGTTCGTTAGAAAATTTGGAGAATCTTTACATCAATCAAAATCCTTGCTTAGAAAAACTACCGTACGAGTTGGCATTGTGCACAAATCTTAAATACCTTAACATCGACAAATGTCCCCTGAGTACTATACCACCTGAGATACAGGCAGGAGGACCTTCTTTAGTTTTACAATGGTTAAAAATGCATTCACCATATCGACAAATGTGAGTGGATGGCGTTTTACGTACCTATTACGTAGGAAATGCATATTATTATCAAAATTCTCCAACTCATGACCCACCACAAGAGCAAAATTAACAAAGAGTTAGGAAAAAGTGCGTTATTACTTGAGTATGCGTCTATGACATCTAAATGAAATTATATTCATATCTTGGAAAAAAAAACAATTTATTTCAAAATAACTATTTACACATTATAACGAGATAAATATACTATCTCTCAAAAGAGAGAATAATGCTTTTCGAACAACTAAAAGAAGTTAAAACATAACGAATGCTTTATAAATATAGAACTTAAAGCAAACTAAAATCTATCTATATACATATTCACTAATGATAAACTACGAAGCTTTAAAATATGCGGTTGTAGAAAAACTTTAGGGCTTTCAAAGGAAAAACTATATAATCACAACTTCCAAAGTGATTACAAAAAACTAGTTTGAGTGCAACAAATTTGCAGCAAAATTCGAAGCTGCTTGAACATTGTGAAAACATAATATTCAAATTTTCTTTCATCATTCTCTGGAAGCCGAATTGGAGTTATCAATTTGGGGGTGAGTACTGCCCTAATTAATTAGTTGTTCATATAACTTTTTCTTTTTAAAATTTAAAAAGTTAAGTATTAAGAAAAAGTTTATCGAATGGAGGCAAATTCAAGTATAAGAAAATTATTTAATATAATAATGATGTTTAAAATATAAGACCGGAATATACAGGAGCCTAATCACCGCATACAATATCGAATAATATTTCGATCGTGTTGACTTATGAAATCATTGGCGCGATATACATATTTTTAATCTTCATCTAAATGTTATAATTTACGAACATACATATGTTATCTATATACAGGGTGGCACAGAATGAGCTATATGGTATAAATGGTTTATATCTTTTTTATTTATGCGATTATTATATTTTTTTTTTAAATACAGTATATTATTGGGGAATTTTTTTCAATTAGCTTAGAAAAATAATATGCTGTAAGTGATGTCCATTTTCTGCTTCGCACATACGTGCTCTTTTTAGCATATTTTCCATAACTTTTCGCAAAATTTCGGATGTAATGGCCATGATTTCATTTAATGTTGGTTTTTAGTTTGGAGTATGGTTCTTGGTTTGTTAACGTACACTCTTTCTTTCAAATATCCCCAAAGAAAACTGTCAGGAGCTGTTAAATCTGTTGAACGTGGAGGCTAGTTAAAATCGCCTGTGCGCGAAATAATGCATTCGCCGAATATGTCCCTTAACAAAGACATTGAGGCACTTGCAGTATGTGCTTTGTTCGATCGTGTAATGTTTCATAATTAATTTCCCAAGTCTTCTTCACAAAATGCTGAAAAATAAGCAAAATAATAATTAAAAGAGTTATAACGAATTCAAACCATATAGCTCATTCTACGCCTCCCTGTATAAACGAATGAAAAAACAAGAAAACTTTTAAGCTAAAATTGTGGGCGACAAATTTTTGTTTTAAAACCGATTTAAAGTAAAACATAAATCGTAAAGCTTTTATGCAAAAACGATTTTTAAAGGTAAAGTGCACGTTCAAACCGGGGTTTTTATACAAAATGCTTGCTTCAAGCGAACATTAATTTTAACAATCGTTTTGTTTGGAGATTTAAGATATGGTATTTGTGCTGTAAAATTGAAATTTATTACTCTTGTCATTTTTATTATTGATTCCTAGGGTTCCAAGTTGGCACACAAGGCCGTTAAGCCCCTTTTCGTTTTACAAACGTTTCAGTTTTTGTACTCAAATAAATTCGTTATAAAAACGAACAAAAATGTAAATTTTTGATGCTAAAAATTAATTTATTATGCATACAATAAGGTCTGATATATCTTAATAATTTAATGCATTTAATTACTCCATATTCGCTATCAAGTGTCATGATACACTAGAATGGATAAATTTTACTCGATATCCCATGCCCTGATTAGATCCTATTCTTTGTTTATCGCTTTAATTATGAAATCAAATGATAATTATACATAGATACAAATGTACGTTCATAATACATAATAAATCTTTCGGTTAACTTAATGGACTTCTTTTACTTAACAATATTAAAATAAATAAATATCATTTATCATTACAGTTTCATATAATTTGCAAGCTCAAGAGAAAATAAAGAAAAAACATCCAAATGAAAACTTAAAACTATTTTGTTGTGTATTAAAGCTTCTAATTTTTTTATTGCAGTTGTTGACTTTGACTTATTAATCGAGATTTACAGATAACATTCGAATAATAATATTCAAATAACTTTCCAACAACCAAAATTGTTAGCTTAGCGAAATAGATTATGATTGTTTTTGTGAATTTCATTGATAATACAATAAAACAAAATTTATAATAAGTTGCAAAATCTAGTCAAAAACGAGATTGTGTTTTTTTATTTCTCAAAAAAAAATTTATTATAAATTTAATTTATTTATAATAAAAATAATGGAGCTTTAAGAATTTTTATTAACAATTAATTTAAAAAAATAGTATTTTTACATGTTAATAAAATTGGTATAAAAAACACACGCCAAGGAATTGCTAAAAACCTATAAATTTAATATATACTCATAAGATAATAAAAAAAGGAAACAAAATCCTGTTAGGTATATTTGTATGTAATTTAACAATTAATATTAGCGAAACATTTATGTATATAAAAAAAAATAAAATAATTAAGACGATAAACGAAAGCCTTTTAAACGTAATTTTAATGCATGCAAAGGTATTTTGAATCAGATGATTATTAAAATTATCACAAAATTTGTATGCTATATTTATTTAATGTGGATTTTTATACCACAACAACTTTAAATTTCTATATAAAAGAATTTTTAAAATCAACATTTTTTAAAAGACTTTCACGTTTATCGAAGTAGCAAAGTTGTCTTTTTATGATAGTTTGAAATATAGAGTTATAGGAACCAAAGCATAAAACAAACAACTGTATATGTTTATGTGTTATATATTATAAAAATAATTATTATGTGAGTTTGAAAAGAAATATGTATGTACATAGAAGTTGTAAGCAGTAAATATATAGATTTTACTAAGGTTATTTGTAAACAATTATTAAGGTTAAATTCGATTTATAGCGTTGAGTGAAATTGTGGCCTTCGATATTGAGCGAAATGTTAATTTCGAACGATTTTGAAAGCTGTAATTTCACTCGTGGTTTTTTTAAAAGCCATTTTAACTTTAATAATAATTTATAAATATGAACTTATATGCTTACTAACTAATACTAAATTTATCATAATTAAAAACAATTCCATTTTCATTTTTCTTTATAGTCTTTAAATGAAAACTTGTAGAAGTTTCATAAAATAATTGAAATACAAAAATTCATAAATATTAATTTATTTACATTTTTCTAATTTATAGTATTTATTATTTAATTGAGATCAAATCTTAATAAATGTTTTATTAATATACATTTTGGTTCTCTACATTCAGATACTATTCAACTTGGTTTAAAGATTTTAGAAAACCTTACGCAATTTTAATTATTTAATTTTACTATGCAGTAACATAAGTTTTTTTTTCATTTGAACGGAAATTCGAATTTCAATAATGTATCGGTGCATCAATCTCTATTTCATTTGAAAAATGATTTATTAAAATTTTTCACTCGTTAATATAAAAATATTTAATTTGCAACTGTTAGGTTTTGAAAACCGGTCAAAATTAAATTTTTTTTCTACATAATGTATGATATATGTATATATGACTTTCTATTCCTTCAAAAGTTTTAAATAAAACTGGCAAATTTTTAATGTTTTTCGATACAAACACAGTATGTGAAAGAAGACTTTAATCTTAGCGTTTCCTTTACACAATTCAATTTTTCCACAAAATTTAAATAAAAAACTTCGTACATACATAGTATATAGTTCAAAATTTTTGTTTATTTATTTAATAAAATTAAATAATTTCATGTTGAACGCAAACTTTATTTATATTTTGCTTTATGCGGAAAAAAATATATATGAAGTGTATTTATGGTATTCTCATAAAATATTTTTTAAAAAATAAAGTCAATGAAAATGATTATTGAGGAGGAAAGCATATCATATCACATACACATGCATGTGTATATGTATGTATATATGTGTAAGAAGCAAACTCATGGATTATTATGTTTTTGTTTATAGATTTTTGGTTTTGTGCTCGGTTTTCAACATTAATTCTCGATTGATTAGTTGAATTTTGAACATAAGAACCATAAGTTAGTAGTCAGAAATTAGGAAAAAGCCACTGATGAGCCAACTAAACATTAGCGAAATAGTTTTATATCGATATGTTTTGCTCCTCAATAATCAATTTTATTGAGTTTATATTTTAAGAGAATATCATAATGTATGTAAAATACATTCCATATAATTTTTTCCCGCGGAAAAAGCACAATTTTGAAATTAGAATCATATATATGTATGTATATATAAAGATATTCCCAAAGTAAATTGATTCAAATATATATTATTATTATTATAATATATTAACTGTGTAAAATTTTTTCAAATGATAAATAACTATTAAAAAAAGAGAAAGGCGCATTTTTATTTAAATAATTGATATTTTTGTTCTGCCCTCAGAACTTTTTTAATGTTTTGGATGAATTCTTATTAACATTGATATGTTTAAATAAATGAAAAGCAAATACTGTCCAACCTTTCATTTTCTTACAATTAATCGAAAATAATTTTGAGTTTTTTTATACTCTAAAACAAGAAACGAAAGAAGAAATGTTAATATTTTTATACGTAAACTTAAGCTTTAAGTTTAAAGGATTTTCACCATAATTAATACAAATTAAAATAAAAAAAATCAACGAATACCGCTTTGGGTTTAACTTTTTCGATACACGACTCTACGTTGAATTTCATCTTCAACAGAGATACACAAACTTTTTGGTACAAAATCAAACAATATACGAAACAAAAAAGTAAATTACAATACAATAAAATTATTAAATAATTCACTGTAACCACCCAAAATCTTAGTATCAAAACTCTTTTAAATATCATAAATATAATAAATAATTACAACAACTATGTACTTAAAAGTAACAGAAATAATTCAAAGGAAACTTACCGTAAATAATATGCAATATCGAAGAGAAATGCCATATTAAATTGTTTATTAAAAGATTTAACAGTACATAAGAGATATACTAATTTTAATTAAAGTATAAAGACAAACACGCACACTTTGTAATAAAATATTAAAAATAGATTATATATTTTTGTAAATTATTTAATTGTCTCAGAAAACTAAAAACTTTAACTTCCAATAATTTAGAAAAAAAGCTTACAGACTCAATTATTATTTACATTATACACTTCATTATATACATACAAACATACGTATGTATATATTTCATTAAAATTGAATTTGAAAATGTTCAAAAGTGTTTCTATTATACAAATGAAGTTTTATTCAACGTGCTATCACGAATAAATTTTTCGTCGATATTTGACCCCGAACCTGTGCAGATGCGGTTATTAAATGGGATCGCTCAAGTGTTTTCAGTTGATGTACACTGCGGTACCTCTGTGTAAAAAAGTAAGATGTTTATGTACTATATAATAAGGAATTGCAGAAAACTTTGTCTGCTGGTACTGTCGACTGATATCCATCTAAGCAGATAAATTTCTAGTTCAAATACCTGTATGGCACCTGCTGCAGCATTAATTTCTTATGTGGGATGTCGTAAGGCTTTCGAGCAATTGTACCATGGTTGGCAAAAAGAGTTTAGCACCCTCATTATTGTCGGTGCCTCCGAAACTCTCTTTGGTATGGAAATTATTACCTTGAGTACGTGATACCGGGGACAATCGAAATTCGTGTTTCATCATCCCTATTTTCCATGTTATTAAATTTAGATAACGATGAAAAACTAAAAAATACGATTATTTATTTATGTATTTTTTTATATAGTTAGCTGTTCTATATTTATTTTTGGTGCTTTTACCTTGGTGCTAATACCAACATCACCTTTAACCAAATTCTTGAAGAAAGCTAAGAAATTCTATACAAGAACTCCCAAAAAAAAGAAGAAAAATTAAGTGATAAATCACTTAGAAAATGAGTTATTACATTTTATTTTGGAAGAGCGTTTCATCAGCCACCCTGTATAATTCACACTTCTTTGCTGTGTAGTATTTGGAAGCACTGTATTTTTGTGCAGTCTTTGTACTAAAAAAGATTGTTTTGAAATTTGAAAGCATTTGAATCGGAATATATGTTTTCGAAGGACATGCTAATTTCAACAGTTTTCTTCAATATAAACTTCTTAATTGGTCTGTAGACGTTATTCAGTTCTAAAAAAAATAAGAGAAATTGAAAAATTATATATTTTTCTGATCAAGTTTAATGCCATTATACATAAGTATACATACTCGTATGTGCTAATTATTGTATTTAGAAGAAGTACATGATAAATATAACAAAGAAATTACTATAAACTATTAAAAATATTGAATTTAAAAAACTATTGTATAATTGTTAACATTGATCAATATAAATTTGGATAAAAAAAAATATGTAAAGAAATAGTTTAAAATCTCCAAATAAAAAATAAATGTTTAATTAAATGGAATAAAATCTATAACTGTTTTATTTCCAAGCATGATACAATCATGTTGATTATATCAGGATATCCCAGTATGTATGAGTAATATACTTTTTATTATTAGAGTGGAAAATCTTATTTGTTGAATACAAAATATACAAATATGTACATAGCATCTGTATGTATGTATGTATATGTGTTTATAATTTGTTGAATAGGAATGTGTTTTTGTGAAAGACACTCATTCAATTTCAAATCTTTTTTGCGAAATTCAGACAATTTACATATATGAAAAAATTGCTGAAAGAGGAAAGAGTTGAACATATGTGTAGATGATGTTACTAACAACTAAACCATATGATTGGAAACAAGTAACCTTCCTACGTGTAGTATTAAAATTTCGTGAATGCTGATTGGTAAAAAAAATTTTTATTGCGAGTAAGATTTGCTTTTCAAATTTTAGTTGATCTACTTTTGTTTGCTGGGCAAATAATATTTACGCAGTCATCCATTTGGATTTGTATGTATGACTTGGTCACTGTTTTTTTTTATAGTAAAACGATTTTCAAATAGAGTTGCCAAAATATTTTTATTATGAGAGTTTTGTTTATTTATAATGCGATCGATGAGAATAATAACATAGATTCGAAATACATAAATGTTTTTATAAGATACTAACATTCAAAATTAACGGATTTTTGCATTGCTAAATTTGACACTGTTTATTTAAGCAGTCAATTACTTAAGTTAGATCAATTAATGAAGTAAAAAATACACTAGATTCAGACAGAAACTGGAAAGCGAGCTTAAAAAAAATTGTATTACTACCAAGGGGACTTTTTTGTGCCGAAAATAATAATATGTAACTTGAATTGAATTTGTAGAAATAATACATAAAGGTACATGGTTACATTCATATATATGTCCAAATATAGATAGATATATACAACATATAAATATATGCATATATAATTCTTCTAGTTTTTTGACCTCTTTTTATATTAATTACACTAATTATTTAAGTTGCAGGTCCTTTTTATATATGTAATATTTATTTTTATTCGATATTTCGCTACTCCTTTGTGTAGCTTCTTCAGAAAAAATAAATATTACATATATAAAAAGGACATGCAGCTTAAATAATTAGTGTAATTAATATATGCATACATATATATCATGTAAATTATAATGATGAATGAAGAAGAGAATAATGAATGAAATGCAAAGAATGAAACTCAAATAGTAATAAACCATCCAGTCATTAATGTGATGCCATTTTACTCTCTTTTCCATTAAATACTATTTTTTCCTAAGCATCATATTGCTGTTATTTTTCAACGATTATATTGTGGAGTTTATATACATACATATTTTCTAAATTTTTTTTGTATCTTATTCATTTCTAATTTGCGGACTACCGCCAATGACGAAATGGAGAAATTAAACAAAAGTATCGGTATACGATTGGGATGATAATGGACATCTGTAAAGCACCCCATATACGTTTCAATTCAATTGTCAACTAAGTCAATTGTTGTGCAAATCAAGGCGTGTATGGCTTTGTCCATTGAATAGTTTGGCAGTTGTCGAGTTGGTTGAAGAAAACTCAAAAGATTTTGATTTTTTCAAGTTGGCTATTAAGTCTTTCAATTCGATCGTGCTGTGTGTGCTAGAGTCTCTTGATTAGCTGTCAAAAATTACATATGTTTGTAGTTTTCTTTGGCAAAAAAAAAGTTAAGTATTTTTAAAATTAATAATAATTTAAAATTGTCTTAAATTTCATAGAATTTTAAATAAAAAATGACATTGACATTAATGTAAGTACTTTTCTTTTTTCAGTCATTGCCATAGAAGTTTTTCAATTTGTAAAATTGTAAAAAAAAAATATAAATTTGACAGTTGAATGAAAATCTTTCAATTCAGTTTATGAAGTATGTGGCCAAGAACCAATTCAATTGAAAGACTCAGTTAATAATTGAATTGAAACGTGTATAGGGTGTAGGTCCAAGATTAAAAAAAGCAACGATGATAAAATTTAACAATATGCAATAAAAATGTTTGCCCAATAAAAGTAAAAAAAATTCCAAAAATCTCGGGAAGGAAATCATTCGATACGACATCTCTGGTTTCAAACAAAGAACAATTTCTTTTATAACAAAGAGCGGTACAAAGATCTCAGTAACGAAATGGCAATTTAACTAAACAGTGGCAGAATTATTCAAATTATTCGTTATATAACGCGTAAGTTATTAAATATAAAACATAAATAGTTAAAATATTAAAATTTCCCGAAGATGTTAACGAACTATCGAAACAAATAGAAAATATAAACAAACCTTTCAGCTTTGAAAAGAATAAAGAAATATGTACCTATGTATGTATAAAATGTAAAAGTTATAAAAAACAAACAACCTGCATCCAACTGCGTACACACGTTTGAATTCACATGATTTTGGTTAAACAGAAAAAAAAACCCTGATGTTTGGAGTTTGACCTAAAAGTTGTTTATATTGTATATATATACAACGTACATATGTACTTACATATGAATATGTGTATTTCCAAACGCATCTTTTATAACAGTTCCAGAATACGAAACCGCCTTTAATTTCATTTCCGTATTTATTACGTACTTTCTACACCTACATATACGGTAGTTTTGTGAATTAGTTTGCATACGTTTCGAAATGCGTATGCATGTAAATATGTATGTATGTATGTATACACAAACTCGTATATATGTACGTATGTAAATAGTATTTATTCAAGAGTAAATCGAATAAAATACAGCAGAAACTAAACAACATGGTGTGCGAAAAATAGTAACACATATACGCTCTGTGTAATATTGACGAATATCAAAATGGTTTTGATATTCATGACAATATTGAAGCAGTTTGACGTTCATTTTATTTCTGGCAACTTTGAGTGCACATCGTAGTTGTGACGCATTACAAATAGAGTAATCAATTTTTAATCAAATAAATTGAAGTTTATCGCTCATTAATGGCTGTTTGGGACGCGCAAATTAAAAAATATAGTGACAAAAACCAAAAAAAAAGATATCAGCAAGGTTTTTTTTTAATAAATAAAGGAATAAAGAGATACGGTAACTTTTATATATGTTTGCACTTGAAAAAACCCCAAAAAAATGAACATTGATGAGAAATGTTGACGTAGTGTGTCAGAGGCTTCAATATATATACTAATCCAAAGACAAATATTGAAGCTGAATACTGATGTGTGTATTATGCGCTTTAGAATTTGATTAAAAGGTAACGGCTCAGCCGGTAAAGCTCTTTAGATTATTCTGCAATTTTGAAAGAAATATACAGTAGAATCCCCTTAAGTTGTAATCGAAGAGACATGTTATTTTTTACGATTTACAGGAGTTTTCACAATAAAGATATTTCGATTAAGCGAGGTTAAGAAGAAAAATAAAACTATTTAAAGGGGTTTGGACTGTCAACAATACGTAAACCATGAAATAAGCCACTTCTTTAGTTCTAGTTATTCAGCCTCTTCTTGTCGTTTTACTATACTACATAGATATATTTTATAAATAAAAGGATTCCGATTAAGTGAGGTTAAAATAAAAAGAAAACGGTTACTACCTGAAGACGTTTCCACTATGAATTCCCTTTCTTCAAAATTGATGAAAACTTGAGGGAGCGATACCAAATTCGAAGAACATTGATTTTGTAATTTCTTGAAAGCGTTGAATTTTATATGAATTACATATGTATGTATGTATGTATAAGAAGTTTTTAACAATGAAGTATGATTTATAGGGGCTTCCTCAGACTTTCAACTGCAAAAAATACGAATTAACGAAAGCACTTTATTTAAACGTTCACTTCACGAATGTTATTACAATTGCATAGCGATTGTCCACAATCACCCCTACATTTGCCATTTACACTACATCTTGATAGAATGTTCTAGCGACTTTGACATTTATGTAGAATACTCCAGAAATCCGTTAATTTTGAATTTACATTTGTATTCGTTCATTCATTACCTTTTGCTTATGTTGTCTTACTATTGTTCTATTAGTGTGATTGTGTAACACGTAATCGTTTAGTGTTTTACTTTGCGTAAGTGTGTAAGTCGCTGAAAATCGAAAACGTTCTAATGACATACGTGTATGCGAAGGTGATTTAGAAATTACCTTCAATAAATGTATTTCTGGAACAATATACTCAATTACAACAGGAAACAATTTGAATGTCATATACCAAAAAAAGAATATTTTATAATTATTTAACAATCTCTAACTTTAGCGTCCTCTAATGCCGCCAAAAATCTGAAACTTTCTTTAAACACGGTTGTTATATATTGTATCTATACATCGATAGATTTTTATCTACAATATAAGAACTTCCTTTTTGTATTTTTATCTATGGAAAACAGCAGTGTACGACAGTTCTCCCATTAATTCCAAGTATGTGGCTCTAAGCTGGCCACTAACTAAACGCAATTGTGCTCTCTTCAAACCAAAATCCATTCCCCAATTTACAGTAATTAAACTATCACGATGTAAACTATGTAATTCTATTTTAAGTTCTTATTGACATGAAGACTAAAATTTTATGTTTTTTAATAATTTTTCCAGCTTCAGTTCATAATCATAAACAACTGAATAATGATGCGAAGTAACATTACAGTTTTAATTTTACTAATTGGTATATATTTTCAACTTGGTTGTTGTTATTCGGCATTCGAAGATGCTCGCATAATAAATGAATACAAACAACAACAGCGTATCAATGCAACAACAGTAGATAAAGAATTAAACCATGCAAAAATTGCTCGTCAGCTTGTACACCAGGCCATTTGGGCCTCAGTTGGTACGATATCGGTAAATAATGCTATTAAAGACTATCCCATGGTTAATATCATCTCAGTCAATGACAATAATGTCGTGGGGCAATCGACTGGACACATACAATTTTTTTTAACCGATCTGGATTTTACTGGACCTGATTGGCAACAAAACAATAAAGTGACCATATTATTTACAGATGAACAATTATTACATTGTACTAGTAGAGCCTTCTTAAATGATGATCCCATGGAGCCAACTTGTGCGCGCACAATTTTAAGTGGGCAAATTTCTAAGGTACGATTATTGTTTTAAAAAAATATTAATTTCAGTTTTAAAATAATTTTGTAATTTATTCGATCTCTTCATTTAATATTACTTATATTTTTATAAAATTTAAATATTAATTTTTTTTTTATTTTTTCGATATTTCGGCAATCTTCAGGATTAAAAAAAATTATTCCCGAAAAAAAAAAATATATAATTTTTATAAAAAAAAAAAATTAAGAAGTGACGATAAGCTCAAGTATCTGAATATAATTTCTTATTTAACTCTAAAATTAATAAAAATCACTGAAACTCTTTATTTTGATTTCAATTAACGAAAGAAACGAATTCTAAAGAATTTCAAATTAAAAAAAAACTTTTAAATAACCAACTCCATAAAATCATAAAAAAATCACTAAAGGGAAAAACGAACTTAAATCTGTAAAGTTTTTGTTTCTTTTTCACAAAGTTTATTTTTTCAAATCATACTAAATTAAAATTGTACGACATTGAGAGACTGAACAATTTTTTTTGTAGATGGATAAAACTAGTAAGGATTATGATGGGGCTGTGACAGCTTTTGTTCAAAGACATCCTGCTGCTAAGAAATGGTTAAATGGTAAGTTTTGCCACGTAAATTTTTATATATTTATTGATTTGTAGTAACAATCTGTTCTTTCATATTTCACATTTTAGCGCACACTTTTTATCTCTGTGAACTCAATATTACAAATATTTATGTTCTGGATTACTACGGTGGTCCACATACTGTCTCAACGACTGATTATTATAATGTAAATTTATAATTAAGATTTAGATAAAAAAAACACCGTAAATCTGCTTTATTTCTAAATAAGTACAGTATAATCTCTACTATAAATTTTGTATCATATGAATGTAACACATAACCTTTTTTTACTTCATAGTTTTTATAAATTAATTTTTAATAATAATTTTCACTAATTTTTCGAGCTCAAGGACTTTTCGTTTTTTTTTTTTATATAAAATAATATTGAAAAATAAATAAATAAAGATAAAATGATAAATAAATATTAAATTTTTATAGAATTATTTTATATACAAACAATTGTATATACATATGTACAATATATATCTTCCATAATAAAAAATTCGGAGAAAAAATATAATATTCTTAATTTTTTTTTACGTTTTTTGCTTCTGATAAATAGACAAATAGAATAACAATAGAATAGTGTTATAGTCATTTACAACTGTGACATTCTATATGTAGAAAATTTAAAAGCATTTAAGCCTTCCTGGAAATGCTATTTATATCATTCAAGCATCACCCTGTGATACACTTGGTTTAAAAAATAATCTAATAGCTCATTTACATTGGCATCAAACAAAATCTACTTCGTCACTAGATTTTGGAAAAATCTATTAGTATCACTAAGTAGTGATGCAAATATGTCGTTTTTCCAAAAAACTAAAAAATACAACTAGTTATGTCATTTGTACGTACCATGGTAGAATATTTTACACAGATTAGCCATGATATTTTACTAGGTAGGCGCGGAACTACAAGTATACAATAGAAAAAACAACAGGGCACTTTAATATTGTTTAGAGCGGTAGAATATCAGATAATTAAAGAAAAAACATGCTTATGTTAATATATAATAGTTTGTTTGTAAATTGGCAAAATTTTAGTGCAATTTGACTGTTGTACGTACACAGTCAGTTGGACTTGCGATACTACGTAATATTGCATTGGTATGTAAATTAATGTGAGAGCGTAGGTGATACATGTGGTTTGTTAGAACGAAATATCAGATACTATACTGAAATAATTCTGTCATGAAATGGAATCTAGATAAATGTAACAAAAGTAAGATGTAAACGGTCTAGATTTTAAAAAAAGATTTCAAATCAAATCTACTAGATTTGGGCTATAATAAAATGGTAGTACAGACATAAACTCGCTAACTTAGCGTTTATACATACCAGTAGTACACAATTATGTACCAATCAGAGAAATTTTTTGAACAAAAATTGCACCCCACTAACTTTTAAATTAATGACAGCAGGATAACCAATGTTGCCCTGTTGAAAATTTTATAAAAATTCTATGTAAAACATTAAATTTTATATTAAAACTATCATCTTTTAAATGTATTACGATTTATTTTTTAAATACGCACAAAAAACCGAAAGTTTGTTAATAGAGAACAGTACAGAAACATTTTAAAAGTAAAAAAACCCTTTTTTAAGTGAAAAAAGGACAAAACCCTTTTTATTGTTTATATTTTTGTACACTTTTATGTGCGTATATACATACATATATACTCGTAAATTAAAAGAAAATAACTTTTTGTCTGACCACATGATATTTGTGCAAACAAAAACAAATAGTGGAAATCATATGGTAACTTAAATACACGGCATTGGCTATTTAAGTGATATTTAAATATTATAAAAAGTAGAACTGAAAAACTGAATTTCGTATTTAAATATCACTTAAGTACAAATAAGACTTAATTACAAAGTCAAAAAGGGGCATTAGAGTTTCTTCATGTTTTAGAGTACTTTGAGCGCCTTGAGCGCCAAAATTATTATGAAATATAATAATAATAAAATATAAATATAATAAAAATTATTACAATTGAATACAAAAGTAAACAAACTTTGACGTTCGCCGTTGAAATAAGTTACAAATCGTTGAATCAGCTGACGGCCGAATTAGTAATGAATTGACTTTGGAGCTTTATTAAAATAACGCACACAATGACAAATATTGAGCTGAACATTGATCGTGTAGCATTCCCTTAATAATATAAAATTAAATTTTAGCAAAAGGAAAACTATGAGTCGAATCGATGCCAGGTGGCTGCATTAGCTAAAATTCTCAAAGTTGTGTTCTACTCAAAGCATATTAATACTTATACTGTTTTGACAACTTGAATAGAATTGTTGTATTTTAAACAAAATATGTTGTTGTTGTAGGTTCGAGTTCAGCTGGTATGAATTTGCCATGTTAAACATCATGTGCAATATAACCACCCTGTGTTTTTAATTTTATATCTACATATAATGTACTAATTTTTTGTTCAGTAGTACTAAAATGAATGCAACTCTGTTCATAACTTGAATTAATTTTCCAACGTCTACCTGATAATTGCATTTTCCAGAGAAATTTATTTAATTGCAAAATAAGTTAAAAATTCACATACTCAATTATACAAATTAAATCAAATAGTGTAAAATAAACTGTGCTGAATATGAACAAGCAATAATAATAAAGCAACGCAAACAATCTTGGGCAATAACCACTGGCAATTGATTTTATATTCAAACTACGAGGAGATTTTGTAATCAATTTGTGAACAATATCAGCACTAATGCAATGGAACAGGACGATGCAATTGCATTGTATAACACCCAAACATGTGAATATAAAACTCCAAAGAGATCCTCCGTATTAATTGATGGAGAACGGTTGTTAGATAAAATTAACATTTTAACAAAAAAACCCGAAAATACTTCAGCTAGTACGAAGGTAAGATCGAATATAGTATATATTCTTGCTTTAGTTGTCATCAAGTCCTGTTATTTTTCATTTATATATTTGTTGTTCACCAAATGGCAAAAAATTAGAAAGAAAATTGAAAAATAAGATGAAAATATAAAGTGAAAAAAAACCCGGAAACGTATAGTTTTGGAGTTTGGACCTCTCAAGTTTTCATATTGAAATATTGTCATCATTTGAAAGGTTTTAAAAATATATTTCAATATAGTTGAAACTTATTTAAAAATTCTCACGCTTTACAAGTATATTTTTCTACCGCCCTATTTTATCTTTTGTACATTTGGTGTAGCGCCCGTAAACTAGATTTGTTCCGTTGTTTATATCAATCATGAATTTTTATAAGTGTGTAGTGGATGTGAATAATATGCGTATTCTAAGGACAACCGCTGCAAACTTACCGCGTCACACTGCAATTCTATTCTACACAAAGTGGGTTTTTTTGCAGAATAATTAATGTAGTCATAAATAGTTTTCGTTCGAATCGTAATCTACTTTTTGGCATGCTCAACCATAATACTCGAAGAACTTAATTTCCAGATAAACTAATTAAGGCAATAAAATTGGTGACAGGATAGTGAAGAATGAGATTATGTAGGCTTTAATATACTTTTGCAAAAGTGTGTATATATCGCGTTGGAGAAATTATGTAACTGATTAGCTTTATTATTGTATTGTTATATTTTGTTATTTTTGTTGAACACCAAAAAGGAAACTACTATATACATATTTCTACTAAAATTTTTAGGTTCCCACAATTAAAGACTTCGTAATCATTAAACCAATTAGTCGAGGTGCCTTTGGAAAAGTTTTTTTGGGTTACAAAAATACTGACCCCAATAAACTATATGCCATTAAGGTGATGAGAAAGTCGGATATGATAAATAAAAACATGGTCTCCCAAGTGATAACAGAACGAAATGCGTTGGCACTCTCACGAAGTCCTTTTTGTGTCAGCCTATTTTACTCTCTACAATCCGTGTCGTACGTTTATTTAGTTATGGAATATATGGTGGGAGGTGATCTAAAATCTCTCTTAGCAATGTATGGATATTTTGATGAGGAAACAGCTCGATTTTATGCTGCTGAAGTCACTTCAGCATTACAATATTTACATGAACATGGCATTATTCATCGTGATATAAAGCCGGATAATATGCTAATTTCAGCAACTGGTCACTTAAAATTAACAGATTTCGGTTTGAGTAAAATCGAAATGAGGAAGGGTGAAAGAGGTGAGCTTGTATAAAATTAATTTTATAGATTATTTTATATAAAAAAAAATTTTTAGACTTGGAAATGTCAGATCTGATTACTTCTTCACCAAACTTAAACACAAGAACACCCGGTCAGTTACTTTCTTTAACTTCACATTTATCTTTCGGATCTGAAAAGAAATTGGAAAGTTGCGCAGGAGTATCGAATTTTGTAAATATCATTAATAAACACAGTAAGTTTGTCACATATTAATATTAAATAATCCTATGCTAAAATATTGTTTTACAGACTTGGAAAATTCTGATAGTGAAGCAGACACTTCTCTAAACGATGCAGAGAAAAAAGATGATAGTAAAATTTCTGGAGTTTCCCCATTTTTTTCTGCGGAGGAAATAAATGTCTCTATATTACATACGTGTAGTAATAATAATAACAATGTAAATATCTTAATCGCCCCATTTATGTCAAACTTTGAATCCGTTCAATTAAAAAATATTCTTACAGTTAATGGACAGTTCATCGTCTTATCATACTTGTAATTCTACCGAGGCAAGTAAAGTGCCTTCACCGCTGGACCAAGCCTTATGTAAAAATACAATACAACGGCATGTAGAGTTTGCTGAAAATAATCATTTAGTACAGGATAGCAAAAAAGTTTGTAATGTAAGCAAAGTGCTTTTGAATTTTCTTATATTTTATATTTATTTGAATTCTACTCCCCAACATATTATCCGTTGTATAGGGTTGCATATATGATAATAGTTCTAAACATTATGATAAAGAAAACGTCTTCAATAAAAACATAGTTAAAGTGGAAATCGCTGACGAGACGTTTTTCGAATTATCTGTGATCCGTCGGGCCATTGATGAGGTGTGTTTTCAATAAATATTTCAAAACATAGTTCTCTTGTGTCTCTCAATTGTCATTGCCTGTCTCATTATATGTGTCTATTTTGTGTGTATACGATATGAACCAGATATATACAGAAATTTATTTTAAAACTTGTATTTTTTAGCACAAGCTTAGGCAATCATTTAATTTGTATATTTATTCTTTTTTTTTCATTCAATTAGCGTATTCGGTCTTCAAAAGAAACTGAAGATTCTGGTATTTCAAGTCGTAAAAGTAATTATTCGAATATAAATGGAGAAATGACTTCATCTCCGTTCGATAAAGTTGAAAATATGTGCAATTTTGGGGATGACTACAGTGGTTCTGATTATTCTAAAAGGTAAGATATTTTGATTTATTATAAAAATCGCATGCGTAATTTAAAACTCTAATTGCATGTAATTTTCGTCTAAAGTATCTATTAGTAATTGATTTCTTTTTATAATTTCTAAAATTTTGTATAATTAAAATCGCAAATCATTTTATATCCAAGCTATATTTATCATAAGAAGTTTTGGATTCTTTTCTTTTATTATTTTTCTTTTCTTACTGCAATAGTCTGTAAAATAGTCTGAGGGTGGCGATGGCACGATGGTTAGTAGTCTGCACGTTGTCTACAAAACCTAAAACAGACCTGGGTTCAACCCCAGTTTCAGACTAAAATTATAAAAAAAAAAAAATGCGCATTTTTCTGATGTGTCTTTGTGTGTCAGTTGTTGTCGGAAGGTTTCAGTGTCGAACGCATAGTCACTGGTCACTGAACAATACCGGCTTCAGCTGATAGCAATCCACAATCACATCAGAACGCCCTCCTTCGTCGGTATTGTGTAGCACCGGCGAAGTCAAATAATAATAAAAATGGCTACTAAAGAAGCTTCAGCACTGCTGCGAGTATAAACAAAGAACGTGCAAAAGCAGAGCTGTAAAAAATCATTAATTAAGCTTCACCTTCTGTCGTTTCTCTTACTATACCTTTCCTATAGTTCCAGCACAAACCTTCGCATGTGTAGGAGTCATTTCCTGAGTGGTGGTCCCAGATAAAAAAAAAAAAAATATTTTTGTGTTTCATTAATCTTTTGCTTTCAAAAATTCGTACGTTCTGGCTCGAAACTGCGGCATTTGATATCGAACAAAAATCCTACATATTTTAGTAAATTTTTATTATATTCTTAATTGACCTTTTTTATCATATTGAAATATATTTATTAAGCTCGAGGTCTTTTTTTTGGTATTTAATTTGTTTTATTATTCGATATATAAAAATATTTTTGAAACATGTCACAAAATTTTTGTCATAAAATTTGTTTGAAAAGTTTATTTTTTATTATTTTTTTTTAATTTCCATTCGAATCGAATGCCCTAATTTGGTCCCTGCTGTTCTGATTGGGTTTTAGTAAAACAAATAACAATTGTTGTTATTTGTACGTAAGTCGTAAAGTATTTAAGCAGTAAGTTTGAAAATAAAATAAATTCCAATTGCGCATATTATAATATTAAATTTTAATATGCGTCTACAACTGATATAGTATCACATATTTTCATTTCATTTCATTTATTAATACTTTTCAAAAAGACCTAGCCTAATAGGCCATAATCGGTGCCACTATTCTTCTCATGATAGCATATCAAGCGCCAAATTTCATATCATATCACGTGTGAACTTTAATATTACTGCTATTGCCATATTTTATGAGATATTACGATATTATTTTCATTATTTTTTATGAAGTGTCAAGATCGTACACATTAAAATAGGCGAAAATATTTGTTTTTGTTCGAAAATCATTTTTTTCTTATTTAAATTGCACACAATTTACAGAACAAATGGCAGAATGTTAATCAAACATACAGACTATTAAAATTACTCAAAGATGATTACGGCGCGGCTGCCAGATTATTATGCAATGTTACGGTATGCACACACGATTGCCATTTACTACAATATTGACAGAAAAATTGTTACAAAATGTGCAACAACCGCGTGAACACACAATTTTTGTGTGGCAACATCGTCACAAAATGTATTGTCGGTGCATTGTATGCCAATATTATTGTCACAATTCTGACAATCGTGAGAACACCCTTCATTTCCATTGACACACAATTTACAGTCATTTGTTATTGTCGCATGTGCTTCATTAGGTGTACCGTACAATAACACCATTGGCAGATAAGTACTTCTGCTGGCAATGCTGCAATGTTAAAAGTTGGATCTGGCAACGTTTTCCATACAATAATCTGACAACCGTGTGAACAGACAATTATTATTGGCAGAAAAATTTATTGTCGCATAACTGTGTGCCAATGAAATTGTATGGATTGCTTTCAATAGTGTGAACAGACAAATTACCAGATGGTAACAATTTTTCATTGTGAGTGCATTGCCACCATATCGCTGTATCCTACAATATTGTACAATCTGATAATCGTGTGAACATAGCTTTATGCTATTCACAAAAATACATCTTCTACATGCTTGCTATTAATATTGATATATGTATGTATGTATGTATGTATGCCTGATATTATATCGCGTAATTATTACGTAATACTTTTTCAAAAACATGTATTTTATTTTACTGGTTTTCTTTTTAATTTAAATTAAATTTGTTTTCTACTAATTTTCACCATTCACTTTTTCCTATTTATTTAACTTCTGTATCATTTCTCAGCTATAATATAAACAACACAAACGAAATAAGCGGAATACGAATGCATTCGCCATTTCGGAATATATCAAGGAATTTTAAACGACCAGAAATGCAAAGGTTTTTACAAGTTTTACAAACATTTTTTTTTAAATATATTTTAAATTTTTGCATTCATACCCACAGCTCTTTTAAATGTTTGAAGCGTAAAACAAACGTAACTAATCGTTTGGAAAGTAATTCAATATATGATGGAGATAGTTATAACAATGGCTCTGGTAGTACAGGATTAACGCAAGAAATTGAAATCTTGAATGTGGGTTCAAGTACACCGAAAAAACGGAAAATAAAATCGCCTATTAGAGGTGTATTAAAAGTGCGTTCATTGTCTGATGACGAAATGCCACAAGTGCTGCGTGAGAATGTTACTAATGTGGTGTTCTCAACACCGGTGTCATCCCAAAAGCTGCTGAGACGTGATAGTGGGCTACTGGGGAAATTGAAAGCAACACGATTCGCACTGCCACTGTCACATAAGAAAAGAGAAAAAGAAATAGAGACTGAAAGAAGCTCATGTTCCCATTATATAAAAATTGCCCATGAGGATCCTGCCATGTCTCCCATAAATTTAAATACAAATTCGGCGTCAAAAACTCCTAAGAATATCAATACACCGTTTAGAACACCTAAATCAGTGCGCAGAGGAGCTCGACCATCAAGTGAGCGTATTTTGGGTACACCTGATTATTTAGCACCAGAGTTATTGTTAAAGTAAGTCTTTAATTTACCGCCATACATGCGTATTTATACAAATACTTATTTTGTAATTCTTCTCTTAGACAAGGCCATAGTTTTCCTGTAGATTGGTGGGCATTGGGTGTTTGTTTTTATGAATTTTTAACAGGCGTACCACCCTTTAACGATGAAACTCCACAAAAAGTATATGACAACATTCTTAACAAAAGTGAGTAGAAATGATTTCATTATATTTTTAAATGAATAATTTCATGAGAATTTCAAAGTTTTATTATGTTATTTATAATTTTTGTAAAGCTAAACAAATTCGTGACATGATTTCGATATTAAGCCAGCGATATATTGTTTTAAACATTCGTACCCCGTTAGTTCAAAAACCTCTACAATTCGCAATAAACGGCTGCTACCTTCAGAAAGCCCTTTAATTCGTACAAATTCCATACATTTTGATCTCCTCCCTCGTTAATTCGTATTGTTTTTTTTTAACAGTTCAAAATCTAAGGAAACCCCTATAAATCGTACTTCATTGTTAAAAACCTCGTATAATTCGTAATAAAATCCAATGTTAAAAGAAAATAAAATAACAATAGCAATGTTTTTCAACAGCTATTTTAACAAGCGCAATTTTTTGTGTTTCTTTAGATTAGTAAAAAGAACATGCAATTGATAATGGAGAAAAGAGAATTGAAGTTGCTAATATATTTGGTATCGCTCCTTCAATGCTTTCATCAATTTTGGAAAAAGAGATTTCACAGTGGGTACACCTTTAGGTAGTACAGTAAAACGGCAAGAAGAAGCTGAATAACTAGAACTATAGAAGTACATTTTATTTAATGGTTTACGCAGTGTTGACAGTCCAAAATCGTTTTTTATATTTTAAACTTGCTTAATCGAAATCCCTTTATTTCGAAAACGCCTGTAAATCCTGAAAAATAACTGGTCCCTTGGATTACGAATTATCGGTATTCTACTGTATTTCTAAAAATATTTCCACAACACACATACATACATACGTACGTATGCATGTGCAACTACATATATTTTTCGACTTTGAATCATATGCGCCTTCCACGATCCAATTCCGCCAACACTTTTGTAACATAGTTCAATTAAAACAAAGTTCTCTTATTTTTTTTTTTAATAATATTTTATATTTCCTTTCCAAAAAAAAACAAATTTTCATAGATATTGAATGGCCAGAGGGAGATGAAGCTTTATCACAGGATGCAGTAGAAGCAGTCGAACTCTTACTTACCATGAATCCTGCTCAAAGACCAACAGCTAAAGAGGTGCAACAAATGAAATTTTTCAAGTCTGTAAATTGGGAACACTTGGAAAAAGAAGAGCCACCCTTTATACCAAATCCTGACCATCCTACAGATACTGCATACTTTGAAGCACGTAATAACATGCAACATATAAAGTTGTCCAATTTTGCTTCTGAAGATTAAACAGAAACACGTATTAATTTTCACATTTAGCAATTATGATAAAAATTGTACATCGTGATAAGTAAAATTAACGTCTATTAAAAGAATTGCAATTTATTTTACAAATAATTCACCATCAATGATTCCTAACGTACATAAGAACTTAAACAGGCGAAATCGTTTTACAATATTTCTATATTCCTCGTGAAATCAAACTACTCGTCATTGTCATAACATTGTTGGTGCGAATAAATTTTTATAACAACAATTCGTTTATAAATCGCAGTGGTTTTACACGAAATACCGAACACGGCCAAATGTGTTTTTAATTTGTTTTATTTATTTTATTTTGTATTAATATTTTATGAGTTGCCTTCGTATAAAATACTTTAATTGTTCAACTATTTCTTTTTTATCTATTGTTTTTTGGCTATGGTCCAGTCAAAATTCCTACACGAATATAATATCGCCGTTTAATTTTTCAAACATATTTTTATAATTTCTATAACAGATTCAGAATATTCTCTTGTATATTCTTTAATCTGGCATTATTTCTTTTTATCTCCCATATTGTTCTTAGTCCAACATGTATAAATAAATTAGTACTAAATTTAATTTTAATAAAGTAACAAATAATAATAAAAATAAATATATAAATGTAACATCCAGTAAAATATAAATTAACTTTATTTTAAAATTCACCTTATGTTGTATTTCCTTGTCTTAATAAAAATAAATTGAGCGTACTCTTTGTTGACGGAAAAATGTACAAATGTTGCTTGTTTTAGCTTGTATTTGAATTTTTACTATTCATCTTCTTGCTATTAAATGAAATTTACATAAATCGCTTGCACAAGTGAAATTTTCATTTTTGAATTTCCTACGTAATTCATATGACTGAGAGTGAGTTTACAGTTTACTCACAGCGATTTATGTGCTTGCTTCGTATATCGAATTCTTCCGATTTATATATCGTAAAACGGAGAGGGAAAAAACTTGATAACAGGGTTAAGTGACCAACCAGAAAAAAGTTTCTTCAAAACTCGCATAAAATTAAAAGAATCACTTATATTTCCATAAAATAGTTTATTTTACATGGACATGCATTTTTACATGGTACACAATATTCAATAAACAAACCGATTTTTTAAATTTTGTCACTTGCATGGTTTTACGTTTTATATGACGATATACTAAGTTAAAAGAGTATAGAAAGCGGAATCAATCACATTTTTTGAATGCTCATAAAATGAGAAAAATTCACATAACTTTATTACTTAGGGCAAACAGTTTTTAGCATGAAGAAAGCTGTTTTAAGCACTTAAATAAACATGACCAACCCCTTTTCGAAATAAGCATGAACATTTCTTAATTCAGTATTTATTTGTTTTATTAATTGAACCATTGAACTGTCAAGTTCGAGGGATGGGGATTCTCATTCATTAAATAAAGCAAATACCGGTTATGATATTGAATATGATTAGTTTATTTGAAAATAGTTAGTGATGTCAAGTGTGCCTCTATGGAAAATAGTCCCCCTTCTTCGCCACGGACCGTTTATTCCTTTGTGGCATTGCGAGAGCCCAAATGCATGCATATTTTGCTTTGGTGCTAAATAATTATCCGTTATATGGGGTGACCATGAACTATTTGAGAACCCCTGCATTAAAATGTAAGTCTTATTTTACAACATTCTTGTAATTATTGAAGTTTTCTCGTAAAAACACCCTCTTCATTTTAACGACTTTGACGACAAAATATTTTTGTTAAACATACTATAAATTATGCACTTACGCACAAACACAGAATAATTAATTAACACTTGTTTTTGTCATAAAAGCTTACGTTCCTTCGTCAAGGTATAACATATATCGTTAAGCTAACGACTCATCAGGTAATCAAAGTTGTTATGTTGTCATTTATTTAACTGCATTTTTTGTGAGACTCAATTGAACATCAACTGTACGCAAAAATACTACATAAGCTGCAGGATGCAGCAGCAAAACAGTTACTTTAAAGGACGCAAGGAAACGATGGACATTTGAGATTTGTACAATAGAAAATACACATATATTACTAACTCCTGAAAATACTTATACATACATACATACGTGCATTAATATAAATAAAATATATGTACGTTTGATTTCTTCATTTTTGATTTTGTAGGTTTTACCACCGAACGATATTTCATTCACCATTAAAGAAAATTTAAACGAAATCGAGCGCAGAAATTAAATCATGGTTGAATGTACTTCGAACGCCGCATGGTGGATAAAGCATCCAAAAAAAAACGAATATCGTACTACTACGTTGTCCCAGGATATGACAGATTTATTTAGCAACATATCGATGCATGGATACAATAAACTTCTCGATTCGAAATTATTTCTCTGTGAAAAGTACGTACAATGCCACTACATATCGCTCAGTTAGTGCATAAAAAAGGTTTTTTTTTCTTTTTACAGAAAATTAGTTAAAATGTTTAAAGTTGTAAAAATGAAATGAAAAAAATTCTTTTCTCATTTGTATAAATTTTTTTCAAAATCAACCTTTTTGCAATTGCCGACGTCGACATCAAAAATTTAGCCGCTGTTACATCGATATGTAGCGGGTTGCATTTCAAGTTAAAATTTTCATTCAGGTCTTCTAATAAATTTCGATTAAGTTTTGAAGTGAAAGTTTCGATTTGAGAGAGGTTAAGTTCTGGTGTCGATGTGGACAACTGGAATAAGGATGGCGATGGCTGAAGTAATTACCACGGTGGCTAAAAACCAAAAGTACAGGGTTCGAGTGCAGTTTCTGACTAAGTCATAAAAATAGTTTTAATTTTATCTGATGTGCATTAGTGTCTCTTTGTTCTCAGAAGGTTTCAGTGGCGAAGGCACAGTCAGTCACTGGTCACTGGGCAGTACCGGCTTCAGCTGGTACCAAACCACAGGCACATCAGAGCGTCATTCTTCGTCCGTATTGTGTAGCACCAGCAAAGTAAAATTATTTCTAAAAATGGCTACTAAAACACAGCTTTAAAATTGAATAGATCTACTGGTCAGAGGCGCTGCAACACTGTTACGAACAGCAACAAAAAAATGTGCAAAAGCAGAGTTGGAAGATAGTGAAGCTTTCCTCTGTCTATCCTTTCACCATCCGTCGTCACTCCAACTATCGCTTTCCTCTAGTTCCAACACAATGCATCGCATGTATAGGGGTCATCCCCTGAGTGCTGATCTCAGAGAAAAATAAATAAATATGGAACTTTAGGTATGTTTCATTAATTTAAATGGCGCACCCGCCCTGTCCCTATCTTACCAGAAAGCGTTCCCCTACACAAAAATTTGGTAAATGAAAAACGTATTGAGAGAGTTGTGCTCTTGTTCTTCTTGCACGAAACAGCCAGCAATTTTTCTTCGGGCAAGTAAGGAAACAATCAGCTGTTTCATAAATAAACAATAACAAAGTAACCAAATAACAGTACACTCGCGATAACGTGAAATAATTTAAACCGGCCGTGTTCATGTTTGAGAATTGTTCACCTTTTCGAATACTAAAAATATAACAAAATTGTGTTGTATTTTTATAAGATCCATGTTTCTGAATTTGGCTTCTATTAAAATATTTATTTATACATTAAAGCACACAAAATTATATAATAATTTGGAATTATTGACATACATATATACTCGTATGCACGTACATACTTCACAAAAATTAGTTAATATTAAAAAAAAAAAATTAATTATTCTGTTCTGCTGCATTTTCTATTCGAAAATTTGTATTAAAATACTGAATGAAAGTGATAGTCAAAAAATACAAATGCCATGCACATATGCTCACACATACAGTTTTAAGAAAAGCAGAATATTTTTTTTTTTTGGTTTTTATTATTCTAAGTTTATTTATCTTTTAGGAAAGTAAATTATAAAACAAATATACTTGTATCTACATAAATATTTATAGAAATGGAATTCGCGAAACGAAAATTTTAACGTTTTAAAGTTTTTTTTTAGTTTAAGCACATTGATTTTTATTCTTCAAATTATAGAGCTTTCAAATTTTGTTCATCTTTTAAAATAGTTAATTTAAAGAAATTTTATTCATATTAAATGGTGTGCACGATTTCGCCAGTGCACTGTATACATTGGCGTTTCCATTTAGCCTTTGGTTTTTTGCGTGCACTTTATTTATTTTTTTTTATTTTTGTCTCTTATTGAAATAAATTAAAAGTAATTAAACAAACCTATTATATCACAATGTTTAATTTGCATTATTCATAACACCGGCCGTTTATTTACTGAAACTGTGTTTAATATTATATATTGCAAATCAAATTACTATTCGAAATTTTAATGAAATTTTCAATTTCACCTTGATTTTGCACAGATTAATTTGGTTCTGCCTGCATGTTGCAAATTTAGCCATTGTGATAATAATACTATCACATGCATCGGAAATGTTTTCATCGCAATATTTTGGACTTTTTCTACATGATTCTGTGTATCCGGTAGAGAATATTCCCTTTCCTGGTGTGTCGATATGTTCAAATAATCGCATATCGCGTCGGGCAGCTGAAAAGTATGCCACTGAATTGTAAGTATTAATTGTACTCATATTCTTGATTTTATGCTTTTAAAAGGATTAAGTGCCCTTTTAATGGCACCGTAATACTTTCCCTCCGGCTTGTGCACTAAGAAAGAACCAAAGACGTTTTCAAAAATACCTTACCGGAGTAAATGCTTATTTCGGGAAGTAACCCTTCTAATAAATAATAATTTATTGCTTTTTGCTTTTGCTTCGTTGTATGCAATTTCATTGGTCATATTTTAGACATTTAATTTTTGCGACTGGTGCTTATTTTGTTGTTTTGGTTTTGGGAACAAATACAGTTTAGAAGACCCTTTCTGAAAATAAAAAAAAATTTCCATGCGATAGAAAATTGAAATATACAAAGAAAAAAATACAATAAAAGAAATTAGTGTCGTGATTTATAGTGTATTAGATTCTCCAAAAAGTGCATCGCACTTTCACTTTTTTTTCTTAAAACTATATTGCACTTTATTGCACTCTTTTTAAGGTGAAATAAAATAGCTTTCTAGTGGAACAATAAGGTACAAATGTTTTAAATGAATAGGACAAAATCTGGCAAGAAATGCAATGCACTTTTGAAAAGAAAGAAAACACTGTTAGTTTCCAAGTTAGAAAAATTTTTAATAAATCCTTCAATGTATTAAAAGGAATTTTTTAATTTTACGATACGTAAGTGCAAATATTTGTTTTTACGATTTCTCGCGTAGCACGAAGGTTGGCCGGGTTTAAAGATTTCCTCCATCATGGCGTTAATTTAAAAATTTTTTTTGTGAAATATTTGCTGTTGTCCGGCTGAGAAACCATGTAATTTAAATTATATCAACACAAGAAAATTATATCGGCAATAAAATTCCGGGAACAATGCTAAATTATGTACTTTCAACATATAAGAAGACTAGACACTCGAACCCCGATTTGCGTCGTTTCGATTTGTGTCGCCTTTTGAAATATTGGTCAAAGCGCTTGGCGTCCTTTTTATTCCTATTTGCGTAGCTACATACCAATTGAATTTTTTTATTGAAGTCATAGTTGCAAGTGAATAATATGTGAATTTGCATGTAACAATTGGGAGTACCCCATTATATTAGTTATTCTAAAGAAGTAAGAATTTTGTTCTCAAGAACTGCTGTGGTTGATGGGCAAATAAAATAAAATTCATATATTTTTCCTAATTTTTTCAAATAAATATATTTTGAATTATTTATTTATAATAATTTTCCTTCCTCTAGTTCCAGCACAATGTATCGCATCTCATCTCCTGAGTGCTGATCCAAGATAAAAAAAATATTTTAAAAAATATGGCAAAAAGTAGTTCGTTTTGCATTACGTCGAATTTCGCCATTAACGACACAAATCGGACTGTGGTGTACTTTTTTGCTGACTTTAGAATTCCGGCATTGTAAGTTATGTGGCGTATTTATAAAAAAAGGCTTTTACAAGCTGGCAGCTCAATTCGAGCGAGCATTTAGTTAAATTCAGTGTTTGCGTAGGTTTTGAGGTCATGGTGGTCGATTTTGGTTTTTTCTTGAATCAGTGCTCAGGGGATATCCCCTACACACGAGTATGCAATGCATTGCACTGCCTCTAAATAGAGAGAGGGATAATGTAGAGAGTAGGCAGATGGATGAAGTGGTAGGAAGACAACAAAAAAAGTTGCGGTGTCTTTGATATTAATTTTGACGGATTATTTCTTTTAGCTAAGGGGAGCCATTTTTTATTCTTTTACGTTTTATTGCGCAAATACCTACAAAGGAGCGCTGTAGCTCAGAAAAATCAGAAAACGTGTTTGACTTGACCGGACCGGCAATGGAACCCGGGTTCAACACGATAACTACTCAGTCATCAGCAGCCCCACGAAGAGCGACAATTGAAAGAGTTCACTTGGGAACTTGTCCCAGTGAAATTAATAAAAAATTTATAATTATTGAAAGGAATGCATTGAATTTTGAAAGTAGATATCGTATAATCTTATCTAACGAAGCACAATTACAATATAAATACTCGTTGATTTAAATTAATTTAATTTTCTTTTAGAAATTAGTTGAGGGGAAATAAACATTTGAAATGTTTGAAATATTTTCAGATCACATAGGGACCCCTACAATAGATCTGTACACTTTTTCATGGAGCATATACCATCTTTCGGCAGCATGTATTACAAATATCAAAGAAGTGATGATTACGACATTTTGGATAGATTTCAAACTTTCTTGGACGTTTATGGAACAGATGATAACGAACTGTTTTATAACTTTAGAAAAACGCTTAAACTGGTAAGTCGAAAACAAAATGTTTTCCTAATTGAATTCATTTACAGTTGCATATAATTTTAATCCAAAAAGATCACACCCAATTGTCGCGATTTACTTATAAAATGTTTCTTAAACGGCAAAGATATTGAATGTTTTGGGGAAAATGCCTTTTACGAAGGTTTCACAATGTATGGACCGTGTTGTATATTCAATAAAGACAATAAGTATAGATTAATTTAAAACTTGTATAAGATACGTATGTACATCGGTATTTACTTTAGTTTCAGTAAGAGATCTAATGGGTCGTATGCTTTAACAACCGCCGATATGGGTTTAACGGTTCTAATCAACGGTTCACACTCCGATGACCTGTTCCCTTTGCTGAATATGGATGCTTATGTTGTTATTATTCATAATCCTAGTGACTTTCCAGACATAAGCTCTGGCAATGCCATTGAAGTATTTCCAATGAATAATAAGGAAGCTTTTATAACCGTAACATCAGAAGTTACGGATACAAGCCCTGATTTGAAAGCGTTTAATCCATTATTTGTATGCATTCTAGCGATGTTTTTGTCTGTTTTACATTTTAACTGTTTTTGTAAAATTTTTTTCTTTTAATTCATCAATTAAGCGCAAATGTTATTTTGATGATGAGTCACAAGAAGCCGATATGCTCTTTAGTCGATCCTATTCATTTTCAAATTGTGTAATCCGTTGCCGTATAAATAGTATTGCGGCTTTATGCCATTGTGCACCATTTTATTTGTCGGGTAAATTCGCGGGAAAAATGGGGTTGCCTTACTGTACTTTGCATCACATTGCCTGCTTTCAACGATATAATTGTAAGTTTTAAAATAATTTTCTTTAAATGTGCAAAAATGCAATACTCGTCCATACATATGTACACACATATGTACACACACATGTACGTACATATGTATTTATGTGTGAGCACACTATAGTAATTAAATGCTACATAGTAGAATTAATTCCCGTATTTGCTTTTCATAGAGTATGTATGCAATTGATTATTAAAAGTAAAAAATATGTTTGTACATTAGACCGAAGCTAAAAAAAATCTCCGTACACCCAGTGGTGGCGATGGATGAAGTAGTCCGCACGTTGGCTACAAAACCAAAACTAAAATTATAAAAAAAAACATCTCGCATTTTTCTGATGTGCATTAGTGTGTCGTTGTGTGTCAGTTGTTGTCGAAAGGTTTCAGTGGCGAAGGCATAGTCACTGCCCACTGAACATGAACGGCTTCAGCTGATACTAATCCACACACATATCAGAGCGCCCTCCTTCGTCGATATTGTGTAGCACCGCTGAAGTAAAATAATTGCTAAAAATGGCTCCTAAAACAGAGTTTCCAAATGAATAAACTTCCTTGACATCAGAGGCGCTAAAACAGAGGCCTCTGTCCATCCCTTCAGCATCTGTCATCTTTCTCACTATCCCTTTCGTTTAGTTCCGGCACAATGCACCGCATGTGTAGGGGTCATACCCTGAGTGCTGGTCCGTTGCCCTGCCTTTTCACAAAATACGTGAAATTTTTCTTGTTTTATTATCATAGTCAGTCAGCAAACAATTTTTACTACTACTTTGACTCTTACTAAGTTGAAAAGTAATTGAATGTCTGCAACCTTTATATCTCACCAATTAATAAGTAATATTGTTGTCACTGTTGGATCTAGGGATCCATGTGGTGGACCCATTGCATAGCCAACTTCCAAATCTATCTAACAGTGAAACAAGCATTAAAATCGTTTTAATAATAATTAGTGACTACTACGCGGTTCTTATCATATACAAAGGAAATACAGTGCTACCAGGATAATACGGACATGCAATTATTCGGGCATATCTATAATCCGGACACTGTTACAAACCGGTTTTTGTAGATTTTTACTAGTAAGTTCAGCTGTTATGATAGCGCCTTTGTATACATATCGAACCTTTGGTGCAATACCGTCGTAATTCAAAAAATCGTGAACAGAGAAAAATGCACTTGAAGTTTTGAGCCATCTTTTTGATAGTATTTTCGTTTACTAAAGTTATTTGTTTACAAGTTTTTAAATAAAGAGGCATGTTTTGTAATGTTTTCTGTTTGTAAATTTCTTGTCATAAAGGAAATATTTCATTATTGCAAATAAATATTGTTGGAAATAGCTGGAGGCAATAAAGAGATTTGAAGCTGTAGAATCTGAACAGTTAGATATAGAACCATAATCTATTTTCCTTTAGGTATATATATTTCCCCAAAGATCATTTCTGCATACCCAGCTCAAAAAAATCAAATTTTGAATTACTACGGTATTGCACCAAAGGCTCGATATGTATATTAAAAATTAATTTAACAACCATAGAAAGAGAAGCACACACACATACGAGTATACTAAGTAGCATGTGTCACAAAATGAACACAAGATTTCAATGTGCCACCAATAAAGTGTTGGCAACACTAAGAAAGCATTAGAAACAGTTGTACATTAAGAATGAATAGAATACTTAAAATTGTTCTGGCTGAGCTCCTTAATAAAACGAATCAACCATCTACTCCGACATACAAAACACAAGTAAAATTATAATACACATTGCACTTTCAGTTTGCTTTATCTTTCATATTAAATTTAACACGGTTACACATTCCCCACTTACCTTTGCACGCCACACACCAGTATTGAACACATACGCTTGTAGGTACACATACCGTAAGTATGCATGCATGTTCATGTCTGTGATAAATGTAAGTTTATGTGTATAATACCAAAATTTCTAAGCAACACACATGCAAATAATTACTTTCATTTCTTATGTTAACGAACTGCTTTTTTTGTGGAAAGTAATAATAGACTGTATTTGAAATTACCATTTAAATTCATATCTAGTTAAATGGTCGAACGTGCTTACCAATCGCATACGAATTCCGGGTTTAGAACGCGAACTAGAGGAGGCTCTATATTGTCCTCAATGCCTGCCATCATGTGATGATACACAATACGATATTTCAATGATGTCACTGCCTACAGATCGTATAGTGATACCGGATGATGTGGGGTGAGAGTATATGAAATTAAATGAAATTTAATAAAAAAAAAGAACGCATAAAGCCAATCTGAACCTTTTTTCCTTTCGATTTTGTTTTTTTTTATTCTTAAATTTCTTTTTCTGTAAATATTCTATACAGAGAAGATTTTGATTTAAAAGTGGAAGACATGTCGCTATTGCACGTATATTTTGGGAAATCCACTGCTCTCTACTACAAACGTGTCATCACCAATTCTCGGGATGAGATATTTAGTAAGTGTTGCGAATATCTGCATTTTATGTTCCATATACATATTTTATGTATGTATGTGTGTTTACTATATATACTAATTTACGTATTTGTATGTGTGTGTGTGTGTTTTAAAAAAGGTACTGTTGGCAATATTGTTTCAATATTTTTGGGGTTCTCTCTGGTCGCTATATTTGAAACATTATTTTTCGTTGCAAAATACCTGTACATCGCCCTGAAAATGTTTGTCACAAATGGAAAACATAACTCCAAGGTACTTAAGAACGGTAACAAGATAGAAAATAAGTCTAAGAAATTGTATATCTTGCCTTGAATTGCATACTGTAAGCAAATAAATGTTTTTAAATGTTATTAAGTTACGTTGTAAGAAAAATTGTAAAATTGTAAATTGTTGGAGTGAAAAACTTTTAGTGGTTTTTATTACGACTACGAACGAGCACACTCATTATCCGTCAGATATAATACAAATAAAAACGATTCTTCACACACACTGGTGCACTTCATTTAATTTTATTCTTTTAAAATTGTTTTAAATTTTATGATTTAATGGAAAAGTTTCATTATTTTCGAAAAGCAAATTTATACATCTTTTATTTTAATGCGTACCACCATCATTTCCTAAAACTTTTTATGTGGACATTAAATCCATTATAATTTATTCTTATGGAACTGCTGTTCACACAAAATTTGGATGACACAAAATGGATACAAGTCTAATTAAAACTAAAGTCGCGAAATTAAAAAGACACTCGTAGTATGTTATTATTTTATGAATTACAATGAATTTGTGCATGACAACAACTGACAATAAATACACGCATACATATTTTTATTTCATATTTTACAATTGTTTATGGTAAAATGTTTAAATTGCGATTTCTATTAGTCCGACCATGCTCTCCAAACTGTGCGTCTTTCTTACAGGCTTTTACAATCTGTTCAATAACGAAGAAAATCAGTTCACAAATACCAATTAAGGAAAATCCGGTTATTATGCCACAGATATTCCCACAATAACCTTAAATATAATAAAAGAAAGTATCAAATTAAATCTGTGAAAATTTTCTAAACGAAAATTTAACTTACTAAATATTTCAAACCAGGAATTAATGAGAATTCTTTTGAAAAATAACGCCTTCGTTTCAGCAAAAAATATATTCACCAAAGCCAAATCAGAATAGTTTTGCTGATAATCACTACAAAGATATGTTTACATTAAAATTCAAATACCATATGCACCGTAAAAAATGGATATCGTTAGTTGAAATGCAATACCACGTAACTAACAAAAATTTCAAAATTTTTTTTTTTTGATGCATATCAGAAAAATGCACGTCTTCACGAATTTCTAAGTTTATATAAAATAAATTAGCAATTTTTTTAAACGAAAATCAAAAGCATACAACTACAAAAATGTGTATTAAAAACTTTTTTCTTCGTTCTGTAAAAAAGGAAACATGTTCATTACGATGTTTTGCATTTCAACTAACGATATATAATGATTGCTTTACATATGTACGTACAACATTATTATATGTACACATGTGTAACAGAACAGCAAGCATTTCTTATTCTAATATTGCGTAAAAATTAACTTGTATTAACATGTCTATAATGATATTTTTGTTATGCATCCTCTAGCGACCTTGGTGGATATTACTTACTGGGTAATTCATGCGGAATCATATGGGGACATTTGAACCAGAGATTCGGACATTTCAACAAATTTAGTGTGACTTTATATCTGGTGGTTATTTCGCACACCAAACTCTCCGGTGGGGGGGGGGGGAAGAGTAGATTGGTAGCAGTAAGGCGAAATGGTGTTAACTACTGGCCCAGTCTGCACACGCTACGATCCTGCGGTACCAGAGACACGTGCGGGTCGACGAATTGGTCCCTTATAACTTTCACGATAGAATATTTGACTTTGAGATTCACACTAAAGACTCCTGGTCTGACGATACGGAGGTTCCCGACAATGCCCTTTGAGATCTATACCGATGGCTACAGGATGCGGAACAGGGAATGCTATGGTATATACATGAGTGGTATAGGCTGCTGACCGCTGCAGTGTATTTCAGGCGGAGGTCATGACGATACAGAAGGTTGTGTATTGCTTGTTGGATAGTCGGATTTTCCCTGAAAATCTGCAGATAGTCAGGCTGCAAGCAGGTCCCTGGCGGGCATCATTTCGACGTTGCTCTTCGTCCATGAATGCCAGGGTTTTCTCAAGGAAATCTCGGACCATTTCAGGGAGGCTTTCACACGGATAGCGTTTGTTATTGCGTTGGTGATGGTCTGGCCATCAGAGCTTGTGATATCACAATGGGTGTAATCTCTGGCCTAAGTGGGACGTTCTCTTTCGGGTTAGCCATCTAACCGAACTTTCTACTAGATTTCCGCACTGGCAATAGTGACCTTTGAATTATCAAACAAGTAAATTATTTTTGCGTCGATTTCATTTCAGTAGAAAAAATATTTGATTTTCTGTTTCGTGCAAAATTAACCACATAAAGCGGTTCCCAAAATTAATAAAAGATTTCAGTTCGTCCGGCTCATAGATTTCGAAAAGTCTTCGATCATGAAACGTTTACACATTTCAACTTTAAAATATCAGCTATAAAATTTTGTTCCTTAGTTTACCGCACGAATTCAATCTTGCATTAATTCTGAGACAGCTTATAGATCAAGGGCCGTCATCTATACCCACCACGGCCAGGGCAAGAGAACTTTTTCAATTCACGTGTACGGGTACATAACAAGAACAAGAACAACAACGGCAACAAAATTCTTATTCAAAAGAATAAAAAGTAAAAACATTTGCTTCAGTATCAGTATGAAATTTCAGCAAAGACATTTAATGTCGCAAAGCATTATGCTGCGGGTATATGGATTTTGTATTATTCTATTATATATTTATGTAATATATTTTAGTTTTATTCATATTCATATTATACAATTCATGAATTATCTACTGCAGGCAAACAAAAAATGAAATGTGTAAATCTTTCCCTCCAATACATACATACATTCACATTCTCCCTTTGTGCCGGCCACTGTTATAGATTCGTGTATAAATGTATATATGTATGTATGCATGTGTGTGCAGATATTTACATCAAATAAAAAGAAAATCGTGCTAAATATATTTCCATTCGAATTTGTTTATTTTTATTTAGTTAGTTACACTTACCGAAATGATTTCATAGTGTATTTATTTAACGCCAATCCCATCACATTCATACTGTATCGTGTTTCCGAACATGATGGCAAACAATCTGGACAGTACAATGAATCTTCCATTTCACGTTCAAGTCCACGTATATTTTCCCGTTTCGTTATAACATTTGTCCATTTAACTAAACGAAATAACAACATATTCTTATCTTGTATTTTACCAACTACTGCACGGATATATACAGCATCTTTGAGAGTATTCTAAACGGCTATAATCAAATTTAAGCAATTAACTTGTAGACGATTAAAAGCTCTCGCAGTTCTGAAGCAAAATATATACTCGTATATTCTTTATATTCACAAGTGTATCAAAATATTTTTCTATCCTCCCGATCGATTGATTAATCCAAAGAAATTTTTGTTCGCATTTACTGGGGCAGATAGAAAATACTTACATTCGTAACGCGTCAAGCACGCTTGGTGATTCAAATTACAAAATTCTTCGCCCACAGAAAAGGTTAAATTTTCGATGGGAGTCTGGAAAGGCAGACAACCGCATAGAATATATATACTGCGAATACGACAAAAAGTTATGCAGTTATTGAAACTATAATCGCTTCCAAACAATCCCGGAACTTCATCGCTAAACAAACAATTACGCTGCAAATAATGAAATTTTAATTAAAAGTCTCCGTATTGAGATCAATTTATAGAAAATTGTTAAAAAGAAAACTATTTATAAAATATTTTATTTAAACTTTGCTAATATAAGATGGTTGATTAAGAAAAACTGAAATAACTTCTCGTTGTATTGCATGGAACTTATTCAATATTTTTGCGTTTGTTAAAAATAGTAAATACTATTAAAAAGTCATCTGCAAAGCAGTGGGTGGTGTGGAGAGCATGCAAGTGGTAGAGGTAAGGAATAGGGCTTGCAGTCTGTTTTGAGAAAATTAAAACATTTATTCGTAAAAAAAGCAAAAAAGATATATGATCGTTATATGGTTTAGCCGGTCTATATGCACATTTTATTTGGTGGTAATACCAAAATCGTCAGTAGACTTTTAAGCAAGTTCTTGAAGAAAGTGAAACAATTCCATAAGTTTGTACAAGAACTCCCAAAATATAATTGAGATTTACGAAATATACAAACGAAATAAACTAAATAGCTTCTTCGAAAAATCTTCTTTATAACTCGGAGCGCTTCGCAGACCTCACATCCTACAACGGGACGCCTGCTATATTCTGTTTATTGCAATTCCATTTGATTTCTCTTTGATAACCATATCCCTTTTAATTTGATACCCTTATCAGACGCTGTATACAAAGTCATGTTCCGCCATTTTGAGCCGTTCGCTATATTGTGTTTGCAGACATTCCATCATACATATTTCATAAAACATTAGGCCCATGCTCCATTTCATACTTAGATTTTTCTGATTTTAAAGTTTCATCGCAGTCGCCTATATAGATTCGGTGAGGGCGAAATTGCCCCCTTCTCCCCTTCGTTAAAAAGTATCCTATATTTTAATTTGAACCATAAGCTATCCGTCTGCCAAATTTTATCCAAATCCATTAAGCGGGTTTTGAGAAAAAGACGTAAAATATTTCTTATACAAGTAAATAATGCGAAAAATATTAAAACGGGCATTTTTTATCTGGCGTACCAAGCAAACCCTTTTTTGCATGTCACACTCCCATTATAGATATTTGAAAATTGATATACGGGTACGCGCTCTTAATATCGAGAGCTGAATTTTGTATACGGGTAGGCACTCGGGAGGCAAGAGGCAATTTTCGCATCTCCGAAACAAACTAAGAAATTTTAATGAAATTTAAAATATAGATATGTGTGCGTCTAGCAGGAAACATACGTCATCATACAAATATTATAACAGCTACAGCAGCGCATGGGCTGGTCAGTTAGTATTTTATAAAAAAAAACTGCCTGTCATTGAAAATCTACTAGTGGCGTTGGTTGGGGAGGTCTTGGGGGATAATATTGGAAACTGAGAGTAATTGGTACAAAGTTGCGGCGTTTCTGATGTCATTTGTGACACATTATGTTTTTCTTTTTTGTAACTAAGAGGAGCCATTTCATTTATTATTTTACTTCGCCGACGTTTTAGTGCTGGAATACCGACGAAAGAGGCTGCTGTAGCACAGAAAACTCAGAAAAAACTTTTTCCGATTTCCGCGGGCTGGGAATTGAACCTGGATCCTTCTGGTTGCCGAGCCAACACACTAACTACTCACGATCAGCACCGCCGATTCGTTGACAATGTCACCAAAAATTCTCCAAAACTGATGACATGGAGGCACTTGGGCGCAGGCTTTCTACAAGGCTACATACAAGAGTTTTAGCAAAATCCAATGCCAATGATTATTTCTTCGAAAATATTAACTACTCGTACTTTCTTCATTTTGGTACCCGACTCTTTTAACTGATTTTTTGATCATTGAATTATACGGTGTTGTTAATACATATAATTGTTGTTGTTAGTGTTTAAAAGTTAAGAAATTTATTTTCATATTCATGTGATCGTGCAATCTTTTGCTGCGCTCTCATGCATGAGCCCAACAGAGCAGGTAAACGTGTACCATTCAATTTATGAACTTAACTTACCACTTTTGGACTTAAAAACCGAGCTTCATTGACGGTGCTATGAATGCGTGCTGTTAGGGCGAAAATCGTTTTTACACCAGTTAATGCAAAATTCTCCTCAAGCCCTCCCGATAAGTGATCCGGTTGTAAAGATGGTGAATGTATGTTAATCTGTAGGGAAGTGAATTATCATTAGTTTTTAAATTGTTAAATTATTAATGTTATATTTCTCGATGTAAATTACAATAAAGCCATCCAAATCAAACAATTTGTAAAAATTATCCTTCTGAGGTGCACTGAGCAATAGTGTTAAGTCCATATTTTCTCCCAAAAATGTTTTGTGGAAACTGCATGCTGTCGGATACCTGTATCGACGGATAGCAGATTTAGTGAATTAGGCTTAGCAGCCGATTGCGGGTAGCAACCGAACATACATACATATATCAACTGTGTGGCCAGTTGCCGAAAGTGTAGGACGAATTCATACCAGGTAAACTTACTAGTACAACAAAAACATAAAAATCATTCTTCGTTGTCAACAATAGCTCATACAATTTTGACAAGCAACCATGATAAATTGTTGCCCGCTGGGCTTATAAGTTCACCTGATATGAACTCGCCTTGGATAATTGTCAATGATTTTTTTTGCAACTGCAAATTTTTTGCTTGCTACGCATAATCGGCTATTAATTTCAAATATCTAAATGTTTTGCTTTTTTTACTTGTTATTGTTATTGAAAGTACAGCAAAGTCCTTTTGATGTAAACTTCTCTTCAAACTCTTCCGCACAATTAATATCTTCGCCACCCAAACGACAGTGTAGTAAAATATCTGAACAGTTTGGCGTCAGCTAAAACATGAAAGCTTTAATTGATTAATATTGAAAAATTTAAGAATTTGCTTATAAAAAAGGGACAAAATTACGGCATTTGATACGAATCGAAATTTCAAATATCGACAAATAGCGACTGGTTAATGGAATTTCGTTCGATATCGTATTGTGGATCCAGGTAGAAGTGCTTTTTTATTAAAATAATTTCTATGTAACTATTCTTTCAATTATTCAACGTTAGTGAAAATTCATTACGATTCTTTTTCTATGTTTGTTATATGATTTAGCTGCTCTATATTCGGTATTTCATTTGCTGCTAATGTCAAAATCTTCAAAAAAAACCTAAGAAATTTCACATGTTTATACAAGAACTCCCAAAAAATATTTGAGAATTCCGAAATATACAAACAAACCAAATAGCTTCGTTAAAAATTTTCACAATACAACAAACATTTTATTTTTTTTGATTTTAAATCTATTTAATTTATGTTTTGCAAATCACGGGTCTTGGTTGCCATTTACGATTTTTGGTACAATTTTTACAATATTATAAGTCTGCCTTTTTCGAAATAGCATTATTTTATAATATAGGAAAAAGAACCTGTTACTTATTATTATTAATTTAATTTATTCATCATTTGATTGCTTCGTTAAAGGTTGCTTTTGCCAAATACACCAACTAACTCACTTCAATATGCAATAGTCTTCCAATTGCGATATAGAGAAGACAACCTCTGTTGAAAGTTCAAGTCACAAGTTATTGTGCGACATGTGAGTATCTGAACAGAGCTGAATACTTTTGATTTCTACGGTGTGTTCTCATTTTAATAATTTTTCTAAAGTAAAATTTAAAATGATTACCACCAGCCAACTCATAAGTAGACCTTCAACCAAATATTTGAAAAATCTAAAAAAACTCACATGTTTATATAAAAACTCCCACAAATTCAATGAGAATTACTAAGTACAAAGAGAAAAAAAATTTCTGCTGCTTGTATTTTAGTAATTCTCAAAGATTGTGTGGGAGCTTTTAAATGAAACGTGTGAGAAAAGAAAAAACTTGCACCATTGGCTATGAGTCACATAGCCGCGGCGGACATATGTATGCCGGAAATCATATTTAAAAAATAAATGCCATGAAAAAATGCCACTTTAAGTTCTGATGCAACTTGGAAAAACACCTGATGATATAAGCACCAACGAAATATACGTGTAGAATAGCTTAACCATACAACAAATAGTAGATATCGTCATAAGTTGCATATCGTACATGTGTATTTTAAAAGAAGTAATAGATTGGGGAATGTAATTGAAAGTGTATTGAAACGACTTAAAATCAATTCTTCTTACCATGGCCATTCTTTTCCTTGTGCCATAAAACATTTCAGTGTCCTCGCGATCGTAGATATCCAAAAATCTTTGAAAACTCAGCGCCTTGTCAAATTCGTAAAAGTTGTTTTGCATATAGTAATGATATTGCAAGAATTTGATTTGTTCATAGAAGAATTGAACTCCTCGTTGGCTGGGGTCTTTTCTGCTGCTGTAAAATTAAAGAAGAAAAATATATTTTTCATAAGACAGACATCGCAAAATTGACTTACAGTTCTTCGGCATAACGTGTAGCTGACGCATTCGAAATGCGATTTATTGAACAAACAGATACTGCTGGAAATTGTACATTGCATATGTGATACAAAGGATCATGTAAAGTTGTTCTCAATATTGGGCCGCCTTCATTGCGATTATTCCAAAGAATAGTAATTAGCGTTGACAATGCTACCATATGGATAACAAACCATAACAGTCTGCCTCGAAAATAAACAGTGGTGTATGCAATTAATTTTCATTCTTTCGTTGCGATTGTCAAAATAAAAAAGAAGGTAATGAATTGTTTTTATTTGCAACAGAAATGGGTGCACAAAAGAAACACGAATAAAGGAAGAAATGTTAATAAAATGTGGTGGTGCCACCGTGTTAGGTGGGTGTAAAAAGCAGATACGAGTACGTGCTTTGCTGCGTCAATAACAACACCAATCTCATGCATAGAGGAAGAAATAAGCCATTGGAGTATCTCCAACACAAAATCTATTTGAATGCATTCAATGCGATATACGAGTGCATACTCGTACGTACGTACGTACCTCTCCTGATAACGACGTCCTGTTTCAACTAATTTTCCATAACAATGGAATGAACAATTTTGTAGAAAATCTACGAATGCTTCGGCGAATGTTAAATCTCGCATATTGCTATTTGCTGCCAATACAGGCGTCCACCATGCTGCCCTACCAACAGCAAGTGCAACATCCGTTTCCTTTTTGCAAACTTTATGCTGCTTTTGTTGTTTCCCTTTATGTTGTTGGTGGTGTTGCAGCAGTCCTTGTTGACGTTGTTGTTTCAACTTGTGTTGCAGTTTACACTGATTTTGTTGGTTTTGGTCTGCCAACGGATATATTTTCATGTTTATTAACCAGTCGCTGTTTGTTTCAGGTCGATATTGGACTTGGCTCAAAAAGTGCTAAAATCAAAAAAGGCGAAATTGTTTAAAAGACTTCGAAATATCAAAAAAAAAAAAAGGAAAACGCAAATAGTAACAGTGTTGTTGTAATGTTGTTACTGTCCAACAGTAACAATAAATTGCAACTGCCGATGATTTTCGAACAAACTCTTGGTTTTGTTGCCAACACATGGAGAAAACAGACGAGCTGGAATTTTAGTGGTTCTCTATAGTCGGTAGCGTGACACATGTCAAATGTATGTGATATCATTGGAAAATCAATCAACTATGTACTCGTACATATTTTACTCAGGGTTTTCCATTAAAAAGTAACCACACCGGGTATGGTCGCTCCAAGCTTCCACTCTCACAAAATTTTTAGGCTCTCATTGTAGCATTTCTCCACATTTACATGGGTTAATTATATGGCGAGGGGTGAATTAAATTCAGCCTGACTGCCTGTGCCACTTGCCTTCTTTTAACTTTTAGTGCCACTCTTTTCAAATATGCTTCTTTTTGCTCCTTTTTATTTTATTTCGTGAAGTAGTCGTGTGCGGATAACATCGGCGTCAGTAATTCATCTGGCCGTGTTTTCTATACACCCCATTTCACGCTAAATTAATTCTGAACATAATTTAGCGTCCACATACCGCTCCAATCGCCGTTACATTAGGCTTGTCAACTCGCGTTAGTTTCGCGTCTAGAGTCTGGTGGATAATGTTCTCATGCGCTCATTCCCAATGAAGGTCGATCGGTATCACTCAGGGGCTATTACAAAAACAGCTGAAACGAATTCCGTGTGCTGATGTTACCAGTAGCACCACCGTTCTCCGCACCGCAAGAAACGTTTTTGCCCTGCGTTTGACTTTAAGAAGTGTTTCCGCCCATATTTTGCAGCCGTATAGAAGGATGCTGTTGCAAACATCCATCACTAGCCTCCTCTTGCATGGAAGGCGATCTCCAACGTTCGCCGCCAATCTACTCAGTTGCTGCCGCCTGGCAGCTTTTGTGGTTACGTGCTATGCAGCACAAAAGGTTACAGTCTTACGCCAAGGTAGTTCATATTAGGCCTCGTGCTTATTAACACTATATCGTCAAAACGCATGTCTGTCTATCTCGGTACCTACCGAGATACCTTCTGACGCCTGGTGAAAAGCAGTAGCTCCGTCTTGTTTGTGGCCAGCTGTAATCCGTAGCAGTCCAGCCAAGCCCTGGTCTTTATCATCACATGTCGAAGTCTTCTCTGAACGTCTTCCGTATTCCTTGCAGTAATAACCGCAGCAATGTCATCTGCATATTCAATAAAAACGGTGTCCGGGGCCATTTCTACTCTCTTTATCGCGTCATAGCTCGCGTATTATAGGACGGGTTCCGGAATTGAGTATTGCGTTCTCCCGAGGTGACTATAATTCTCTTTGTCACTTTTGTGTCCACTGTTGTCACATATAAGAACCCTGCCTTTAAGTAATTCCTAAGCATATAGTGATAATAGGTCATAGTATCCAGTCAGTAAAAAAAATCAATATTGTATTCGCTTTACATTTGTAAATGTCTCGAATTACAATACGACATGTTCTTCGGCCAGTCGTTGGACAAGTCGTCTTATACCTGCTTAAAATTATTATTAAAAATCCAAGGGGACTCTGCATTTTAATAAACATTATTCGATGGTATGAGAGTTGTGCATTTGTGTCTGTTCAGGAGTTCTCCTTCAATTTACAACATTTATTTAGCTGTGCTACAACATGTTAAACGAGCACTTCTTATTAAAAGTTCAGGGCAAATAGGCTCTTTGTATTTAATCGTTAACTTTATTGGTTACATGCAGTATGTAAATACGCTCCTGTAATTGTTTTAACACACACACACTCACTCACACACCCACGTAAATACAAAAGTACGCATACGCATTTGTATGGAAATAAACACAAACGCACGATTACCATTCCATAGACATCATGCGTTTTTAATTGTATTCATTACTGTTGATTTCCTGCTGTACATATTATTGCCAACTCATTAACTGCTACATGCGAAGCGTTCAATTCTAAAAGACTTAATTGTTGTTAATTGCTGGAATTTATATATTTTTTTTTGTTATATAAAATTAAAAAAAAGTTTATAAATGAAAGAGTTCCCAAACCAAAAGAAACCTTTCATATTTCCTTGGGAGCGAAAATGATTAAAACATGAATGATTTCCCATTTAAAGTTCTCCAACAATTTAAAACTGAACAAAAAATAAACCCTAAAACTTTTGCATAATTTTCTTGTGGCTGCGCGGCTCAGCATTAATAAAATACTTGTGTAATTTAATGGAATAACACGGCACGTTTTACACATTAAAAACAAAAGAAAAAAGCGCCAGAAAATATACTGAAACAATTATCGTGTGACAAATTTTTAAAAGTGTCAACAAATATAAAAGGAACCATAATTAAATCTTTAAAATACCATAAAAATTAATTATTATTAAAAAATGCAAAAGATACTGGTGCTTTAAGAAAATTCTCATAAAAACATGAACAAGAATAAATAAATAAGAAAAAAATATGAGGAAAAATTATTATTCCTGTCAAGGTCAATGGAACTGACGTCAAATGATTTCATTTCGTATCACTGTGGAAATGAAATCAATTGACTTTATTACCTCTTCGAGAGATAATTAAAATCCGTTGATTTCACTGCCCTTTCAAACATTTAATTTGCTTAGCGCCTACACGGTACGGCAAGTTTACCGGATTTGCAATTTGTTTTATTTTTTCATGCCATTGAATGCTACATGTAGCACTCACTAGTGTATCATTAAGCTGTATGCAACCCGAAACATCAAAGATTCGAACTTCTGAACGTGACCATCTACACGTGTTCACCACGTATTATTACAGCTGCTTTGTCGACTTCATGTTCATATCATGCCCAAGTCGATGGCCCATGAAGACGCATGGTTATCATTATTGTACCAAAATTTTGGTGACAAAACACTTTCTTTTTTAAAGCGTTGCAATTTTAAGCAAAAGAAAAAAATGCTTTTCTGGACAATCCATTTACTGATAATAAGTATAAGACGGGTTAATGCAAAATTACAAAGACTTCCCCCGGCCAAACATAATCGAAAATACTCGTATATAGTAAACATTTTGTAATTTGTTATTTTACTTAGTAGGCGTGACAGTAGGCAGTTTAAATTGTAAATAACGCACTTCAATCCGCACAGTTATTCCTCTTACATTGATTCAATAAAGGCTTTTGTTTAAAACATTTTTAAAAATACTGACCCACATATTTTTAAAACAAATAATTCTCAAATACTTTATGTTTTTTTTTTATCGCTTTAAACAGCTTCTGGCTGTGAAAAGTACTAAGAAAAAGGTGCAAAAGCGTTTAATTAAAAAGTGAGTTATTGCTAGCCAAGCCATGTCCATCCCACTTCCACGTTTTGCAAATTATTTCATTTTTCTTTTTGATTTTCACATCCAGTCAATATTTGCTGTGAATATTGATAGACATCTCTGAGCAAACATCTGCATTCGCACACATCCAATTCATATTAAAGGCATTTTGCTGCTTTGAGTGCAAAAAGAGAGGAAATATCAGTCACAACCATTCTGTACATCAAATGGCATAGTTTAACAAATTGTGATACTTTTTAGTAGATTTTTTGTTTGTTTCACCTCTTGAAGCATTTGCTGCTGTCAATTGAAATGGAGAAGTAGAAAAACAAAAAGGATGTAATATCATGTTCATTAATCTGCTATTGCGATAACATTTATAAAAATGGTTTATTTAAAGAAGTTTTTATACATGAATATTGTTGTTTTTTCATATATTCCTCTGCGATTGCTTTCAAAGGCTGACCTGGTTTAATACTGAAGTAAAAATGGATACGTTCATTTTAATTAGTTGATGAAAAAAGTGCAATTGCTGTTGCCTTTGTTAAGTCGTTAAAACTTGTAAAATTAAAATTAAATATTTTAATTTGAAGTAACTTTTTAAGAACTTCGTCTTTTTAATCTAAACAGATTATTTATTTTGCGATATTTCGCTAACCTCTGCTTAGCATGATCATTTCATTTTCTTTTCAATTCAAATTACATTTTTAAAATTGCAGTATAGGTGCTTAAGTCTAATACGAGTATGCTTGAAAGGCCCAAAATAAATGTTTCTATACAGGAGAAGGAAAAGGTGTTCACAGAACCTTAAGTTTTGTAGTCGCTGTTATAACTTTTTCAATACAGTTTTTTTTTTTTTTATTAAATTTTCTCCTCATCATCAAAGTTTTATTAAAAATTAGATGTCGATATATGAACAAAACTCGATATAAAAAAATAAATGTTAGTTATGGACTGTTTTAAGGTAACGATATGATATTTCTACAATACGATATGATATTTATATATACTTCCAACATAGTTGTTATTATTATTATTATTGTGGCCGAATTTTAGAATATTAGACTCCCATCCTAAGGCCTTTAAGAAATCCAAGAACTTTTTGGGATCTGGTGTCCCACGGCTTCTGTGCGGACAAGACAATTTCACCCTGATGGTGAAACCTCTGCCTGACGAGCGCATGACAGTCGTAGAGAACGTGTTCACATCTCTCAGTGTCACTTTCACAAAATCGACAGACATTGGGGTCGGAGAGACCCATTTTGTTAAAGTGATACCTCAACCCCACAATGGGCCGTGAAGTACCCCGATAAAAGGCTCCAGTCCGCCTTATTATTAGTCAAAAGTAGCCTAGTTGAGATCGCCCTATACGGGATCAGGAAGCGTTTGGCTTGATTTTGGCCGTCACTATCATGTCAGTGAGCAGCGAATTCCCCCTCTTCCCAGTTCCTCAGAATCGCATTTCCGCGGCTTTTTCTAAGTCCACAGAATGGCTCTGGCCCAATTAGAGGCAAATTTGCCAGATAGTCCGCCATTTCATTACCCTTATGCTCAGGAACCCAGTCCAATGCAACGGCGTTAAAGTTCCCCAACTCATTGAGAATGTACTCACAACCATTTTTGATCGCCTGACTAAGGGCCCCCTCATGTTCTTACGGAGGCACTCGGCATGAATCTCCGCCTACAAAACTGTTGGGTATACACCCATTGGACGCGATTTTCTGAATCTGGCCTCGATAATTTCCGCCCCCTTTCTACCATCCTCCAGCTTGGACCCATTGGTATACCATACCTAAGATCCCAGCTCAAAGTTGATAGAGTTGGTCCTCCAGTCCTCATGGTCGTTTATATCAACCCTGAAGTTTCCAACATATTTTACTCTGAAAACGGTCTGATAAGTTTATACTTTAACCCGTTATTGGGTGTTGTATTTTCTTTCTCATTCTCAAAATCTCATTCTTTAAATCTTTTCTGTTCAGATTTGTTTTGCAATTACCGGCAAAACAGTGTCAAGTTACGAAGTTCTTTACAATTTTTTATTCTTACGGCTTCTCTATTTCCTTTTTATAATTTATTCAGAAGGCATTTCTAATTGTCCTTGTCCTTATAAAAATATATTTCTACTTGGCAGAGTCCAAATTTATCTCTTCCAATTAACTGTTGAAATAAAATATGTGCAGAATTCTGCTCCTTACTTTTACATATTCCTTTGGCTAATTTCGTACTGGTTCTTTTCTTCGTTCGCTTTTGGGATGCAGCATTCAATAAAATTTTCATTGGTTGCCAAGATAACAATTTTCTTTTCTAAAAGCCTTCTTATAAATACAAGGTTTAGTTATTGTTTGTTTCTTGCTTAACAACAGCTTTTAATGAGAGTTTTAATTAAAAAAACTAAATTTTCAACCACGAAATGAGTGTTTTAAAAATTAAAAACAAGAACCACTGAAAGCATTTCCGAAGCTGCTACGTTTAAAGGAAATCGTATGTATGATACCAGCTTCGAATGTACAGTAGACTACTTTTATAAATGTTTTCATTACAGACAAATCTATTCCCCATATTCTATATGTATTGATAGTTGTGAGAAATAAGTAAATAAAAGTCTTATTGATTATGACTAATGAATTCATTTACATTTTTTTACAAGTGAAATTTTTTTATATAATCGATTTTCAATAAGGATTTCTTCAAAGAAACTTCTGTATGTAATTTTAATTATTTTTAAAATAAAAGCAAGGATAACAAAATTCGTAGATACTTTGAATGTTAGGGAATATTTAGGACCAAGGAATTAAGAATTTGCTTCTTTTTTTAGCTCGGACCAGCACTCAGGGGATGACGAATACACATGCAATGCATTGCATTGAGAGAGATGACAGACAGGTGGTGAAGCTTGACTACCTGACAAATCTGCTTTTGCACATTTTCAGTGTTTGCAGCGCCTCTGATCTCAAGGAGACGTATTTAATTTTTAAGTTTTTTTTTTGGTTTTTGGTATCCGGTAATGTTCAGTGACCAGTGACTATGCCTTCGCTGCTGAAACCTTCCGACAACAACTGACACAAAACACACAAAGATGCCGATAAGAAAAAATGCGAAATGTGTTCATGAACTGAACTCGAACCCAGAACTTTTTGGCCACCCTGCTCATATAAAAGCCGTTCTGGATATTTTTATATTAAATTTAAATAAATTAAGTCATATTTTCTAACTACAATTTCGATATTTAATTTAAATGCCACTACTTTTAATAAAGACACATGAGCACATTTGTCATAAAAAAACATATGTATATAAGAGATTTTTGTACACTTTAATGCTGCTTTTTGAGTTATTACATTGTTTGTGTCAATGACCAATATTATTGTGCATATACATATATCGTCGCCTAAAATTCAAATTACTCTTTTACAGGAGAAGCAAAGAACCAAACCATATAAATTTCATACTAATTACTTCTAATCAGCGAAATTTCAGAATTAGAATATAAAATCAATGCAAATTTGGTGTAATAAAAAAAAGTAATAAAATAATGGTAGTGCTTAGGGCCTTTTGGAATTGTTTTTTCTTCTTATTTAATTTGTTTAAAAACAAAACAGGCCGTCATAAATACAACGCAAAGAGCAAAAATTCGACTCCAGTTGAGCAGTTGTTCACATCAATTAATCGGCAGAGTTGAATGCGTTTTCCATGAGTTTGAAAGTGGTAATCTTGTTAACATTTAAGATTGAATTAAAGAAGTGCTTAAGAAGTCATGAAAATATCAATTCATAGTGAACGCTTTCACTTTTTGTTTTCGGGGTTTTGTCTTGTAAAATTATTTTATAATACTTCTAATTTATTTTGTTTTTAAATTAAATTATACATTTGCTGACATTTGATATACGTATTTTGAGTCAAATTTTAATGAAAGCCTCATTTTGCTTAATTACTTAGAATTTTTGGGATGTTACGGCCTTTTGGATTTTAGGCGACGATATGTACTGCATACAAAGCATGATGGCATGATATATGTATGTTAAGAATGTCACACTGATAAATAGAATTCAGATGCATGATACACATCCAATAACACGAATTCTTGCGGTTATTATTTCTATACCGCAAAAGAACTTTCATAAGTGTCATATTTCTCTACACACACACACACACACAAACTTGCATACATGTTTCATAACGAACAATGGGTCGGAAGCGCAAAGATTATTATGAATATATAACTTCTACACAAGTTGGCTGATCTGCCTGACACAAAGTGTAGTTCGTTGTAGACGAAAGCGTCGAAGGCATCCTAACCAATACTCCTGCAAGGCTAGCTGGTCCAAAATAGAAACACGTATCCTTTTCTGTCAAGTACAATTTTGTGTAGATTATCTCGGATATAGAAGTTTATATTTCTTATAACTTGCCACTATGCTAGCAAATGCTCGTATTTAATACAAACACAAATAATATTTACATGTGTATACACTTGCATGTACGCACATGCATCCCTACCTACATATGCATTCATAGAAGAATTTCGTTAAGCCAACTTAAAATTTAGCAGTTAATATAAGTTTTGCCAAATATATGAACATCGATGATATGCAAAACATAACTTTAAATAAACGAAGACGCAATAGGAAGTTACTGATTTTACTCCAATTTTAGATAATTGAGGTTTCATTAAAGTTCGACGCTGGGTGTCGATTCTGACAATTTTCACGATGATATCTGTGCTGTTTTTTTTTTTTTTAGCGAACAACAGACAATATCAACGATATTCAATTATAACTTTTTAAGTAATTCGTTGCCAGATAAACTCAGCTTGACATCCACTCATAAGATATATATTCTTCAATGCGGTGACAGATTCGAAAGAAACATAATAATCCGTTACAAATTCCACCAGAGCTCAACTTTGTATCGCGTAATAACAGACATTGTCGATTACTTTCAACTCTATAATAGTAGAGAAGTAGTGAATAATGAAAATGTCTGCAAAAATGTCTCCAGCTGTGTCGTTGTGGGGTACATTAATAGGCATTTTCATAGAAAATGCGCTTTAGTAACGAGCAATAACAGATGAAAATATCAATATGACAAAGAATTTCTGAGATTTACAGCGATTGCTTTACGCGATCAACAGATTTTTAATTTACCGACGTATGTATAAGTTATGGCGATTCCACTACATGTATGTAAATTAATAGTAAATTGTATTCGAATAGTTTCAAAACCGAATAACGAGTAGTGTTTGTTGTAATCGACGTTGGCCCACTGCTAAGCATTTGCTAACTGAAAACTATTTCTTTCTAATTCATATTCCCTGGTGCCATATAATATTTTTGTGTAGAAATAATAATCTATTAAAAAGCAAAAGGAATTTGACACACAAGTGGGAACATACATATGTATGTATACACGAGGTTACACGAGGTTTGTTCAAAAGAAAAGGTGAATTTTGGATTTTATTTTGAAAAATATTAATTTCTTCATCAATATCCAACATTTTGTCCCCTTCAAAGTAATACACCTCAGGTATAATGCACTTATGCCAGCGCTTCTTCCAATCCCCGAAGCATTTCATGCATGGCCATCAGCTCGTTCTTCGATTTTGACTTTCGCTTTCCTTTCACTGGTCTCTTCAGTTTTGGGAATAAGAAAAAGTCACAGGGAGCCAAATCTGGTGAATAAGCTGGTTGAGGCATAATTTCGATGTTGTTTGTCGCCAAAAAATCACGAACAAGCATTGATGTGTGAGCTGGTGTATTATCGTGATGCAGAATCCATGATTTTTTTTCCACAATTCCGATAGTTTGAGCCGTATTGCTTCACGGAAACATTACATGACTTCCTTGTAGTATTCCTTATTAACCGTACGACCTGTTGGCAAGAACTCATGATGCGCCACACCATTGTAATCGAAGAAAACAAAATTCACCTTTTCTGTTGAACAAACCTCGTACACAGTATAGCCATACATACATTCATATGTATATAATATGTCATATAAAAATTTACATGTAATTCATTACATCGTATTGCTGATATACTCGTACGTATGTTGATGGCATCCAAATGAATATGACAAATTGTACAAAAAGAAATTTGTTTATTTGTGCTTTCACACGTACGTACGAGTATATATGAACATACATACATGCATACATACATACATACATACGTACGTCGTTCGAGAGAGCAAATTATTATTTTGGTTGAACAAATTCAGCGACATTCTAAGGATTTAACTTGTATTCCTTTATTTGCGCGAGCAAAGTTAATGTTTGTCATTGCTAGTGGAATCCACAGAATTAAGAAAGTGTATGTATGTGTGACATCATTCTGCCGTTTGTAGTACGTAAAAATTATATGCACAAATAATTGAGTTTCTTTATACATAATTAAAATTATACAACTGTATTCCTTTTATTTATTCAGGAGTTGTGGATCAGTAAACTCAACACACATGTACAATTGCATTGATGTATGTACATACATATATGCATATGTTCGTATGATTGTATGTGTTAATTAGAGCACAATTTCCGGCTTACAGTCGTATATACAAATTGGTTGCATACATGAAGAATGAAAGAAAAAATTATATTAGTATATCAGTTAACTGAAAAATTAATTAAAAATATAACTAGAACGTTGATTAATATTTCTTTCTGAGGAAGATGCACACTTTTTCTGAAATGTTCATAGAAATCTTTACAACGCATATGGAAATGTTTATGTTGCAAATAGCATCATTCAAATTATGGTGCACTATGATAAAAATAAATTATGTTAACAGTGTACTATGACGTTTCAGTCTACCGGGGTATCTTTAAATATTTAATTTTGATTATTATACCTTTCTTTTAAGTGTAACGGGTATTTATAAGTTTGTCAGTCAGTGTGAAATTTCTTTAATATTAAGTTCTGAGAAAAAATTTATATATTTTCAGAAATGTGATGTATAGAGGAGTTTATTGAGCCATGTGCGTCTGTCCGTCTGTCTGTATGGACGCTGAAATCAACTTTGAGGCCAAACTAAACAACAGATACAATTCGGTGTGGTGAAAATCGCTCAGTAGTAGTCCTGAATTGGTTGCTATTTCAATTTAGACGAATTAGTTCAATAGTTCCCAAGCTGCAGCCGAAGAAACATGACCACCTCGTTTTATTACTTGAAATTTTAGTGCAAAAACTTCCGTAATTTCAAAACGGTTGGATCGATTTCGGTGAAATTTAGCCCGTCTATATAACTAGGTAGACGGCTTACTCTAAATGCCAATTTGATTCGCTTTGGTCATTTTATAAGCTAAAAATATTATTTTTAAAAGAGCTTAACCGATTTCAATAAAATTTATGACGTTTGTTCAATTAAACATATACATACACACACACATATATAAACATTTCAGACTATTGAATTTGGTGTTTATAACTGGTTCCGAAAAATAGGGCGATTTTCGGTCCACCTAAATGTTGAACTCATTCAATGAAATTTGGTAAAAATGTTCAGATAAACATGCAGACAAATATGGGTGACAAAAAAGTTAGACTACAGTGCTAGGGTTAAGAATAGGTCAAAATCCGGTTCCTCTAATTGGTTGAACCGATTTCGGTAAAATATAGTTTACACGTAGAGTATATAGTGGACTGAAAAGCTGCTTCAAATGATTAGATCCAAAAATTAGGTACAAATCCTGTACAACTAGGCGGAAATTCAGACGAATATGGGATGTAGTGAAGGGTATCTAAGATTCGCCACAGGCGTATATAGCGCTCTTACTTTTTTTTTTTTTCTTGCACCAACACTCAGGCGGTGACCCCTACACATGCGCTGTATTGTGCTGCAACTAGGAAATTAGGTGATGGAAGGGAGGCTTATCAATACAAAAACTTGTGAGAAGGGTTGCATTTCAAGTTTTACTCAGTATTTATAACATTTTGTATGGATTACAATGCTCAATAATGCCATTTACTGCAAAAATGTTAATAAAGCTGCATGCTGCCTACCCATAGGCTGAGCAGTGACTCGGTGAAGTATGTATAGTACATATTTATAGCTGGTGTCATGGCCCCGACTCTAATTCTAATTCTAACTTTACAGGAGAAGGGAAAAACATAATGAAATTATAAGAATGTAGATGTTTGCATTTTGAGTCTATTACACTAAATTGCGTGATAACGTGTATTCGTGTGAAATGAATGGCAATCACTAAAAAAAAAGTCAATTTCGTTAAAATGCGAATTAGGGACTTTCTACATGAGACAAACCAGTTGTGCGTAGAGTGGTTACATATTTTTGTCCACCAATAGTATAGCAGAAACGGAAAATTATAAGAAATCAAGTTTCTAAAATGAAATTAGAGCCCCGACTTTTACCAGGAAAAATTTTTTAATTATTCTTAGAAATTATTTTTATGGATTGCAAAGTATTTTCTACAATAACTGTGTTGAATTGCCAACTGGGTATACTTTTATTACTTGTCTCAATTCAAGTCAAATTCGTATGCAGTGGTCAATGCACTAGTTTCGTGCATTAAAATAATAACAACAAATACATAAATATAATGCAATTTACTGCTACTCGAGACATTCATTGTAAATCAATGTAGAAAAAATTAAGAATTTTGGACCAAAACTTTATAGCTATCAATATTAATCGCTTAATAAGACAATAATTGAAAAACTATGCATAAAAAACGTAAAACTGAGTACCCAACAATACTTGAAATATATTAAGAGTTGAAATGAAGTACAGTCCATTTAAAACCTTTGAATAAATAAGTTCTGAACAATTAGTGAAGGAATAATTATTTAACGATAAGTGATTTAATTTATATAGAATTCAATTTTGGAATTTGGTAAGTCATCAAAGGGCAAGAAAAAGCTCTTGTCCGCAACAAACTGTTTTCTTCCTTTTGTTGATTTTCAAACAATTTATTTGGAAATAATCCCATCACCAACGGAAACTGCACTTTTAAAGACACTTTCGACAAACATCAAATCTTTTCTCCTTTTAATATTTCTATGCAATTGTTCTTTTGGCTTGCTTCTACCTTCCCATACACATATGTATGTATATTTTCTTTCTTATGGCAATTGAAAATCAGTATAAAGCTGACATGGAAAAGGCTTAAGTGCGCTCATTGTAAATTTAGTTGGATTTTTGGCATTGCCTTTGTCTTCAGACATTTTGATTGTCTGTAATGTAGAATTATAAAAAGCACAATGTTCTCCTATAATTGTTACATAGTCCTTATTATAATGGGAATTATACTTCTAATTACTGTGCGTAACTGCAAAAAATTAGAGTATTCTATTGACAAGGAATTTACAAGCTTTTACAGGACATGTCTTGTTAGTTCGTTTGTTATGTTAGGGCCAAATATCGAACCAGACAAAATGGACCGATTTCGTTGAAATTTTGTACAATGAGACTTCGATATATCGAAAAACCTGAAAAACCTCTTTATTGCAAAGTTTTTCATACAAAAATACAGTATAGTTATAAGGAAGAAATTTTGAGCAATCAAGGCTCTATATAGCGAAATATTTATTCAAAAGTGTCTAACAACTAACTCAAAATAAATCAAAATTAAATTGTAAACAAAATGGCAAATTCCCTTTATCAAAACAACGAAGTCTACATGTGCTTGGAAGTGTCTATGTAAATCATCTATATATCGAAGTATTCATTCAAAAGCCTCCTTACAATGAAGTAGAACAAAGAACAACTGCATGGCCCACCATGTCACCATTCACAAATGTTCTTTTCTTATCAACTGAATGAATTTATTCAAATAGCACACTAAATTATGTCGTGTTGTTCACAGCAGTCATATCTTTTCGTATTATTATTTTAAAACATATGACTTTGTTGACTACCATTTGAATACCCCATAATTTCATACAAATTGGTACGGTTATAGCGATCTCCGGTTAAAGCGAATTTTCACTCATAATACAATCCCAAAATTTTGTCTGAAACTTTAAATTATTTATCGCAATTTTGTAACATTATCAGTTAGTTATAAAATAAATACAGAACCAAATCTGCTGGACCGAGAAAGTTTGTTCGTTCTAGGCGAAGTTCGTTATAATTGGGGTAAATAATTTTTTATTGGTAGTTTTCACAATATTTTTTTCAATATTTGCTTTAATATTTTCTTTATTTTTTAAAATTCTTGTCAATATAGACTTTGTAATATCATAATTTCACTTTTTTTCTTAAGGTTTTTTTTTCAAAGTTATATTTATGGAACTTCTGTTATATTTTTGCGCCTTTCACATTTTCAGTTGATGTGAGTTTAAATCTAAAATTAAATTTTTAACTAAGGAAAGAACTGATAATGTTATCAAATTGTAACATATAATTTAAAGATCCGAAATACGCCATACAAAAATTGAGATATTTTTTGTTCGTAATAAACGTAACAATTTCCATGCTTGTTTGTTTATGGGACTCGTTATGAACGAAAATTCGCTATCACCGTATTAATTTGTATGAAATATTTTGGGGATTCAAATAGCAGTCATAAAGGAAAGTTTTATATGAAATATTAAAGGGACTCAGTGATGAGAAATCCCACTCGACTGCACGAGTCTAGATCAAGTGCTATGTTTGGGAAAATGGGTGTTACACTTGTTGGATGAACGTGCAATCATTGTGACGGGAGGGAAGTCAAAACGGGATCCGATTTATTGGGTAGTCTGCTTCGATCTACCTCGTGCATAAAATTACGTAATTTCCTTTACATATACACCAACAACATAAAAATTCAGTAGCAATGAAAAACTAACAATTATTTTTGCTCCTGACAAGTTTTAAAACCATTTACTGCCAGAAAAAAAATATCATTATAAATGTTGTTCGAATGCAATGAAAGAATTTAGAGAAAATTATAAACCCAAATGTTAAATTCCTTCTTCTTATGAAAAATAATACATATTTTCTTATCTTCGACATTTTATTTATAAGATTTCTGGATGGAAAACACACACACTGGTATGTAGTACATACATATGTATATCAATTAAATTTAAAGCTCGGCTAAAGTATTCTCTAATCTATAATAATTTATTTAAATAAATAAAAAAATAATAATGTTTTTGCCATGACTTCGAATTTCTAATTTGAAATTTTTTCACAACATACAACAGTTTTTTATTGCTCAGCATATTATTTCGAAAACTTTAGTGCAGACATTTTCCTTCACTTTATTCAGGTTTTCCTTATTTTCTCCTTAAAGTTGAAAATGTCATTAAAACAGAAATGAAATGACTTTTATAACTTCAGTCACAATCATTAAAAGCACAGTAAGTGGTATTTTCATTATCGACAGCACCAACACACGACAAATAAATCCATTTTCGAGTAATAGAATTCCTGCTGCCCACAAAAAGCAATTTAAAGAATTAATGCTTGAAAGTAAATTTATTAAAAGAAAGTTTTTTTTCTGAAATATGCTATTTAAATGGGTCAGCAAATGGTCTATTTCTATACAAATTGTTTATTTTACAAAAAAAAAATGCCAAAAAAACGTCATTTTTATTACACTTTTATTTATTATATTATTATTAAAAGGATTAAAAGTTTGAAGGTCAGCAAATGGTATATTTCTATAGTCGCCGTCCATACTGTGGAGCATATGCTGCAAAACTTTTGAGTTTGTTGAATGGGAAGAGGAGTGGAAGTATGTACGCTGTTTCATGTACATGCAGTTTTTGTTGAATTTCTTATGTGCATCTTTTGACATGAGGTGTATTTGACGTTTCATTTTATTTCTTTTCGTTTGGTATACTGTTAACATCTATCATAATAATAGCTACCCTGTTTTATTGTTATTTTTTTGTGAAATATAATCAAAAATTTAAAAAAAAAATATAAAATTATATAAAAATTATTATATAATTTTTCTTCTTAGCGTCCATATTGCTTCAAATTATACCTTGTGCTTCAAATGTCTATCCAAAAAAAATATTCACACCTTCTATCACAGGGTAGTTATTTTATATTTACATTCGGTATTGAGAAATGTCAAAAAAAATTAAAAAAAGAAGATAGAAAGGAGGAATAAAAAATACTAAACATGAAGCAAAAGATTCATGTATGGACACTGCTGAAGTTTCAAAAGAAAATTCAAAAAACTTTTGCAGCATATGCTTCACAGTATGGACGGGGACATACCGTTTGTCAGCAGTATGAGTCATGCAGTTACCGCTTACAAATTGTTTATTTTACAAAAAAAAAAACATCCCTTGTTTGGAAGCCATTTTGATTATTTTTTTTCTATCTAAAAATTGTATTAATTTAGAAACAATGCAACAATTTCAGTAACATTTCTTTCTCATTTCAGATGAAAATTAAATTGAAAACAGTCTTTTAGACTGTATTCTATTTTAGGAAAAAATTCTTTGTCGTGAAACACATGTTAAACTGACGTATTATAATAGGATTACGTCCGTATTTCTATAACTGAGAAATGAGTAGAATAAAATGACTAAAAGTTTCAAGGTCGTACGTTGATGTACGTACGTATGTACGTACACTGTTCCCATCAAGTACCAACTGTTAATAAACTACTGTCAAATTTTCAAGTCACGATCTTATTGATCCGCCCTCGTATAATACGAGTATAAATAGGGTTACATTTTGTAAATATAACTAGTTTATTTTAAACAACCATTTGGCTCAGTTGCTATTGCATTCGCATCCTCATCAACCGCCTAATTTATATCGGACATATAGTTTTTTTTGAATATTATTGTTCTAATAATTTTAAATACAGAATCATGTCGGAATCAGTACGTACGTTGAGAAAAGTACCTTCCTTAAGAAAGTAAGTAAAAATGTCGAACTTGAAAATTTCTTATATAGTTTTCCTACAATTTCGATTCGGAGATTCGTTTCGATCTACAAATTAAAAATGATATGTTCGATTGTCATAATTTATCAAATATGCAAAAAGCACATAATTTCTGCATCGAAGGCAGAAGAAATTTAAAATTTAAATACATTACCCAAGGAAAACGGGTTAATAACATAATAACTTTTGTGTGCTTAAACAAAACACATGAAATAACTTGTATCAGTTTTATTATAATTGTAATAAAAATTATTAAAATTCTTTATTTACAGCATTGATTTCTGGGCGCTTGAAATATGCGAAAATTGGATTTGGATGAGTTATAACGCTGATATATCTGATGAAGACTCTGATGAAGTGTTTGATGAAGGGTATGATGCAGATTCTGATGAAGAGTATGATGCAGAGGCTGATGAAGACTCTGATGATGTGTCTTACGAAGGGTATGAGGCAGATTCTGACGAAAACTCTGATGAAGAGTATGATGAAGACTCTGATGAAGAGTATGATGAAGACTCTGATGAAGAGTGTTATGATGACGGAGCAGACTTATGGGCGGCAATATTTTTGGAAGTAGAGCAAATGACTTGCTAACAGTAGAATAGCACGAACTATCGCGCTTGAAAAATTTCCGTCCTTAACATAAGAATTATAACTAAATTGTTAAACACTACCAATCTAATTATCTATTTAATAGGAAAAAAGTAAAATAAAAATTATATTAATTCATTGAAAAAAAAAGCTAAACAAAAAGTATTTCATATTTGCAGTTAAGTGCTGCAATAAAAATGATTTTTCAATAAAATATATAAATAACAAATGAAAAAATCAGTCTTCCGAATGTTACTTAGATCGAGTTTATACGAGAAAACATTTGGACGAAAAACATTTGGAATTCTCTTTTGTTTTTTTTTTTAAACCTCTTAAAACATCACTAGTATAAATGTCACAGGTAAAATAATTACTTCAACAATGGTAGTAAAGTTTACTACAACAGATTAAATTCTTTACTTTTATCTGTGAAGGATACTTCTAAACATTTATAAATATTTAATTTTTACGTCTGCTTGCACCATTTAATATCGACTTATCATACGTTTTGTATTATTTGTTTTTGCTTTTACATGGGTATCTAACAGAAACGAACATTTGCATTTAAGTAATTTGCCAACAAAGAATTTTTGCAAATGAAAATACGACGGTGGTATTGCGTCCTCTATGGTGTGGTAAACATCAGCATGTACATATCGAACAATGTACTTATTTAGAAAAGGCAAAAATTACATAAAAGGATATTCGATTATTACCAAAACTCCATTTGGAGAAAAATATGTCTTTCTTAAAAAAATTGTTTCATAAAAAATATAAATAATTGCCTTATTCTGCAGCAAGTATTACTATGTAATGTGGAAATCTACGATTCATAGTCGTGACTATAATTCTTAAAATGTACTAATGAGTCTCAGTTTGCAATAGGCTGCAACAAGAACTACGAGGACCTACTACTACTACTACTATTGACTAAATAGTACCAACGTCATGCACATGTTAAATGTCCATAGTAAATTAGATTGTCTGTGGTATAATTTTTACTATTGTCATTTCCAGTTACTTGACTAGTTTTCAGTCACTTTCTCTCTTTATTAGGGTGACGTTATTAGGGGAAGGCGATTATCCTCCTCAATAGAGGAGTCCATTGACATTCCATGTCATCAGCCACATTGGTTTCCATTTATAAAACGAATTGTAACCCTCGTATGTGTGTAAGTTGTTCTTATTACACTTGTATGCATACAAAGATATTTACAAATGTATTATCGAATATGTTTAATGCTCCTTTAAATGTCGATTTATAAATATTTAACAAAATCATAGTAAATGAATGCAATTCGAAGAAAAGAGAGACGACTAAAACGTAGTAAAACTAAACGTATATTTAGCAAGTAGAGTCAACTAATCCTGATTAGTGACTTTTTTTGCTCGTTTATGTTTCACACAACGTGAATGTCAAAATAATTTTTATTCCTTTGTGTAAGTTTAGAGAAGGTTGCAAAAACAATTAAGGCATAAAAACGCATATTTATGAAGCAATTGCAACTCTACTACCAAAAACAGCGGGAAGTTTGTTTGAAATTTTCAATAACATACGACTAAAATAGAAAAAAAAACAAAAATGAAAAAACAAAGGATAAATGTTTTCTCGTCTATACTCAGTCTTATGGATGAATTGTTTTTGCACTGCTCTCTCTAGTAAACACACACTGGCTACAATAGCAAGAAAAGCATAAATACTATTGCCGATCCCGTCAAAAAACCAATTATTGTGGACACATTTATAAGAAATTGATTAAAAATTAATGTAACATTGCTGGTTAGTATACAGATAAATAATTCATCACTATAAGTAACAGCAATATAATATTTTATTTTCTTTTATATGTCCTGTTCTGTCAGAATGCTAGTTTTTTTTTCGGGTAGGGAGGAAAAATGCCTTACGCATCTCAGATGCTGTCGCCACAGACCTGCTATGTGAGATTTGCACCCACTAAAAAACCCCCCCTTTATCCCTGAGCCAGTCCACCACCCTTTGATATTTGATATTGTGCAAAGACTCGTACCCGTTTCGCCAATCGACCGAAATAACAAAATCCTGCGAAAACAGAACAAATATACCTGATATATGCATACATACATACGTACTTGTCGAAATTGTGATTGACAGCCTGAAAGAAAGCAAACTCGTCAACTGACTACTGCAAATGAAAATCCAGATGCAGATGTGTCTTGTCGAGCTGGACATTTTTCTTCTCTTTTTTTTCTTATAGAAAAATACAAATAGTTTGCCACCCGAATGAAGGTTTAAGAAATAATAATTTTCAAAGATGAAACTAAAAAGTTTCGAGTTCTAAGGAATGTGCGAGTAATATATTTTTCTGACTTTTTGGCAGAACTTTTTATTAAAGAAAAATTTCACGTCTTATTTATTTGACGAATGATGAGTAAATAAGTCTTTCATTTTCTTATACAAAGAGTATTGCTTTATGCTGATTAAATTATTCTTCGTTTTCATTTTGTGATACTTCATTTGCTTCATCTAAATCATCGAACAATTTAACATTCATCATGTTATACTTTCACTAAGCACAAGTTGAAAGGGAAAACGAAAACGAAACGAAAACTTATAAAAAAATAAAGAAAAAAACTGTAGAAGTTCAATACTCAATAACCAACATAAAAATTATTGCATTGCTTTTTGTATTACGTAATTTTCCTAAAATATATTTATTGTAGTCCGTAGGCTGGACAGGACAAAAAACTGTAAAGATTTACGGTAAGCAATAATGTTAATCCTCTTTTTATTATTAAGTCGCTAAATAATTTTCAAACATGAGAGAATCTAAAATGTCATCCAAAGACATTATTTTCCACTCCACTATATTTTACAAAATGTTCCACTAAAGGCCGGTGCACATAGAATGCATCATCGGTCATACTTTGTTGACGGCTATAAACTCATAGCCAGCCACATATTTCTGCAAACAAAATTTGTTTAAAAAGTTAAAAAATAAAAAAAGAAAAATACCAGAATATGTTTTATTTTATAAAAATAAGGCTTCAATTTCTTTTCCACTAGCCACAAATTTTATATAAAAAATGTAGATAAAAATATTATCTACATGCATCATTCCAATTTCAAACAACAAACCCGTGCAAATAATTTTCTATCTATTTTCAATTAAAATACTGTTTCTGCTGCACCAGTCTTGAATTTTTTGTGCCAACAGAAACGCTTTTTCTTAAAACAAACGGGTGTTAACAGTGATTAGCAATAAACGCGATATTAAACTTGATTTTAAACCTTTACAAGTAAAATATTAAAAAATTTACACATTAAGTATTACTCACGCTGGATAAAGTAACCAAAATGCAAATAATATTCACATCTCTACACTCAAAGAAAATTTCACCAATTTTGGTCGAAAATAACCTACAACGGCAACGCTGTTCATAGCTGTCAAAGTACTCAACATACGTTAAAATCTAAAAATTGGTCAACTTTAGTACTTTGCTTTGACGCAGACGTACTGAATGTAATAAAGCTCATGAGAAAATGTGTATCAAGGCGTATCAAACAATGTGGTGTTATTAAATTAAATTAAAATAATTATTTATTGATTTTTTTTTGATGAACTTAACTTTTAGCATGAAAGACAACTGGTGTTCCTCAACTTGTGAGGCAAACAATACTACCATGATGGAAAACGATTTGGCTGCCGACTGCAGGACATTCGCAAAGAACTTGCTCAGAGCTCTCAGTATCACTTTCACAAAAACGACAGAAAATGGTCAGATAGGCGACACTGGCCTATGAAGTGCCCCGTCAAAAGACCATTTAGCGAAAGCAGCTTATCTGTGATTGCCCTGTCCCAGATCAGAAAGCGTTTGTTCTGACGCTGCGCGGCGCATAATTAAGCCAGTGAGCAGCGAATCTCCTTTCCTCCCAGTTTCTAAGAATTTCATTCCTCTGGATTTTCACAACATACGAGTAATACTCAAATAAAAAATGTATAAAGGAATGGTGTGCTCCCACTATCCTGTGCTTATAAAATTTAATATAAAACTGCCTTAAATAATTGCAACTGCAACATTAAAATTTGTATGGCATTTTTTCGTTCTCCTCTCAATGTTAATATTATTATTAATATTATTAATAAATTATTAACATTATTATTTTGAAACATTCAATTGTCATTGCAAATGGAAGGGCCGATTTCATTACAATTTTGAGTGTTTACTTTCATAATTTCTAATTAACTTCAATTCTATTAATTACACCATTTTTCTAATACCGCGAAAATGTGTGTGACAAATTGACAAATTGACAAACAAAACTATATAGAAAACAAAGGAGTTACTTGAAACAAAATTAAAAATACAACTTTATTTCACATACAAAAAAAAAAACAATAACAACAACAAGCTCCTATTTTTAGTACAGAGAAAATCGCATAAATTCCCCAAAAACTTGCATGAAAAAATAAATACATTAGCGTGGCCCAATTTGTTCGGCTGTGTAAAAAACATGACAGGCAATATTGAAATCTACACAAAATTCGAAGAAAAAGAAAAACGAAAGAAAGTAACGCCTGGATATCCGCGAGACACAATTAAATACAGATTTGCACTAATTCAAGCCAAATCAATCTTGAATATTCTTCTCTGTCTCCAATTTCAATAAAATATGGTATATTTGTTATCCTATCTGAGAAATCCTTAATTTCGTGGGAATATTTGGTTTAGAATTTTTTGTAGATTACGCTCTTGTTATACGGCGCTGTTGGAAAAAAAAAATTAATGCCCCTAATATACATACATATATAGTATATGTACATACATACATACTGATGACATACATACATATATATGAAAAAAATACAACTTTATTGTGAAACTAAACGGAAAAACCATTAATTTTCTCATTTTTATTATTGAAAAAAGTGGTTTTAAAATTTATTTTAATTTTTTTTTTTTTTTGACTTGGACCGGCACTCAGGGGATGACCTCTACACATGCGATGCATTGTGCTGGAACTAGGAAATTAGGTTATGGGACGGAGGATAGAGGGAGTAGTGTTTATTGACATTTGATTTAAATCTTCCCAAGCTAAAAGTGACAGGAAACACATCTGCGGGTAGTCTATTCCACATACGTGCCGTTCGGCCAAAAAACGAATTTTCCCTGTAATGCGTAGTGCGAGTCGCCGTCAAATCGACCACAAATGGATGCGCTCTTAATGATGATCGCGTCGTGCGCGCGAATAACCGGGTTTCGGGAACAAGTTCCCTGATTTCATTAGAACTCATCCCATTATAGTAACGATAGAACAACGAAACGCACCCCACGTTGCGACGATGCTCAAGAGAGTCAATAGAGTTGGCTACCCTACTGTCTCCTATGAGTTTCTTCGCCCTTTCTTGTACACGGTCGAGTAACTTCAAAATAGTCTTTGAAGCACCGGCCCACACATGAGAGTTGTATTCCATTTTCGGTCGGATGTAGGCGGTAAAAATAGTGAGGAGATCAGATGGGGTAAAGTATGTCTTACACCGCCTTAAAAAGCCTAGGCACTTGAATGCTTCCTTTGAGACCTAAAAATGTGCTCAGTCCATCGGACATCACACTGAATTTTCATGCCAAGAACATCAAGAGCTTCTGATTCCTCAATGTTTATGCCACCCATTTTTACAGATGAGGCAGCGTGATCGTGCATACGGCGGTGTGTTAGCATGCAGCATTGGGTCTTTTGGGAATTGAAATCGACCCTGTTCGCGTGACCCCATTCCAATATTCTCGTGAGGTCACCTGTTAGCGAATCATTCATATTCTGCCGCGTCGCCGCGATCATAGTTGATGTCGGCCTACGATCAAATGAATATGAATGGTAGATACTGCTGTCATCTGCGAAAGAGTGGATAGGGTTTGAGGTATGACATAGGAGGTCATTAAGAAAAATAAGAAATAGGGTAGGAGAAAGAATAGAGCCTTGTGGTACCCCTGAATTGATCTTGAACTCGTTAGATGAGATCCCGTCTATAACAACTCTTATAGCGCGATCCCTGAGAAAGCTCGATATAAATCGAGAGAAGATATCGCCGACACCAAAAGCAATAAGTTTGGACAAGAGTGCTCCATGCCACACTCTGTCAAATGCTTTTGAAATATCTAGAGCCACTACTTTACTTTCGCCAAAATGGTGGATGGATCGACACCATTTTTCCGAGAGGAAGGCTAATAAATCACTCGTGGAACGTCCTCCACGGAAGCCATATTGCCGGTCGTTAAGTAAGCTATTGGACTCCAGATATTTCATAAGATGGAAATTTAGCATACTCTCCATTACTTTAGAAATGGTAGAGCATATTGCGATTGGGCGATAATTTTCAGGGTTGCTTGCCTCTCCCTTCTTGGGGATCGACGGAATAGAAGAATGAATAGAATGAATGAAAAGCTTTTACTGCCCCGTGGGGCAGTAAGAACTTTAGCGCGAAGACTCTGCTCGTACAAAGTTTTTGCACGTTTTAGCACTTTGGCACACGAAGTTCTCGCCCTTTTGCGCATCATATCAGTATCTGCGTTTTTATTATTCCGCCAGACACAAAACGCTTCCTCTCTGGATGTGACTGCAAGTCTGCACGTCTGATTAAACCAAGACTTTGGTCTAGGATTAATCGAAATTTGCTTCGATGGTATGAACGTTTTCATACCAAGCATTATTATATTTTGGACCATTTTAGCCCAGGCATTGACATCATTGTCGAGGAAGCAGAGCCTCCAATTGAAATGCCGAAAGAAATCGTTGAGCTCAGCCCAACGTGCCTTTTCGTAAATATATTTCAAACGTTTCATAGCTGGCGGTGAAACGCCTCGAAGTTCCGCAAACGAAAAGGAGGCAGAAATGGTGCAATGATCCGAATTACCGAGAGGTGCGCTAATGTTCATTTCATACTTTTCAGGGTGTGAAGTGAGAAAAAGGTCGAGGGTGTTGTGTTGGTGCCCGTCAACACATGAAATATGTGTTGGTTCATTCACTAATTGCGAAAGGTGATTGTGCGCTGCGAATAGCTCAGCATATTGACCTTCTGGAGTTGTATTGCTCGAATGGCGGAGCCACGATAAATTATGGACATTGAAATCGCCAGCAATAACGATTTCACTGTTCGGGTAATTTTCGAGGATCCCCGATATATTGTCGGAAAGGGCATCGAAGTTCTGTATAGTTTTCTCCCTTTCCGTGTTTGGGCTTCTGTAAAGAAACCCGAAGTGCAGAAGATGTGCCCTGATTTTGAATTTAACCCAAAGACAGCTAAATTCGGGATCATGCGTGTCTAAAGATTGCTGGCACTGGTACACAACTTCATTGCGTATATAAATTGCAAGGCCCCTGTGTAGATAGAAAAGAGATAGGAGGTGATACCCAGGTATGTGAAAATCCTGTGGGTCAGCATCCTCAGACACCTGGGTTTCACTTAAGGCGAAAACATCCGGCCGATGGAGACAAACGTGAGCATAGACAGAGAAGAAATTTGTCCTTAGACCACGTATGTTGCAGAAGTCAATTCTAAATCGGCCTGTCATGATTAACGCGAGAAAACCTAAATAAAATGTCTATCTTTTGTATTGTAGTTGCCACTGAGCTAATCGCTGCTTGAACGACTGCCGGTGATCAGTGTTACTCCTTCATCACCAAACAGTCTAGCAGTAACCAACACAATCGCACCAACAATGCAAAAGATTTAGTCGGGTATGGTAAAGGGTATTAGCACAATGCCACGAAAAAAGGCCTTGAAAGACCTCATCCGGTCACCGTGACCCAAAGTGACAGCACTGGTTGGTAGTGTCAGCACTGATTTTTATTTTCCTCGCCCGTCACTATTATAGCGATTTCTCTTTTTTATTTTTATTTTTTTTTTATTGTTGTAATTTTTATTGTAAGTTTGAGTAAATTATTTAAGTTCTTCAGATTTATTTTATTTTTTTTGGTTGTCTATAGCGGTTTTCTCTTTTTTTTCCATTATTGATGTAATTATTATTTTAACAATTTTTTTTCAGTTAATTCGTTGTTAAATTTTTAGTGATTTTTGGTGTTTAATTTAGTTTATTGTTTTTGTTAATTGTTCGCGTAAGTAAATTATGTTGTGCTCTTGAACTTTCATTTAATTATATTTATTTATTCCATTATATTTGTTGCAAGAACAGCGGACCAAAATAAAAACACGTGAACGCCGAACGAGGAGATAAACACTCTCGAAACATTTCCTCATTTTTATTACACTTTTATTTATTATATTATTCTTCTTAATACTTTTTTTAACCTTTTTTATTATTTTAACAATCTATTTTTTCAAGCTTTAAGGTTTTTCCTTTTTTCTTCTTATTTATTCTCGATATAAATAAAAAACTTCCTGAAGATGTTAACCGAAGGTTAACGAAATATCGAGAATAAATAAGAAGAAAAAAGGAAAAACCTTAAAGCTTGAAAAAATAGATTGTTAAAATTATTATATTATTATTAAAAGGATTAAAAGTTTGAAGGTCAGCAAATGGTATATTTCTATAGTCCCCGTCCATACTGTGAAGCATATGCTGCAAAACTTTTGAGTTTGTTGAATGGGAAGAGGAGTGGAAGTATGTACGCTGTTTCATGTACATGCAGTTTTTGTTGAATTTCTTATGTGCATCTTTTGACATGAGGTGTATTTGACGTTTCATTTTATTTCTTTTCCTTTGGTATACTGTTAACATCTATCATAATAATAGCTACCCTGTTTTATTGTTATTTTTTTGTGAAATATAATCAAAAATTTAAAAAAAAAATATAAAATTATATAAAAATTATTATATAATTTTTCTTCTTAGCGTCCATATTGCTTCAAATTATACCTTGTGCTTCAAATGTTTATCCAAAAAAAAATATTCACACCTTCTATCACAGGGTAGTTATTTTATATTTACATTCGGTATTGAGAAATGTCAAAATTAAAAAAAAAGAAGATAGAAAGGAGGAATAAAAAATACTAAACATGAAGCAAAAGATTCATGTATGGACACTGCTGAAGTTTCAAAAGAGAATTCAAAAAACTTTTGCAGCATATGCTTCACAGTATGGACGGGGGCATACCGTTTGTCAGCAGTATGAGTCATGCAGTTACCGCTTACAAATTGTTTATTTTACAAAAAAAAAAACATCCCTTGTTTGGAAGCCATTTTGATTATTTTTTTTCTATCTAAAAATTTTAATAATTTAGAAACAATGCAACAATTTCAGTAACATTTCTTTCTCATTTCAGATGAAAATTAAATTGAAAACAGTCTTTTAGACTGTATTGTATTTTAGGAAAAAATTCTTTGTCGTGAAACACATGTTAAACTGACGTATTATAATAGGATTATGTCCGTATTTCTATAACTGAGAAATAAGTAGAATAAAACGACTAAAAGTTTCAAGGTCGTACGTTGATGTACGTACGTATGTACGTACACTGTTCCCATCAAGTACCAACTGTTAATAAACTACTGTCAAATTTTCAAGTCACGATCTTATTGATCCGCCCTCGTATAATACGAGTATAAATAGGGTTACATTTTGTAAATATAACTAGTTTATTTTAAACAACCATTTGGCTCAGTTGCTATTGCATTCGCATCCTCATTAACCGCCTAATTTATATCGGACATATAGTTTTTTTTGAATATTATTGTTCTAATAATTTTAAATACAGAATCATGTCGGAATCAGTACGTACGTTGAGAAAAGTACCTTCCTTAAGAAAGTAAGTAAAAATGTCGAACTTGAAAATTTCTTATATAGTTTTCCTACAATTTCGATTCGGAGATTCGTTTCGATCTACAAATTAAAAATGATATGTTCGATTGTCATAATTTATCAAATATGCAAAAAGCACATAATTTCTGTATCGAAGGCAGAAGAAATTTAAAATTTAAATACATTACCCAAGGAAAACGATAAATAACATAATAACTTTTGTGTGCTTAAACAAAACACATGAAATAACTTGTATCAGTTTTATTATAATTGTAATAAAAATTATTAAAATTCTTTATTTACAGCATTGATTTCTGGGCACTTGAAATATGCGAAAATTGGATTTGGATGAGTTATAACGCTGATATATCTGATGAAGACTCTGATGAAGTGTTTGATGAAGGGTATGATGCAGATTCTGATGAAGAGTATGATGCAGAGGCTGATGAAGACTCTGATGATGTGTCTTACGAAGGGTATGAGGCAGATTCTGACGAAAACTCTGATGAAGAGTATGATGAAGACTCTGATGAAGAGTATGATGAAGACTCTGATGAAGAGTGTTATGATGACGGAGCAGACTTATGGGCGGCAATATTTTTGGAAGTAGAGCAAATGACTTGCTAACAGTAGAATAGCACGAACTATCGCGCTTGAAAAATTTCCGTCCTTAACATAAGAATTATAACTAAATTGTTAAACACTCGACCAATCTAATTATCTATTTAATAGGAAAAAAGTAAAATAAAAATTATATTAATTCATTGAAAAAAAAGTTAAATTTTATTAACATTTTTTTTTTTTTATTTTTTTTTTATTTTTTTGATATATATTTATTAAGCCTGAGGTCTTTTTTATCTTATTTTGTTTTTTATTATTCGATATTTCGTTAACAGCTTGTTAACATCATCAGGAATAATTATTCCTATTATTATAAAAATATAATAAAAAAGGTCAATTAATAATATAATTAAAATTTTATTAACATTATTATTTTGAAACATTCAATTGTCATTGCAAATGGAAGGGCCGATTTCATTACAATTTTGAGTGTTTACTTTCATAATTTCTAATTAACTTCAATTCTATTAATTACACCATTTTTCTAATACCGCGAAAATGTGTCTGACAAATTGACAAATTGACAAACAAAACTATATACAAAACAAAGGAGTTACTTGAAACAAAATTAAAAATACAACTTTATATCACATACAAAAAAAAAACAATAACAACAACAAGCTCCTATTTTTAGTACAGAGAAAATCGCATAAATTCCCCAAAAACTTGCATGAAAAAATAAATACATTAGCGTGGCCCAATTTGTTCGGCTGTGTAAAAAACATGACAGGCAATATTGAAATCTACACAAAATTCGAAGAAAAAGAAAAACGAAAGAAAGTAACGCCTGGATATCCGCGAGACACAATTAAATACAGATTTGCACTAATTCAAGCCAAATCAATCTTGAATATTCTTCTCTGTCTCCAATTTCAATAAAATATGGTATATTTGTTATCCTATCTGAGAAATCCTTAATTTCGTGGGAATATTTGGTTTAGAATTTTTTGTAGATTACGCTCTTGTTATACGGCGCTGTTGGAAAAAAAAAATTAATGCCCCTAATATACATACATATCTATATGTACATACATACATACTGATGACATACATACATATATATGAAAAAAATACAACTTTATTGTGAAACTAAACGGAAAAACCATTAATTTTCTCATTTTTATTATTGAAAAAAGTGGTTTTAAATTTTATTTTAATTTATTTCGTTATTTTTATTACACTTTTATTTATTTGTTAGACGAGGTGTTAACTTTTTGGCGGTCGAGGGTCTTTATTTATGAAGTCTGATTGAATTGGTTTTTAATTCTTGTTGAAATGTTTAAATAAAAAATATTAAAACAAACGGTCTAAACGAAAAGTTTATGGCAAAATGTGACAAAATAATATGCAGTTGTAGTTGACGGTAAAAGTTCCATGTGGAAAACTTCAATATAAAGATTCCTTTCAGAATGACAAACGCGTGCCATGCACACGAATATCTCTGCTGCTGTACCTCAGTTATATTTTTTTTCAATACTTTTTCTGGAGAGCAAAGTCTACCGATTTTTGGTGTACCTTTGCCGTATTTTTTCAGAATTTCTATAACTATTTGGCAAAATAAAACTGAAATAATTGGACACTGGGAAGCCATGACAGAAAAATGCAAAGAAAAACGCACAGAGTAATACATTCAATAACTTTCAAGTTTATCCACGCCTTAATGTGCAAAAAAATTTCGTGTCTAATCACAAGTAAAAAAAGGTTTGTGGCATCTGACCAAAAAGTAACAACAATAACTGGATGTTTGTTTCTTGATTAGTGGGAAATAATTAATACTTATGAAATACGCTTATAAATCAGTTGAATAATTACAATTCAAATTATTTATATATCGCACCCTAAATACAAAAGTGACACAACTCAAAATTTTCCAAAATGTACTTTTTTCCGTAAAATAATTCACAGTACACATCTCTAACTACTTCAAAAATTTCTTTCTCATCACTGTTTTCTTTAACTGGAAAAATACCGTTATGTCTGTTTTTATGTTAATTGCATTGCTTACGCACGATCGACTAAAAAGACCTATTTTTAATTAAAAATATATAATAATTTAAAATTATACTTTATTTCCACAAATATAATATAAAATTAAAAAAAATTTAGCAAAACCTTCTTCGAAATAGACTTCTTTCATAATGGAACCAATTTTATTTTAAATATTACAATCATTTTTGCATAAACAGTTTTTTGCCTCTCCTGAAAATTTGAGAATTTTGAGTTGTGCCGCTTTTGTATTTAGGGTGCGATATAACAGTTTCTCCACACTCGTATTATTTGCAAATAAAAGGTTTGTTTCTTTACCTTTTCGGCAAAGTTTGGTAAAATAAGAGTAAACTATAATGTATTTCAATAAGATCCAAAAATATACAAACGTACGGGAACGCAAAAAAAACACATACTTGACCACAAAATGTAAACGCCAATGTATACAGTGCACTCGCGATAACGTAAATATCGCTTAATGTGAACAAAATTTCTTTAAATAAACTATTTTAAAAGTTTGGAAGCTCTATAATTTGAACAATAAAAATCAATGCGCTTAAGCTAAAAAAAATTTTAAAACGTTAAAAATCTGGTTTCGTTAGTAGCCGGAATCTCATTTTATAAATATCTATGTACGCATGTAGATCTATTATTTTTGTCAATGACTATTCTAAGACATGAATAAACTCAGAAATAAAGCTCTGTAACTTGAACAATAAACATCAAAAAAATATTCTGCTTTTCTTACTTCGTTGAAACACGTTTTTTCATAAAACATGTACTTGCCATTTGTCTTTTTTGACTATCAATTTCATTTAGTACTTTAATCAGAGCTTCGAAAAGGAACCGAACCGAAAACTGGAAAACCCGGAATTTATAACCAAACCGTAACCGTAACCGATCCCAAATATTTTAAATACAGAAAACTGTTACATAAACCGGAACGAACTTTCATTTCCGTTTTTTTTTTGTTCTCTTTCGTTCCTTAAACAAGGAAAAAAAATTAAAAAATTATAATTTAGAAAAATTAAATAGATTTAAAGAAGCTATTTGGTTTGTTTTGTTTGTATATTTTGTAATTCTCAAATATCTTTTGGGAGTTCTTGAATAAACATGTGAAATTTCCTGGTTTTTTTTCCAAGAATTTAAAGATCTGCCGAGGATTTTGGTATTAGCACCAAATGAAATGTGCATATATGTATATACATAGATCAGCAACTGAGCGAGTTGTAGCGAGAATTGATATTTTAAAAAATTTTAAGTATGCAAAATTGCCAGCCTTTCAAATGATTTTAATATTAAAATTAAATTTCAAAACTCAACATGCAACCAAAACTTTAATTCAAATTAAAGACCGCTGCTTCAGTATTCAACATTTCACTTATTTGCTAATTTAATTATTAAATCTTCTTCTTCACAATACATTCTCTATTCAGAGACTTATTTTTGTAACGAAATTAAATGAACAAATGCGGCCTGAGATAGAATACTATCACGGTTGTCAGTTCACTGGCTTAGACTTTGTTCTTTTATCTAATTTAGTTCTCAAAGTGAATGCATTCAATTATTTCGTCTGCAGTTTTTATTTTGCTGATATATATGTATGTAAAAAAAAAATTAAATAATGTACTTCGCTAAGCACTTGCAATATTATACCGCAGTTTTTTTTTATGTCTTTATACCCTACACATGGGATTAAATATCTGTGAAATTTTGGCAAAACCTCATAAGGAGACGTATTATATTTTGCAGCTGTGTTTTTGAGTAGCCATTTTTAGTAGTAATATGCCTTCGCCACTGAAACCTTCCGACAACAACTGCAACACAGACGCACCAATGCACATCAGAAAAAATGCGAGATGTTTTTATGATTTTAATTTGAAACTGGGGTTGAACGCAGGAAATTTTTTGTTTTGAAGTCAACGTGCAGACCACTTCAGCCATCGCCTAATGCAAATGAATTGATTTAACTTAGCTAAAGAACGCATGATTTAAGGGTATCATTGGCGAGCATATGGTGACATTTAGCAAAACGACTCGTTATTTAAATTAGTGCTTAGAACGTTAATGTATGTCCCATGATTTGCTTACGTATTAGCAAAGTTATTATGTACATCGCTTATTAGACCAATTATCACTCACGGGCGTTCAATTTGGGTGAACAATTTACCATCATACATGGAAAATGTTAGAATCATCGAAAGAAATTGCAATTCGTTGTACAGATCTCAAGAAATTCATTTTTTTAAGTATTATTGTTACAAAAAATAGTATCCAAAATTATCCAACATTTCCAAAATTATTATCAATTTAATAAGAAAGTATATATATATGTATGTATTACTATGCACCTTATGTAACAAAAACCACCTTATATTGGCACCATATTATACAAGTGAAGAATATCCATACATACATACATACATATACTATATATAAATGAAATGTCGTGTTTGTGCCTCCGCATGCCAACTCTGCCAGTCAATCTATGGATGAGGGCTTTATTGCCACATTCAAGAAATCTTGGAGTGTAACTACTGCTTTCACGAAACAATTATAAACAACATTAGAATGCGCCTTCGGCGAAATTAGTCGCGTTCCCTTTTAGTTCCGCAAATTAACCCAATATCAAAACTGCTGTAATTGACGCGAAATCAGATTAAAATCATATGAATAACAATGTACGAGTAGTTAGATAATTTTGGAGGCCTGGGTACACAATGGTACTACAAAGCAGTATAGTTCTTTTTATTTTAACATGGGCTGAAAATATAATAATAGTTAAATTTTTCCCACTGAAGGCCGGCTACAAACTTTGCGAAACCAGACGTGGGTAAGTAAGCGGCGGTGCGGATGGGGACGCCGCTCTAGTCCTTACCGAAGTAATGCGTTAAGCGTCCCCGGGAAGGAATCAACCCAGTGAAGGAGGAGCGAAGGTTTGAGTGGAAACCTACTCGACGGAGATGACGACGGTCTTTGTAAGTGCGAAGGCATTTTCAACCATACCACACGCAAAAAACTAGAGTTTGTTCAGCAAAATTTTGGTGTTCTCTCAAAACAGTCCAATAAAAATGCCATAAGATGGTAAAAAAATTGTGACATTTTTTTAATTAAAATTTTAATTGATCCTGCAATTTTCGTGATAATTAAGTCTTGGTTTTTTAAAATTTTTACTTGATTTAACTTCATTCTGTCTGTATTAAAAAAGTTATTTTTAGAAGACTACTAACTTTCAATTATTTACATCGTTATTTTCCGGAATAAATTGCGACGTAAACTGAGGGATTCCAGTAAAGAAAACATACATATATGTTGCGTACGACCGCACATCTTACATAACATCTCTGCACGTTCTCAACAGCTGATGTTGACTACAATTGTTCTGATTATTTTGTTCATGCATGAGTGAATTTTGTAAGAAATCTTTGTTCTGATTTACTGAAATTTCTTAATTTCTTAATTTTACGGCTTTTGCCGCAACAATGATTTTGTATATACTGAAACAGCTGAAGTTGAATGCATTGTCAGAAACTGACATTGCCGACTGACTCTTACTGTTGCAAAATTATGAAGCTTTCGCACGGTATGTATGAATTTTGCTGTGAGAAATTTGACATGTCACATGTTCCAAACTCGCCTTGTGAAATCAGTTTTAGTCACCTTGAATAAATTATTCATTTCCAGATGAGCAGTTCACTCGAGTAACAGAAATAGGTTCGTATCCAATAATCGTACATATAAATTTCGCACCATGCAAATAGTGCATGTAGAATACATTTGGAACAAAGTAGTGTACATAAACAAAATTTACTTCCGCCATCGAAATTTTATATATTTCATTTTTAATGAAAGTCTCAAGTATATTTTTTGAAGTTGCTATTCTTTTTTAAGTTTCTGCATTGTTACTCTGTTAGTCTTACAAATTAGTTAGTTGACCATAATGCCATATTCATCTGTGCACAGGAGTTTCTTATAGTGGAGGTCTTAATAACCTAACAAAACTGTGATTAACAAAAGTGTATGGATTACATTCATATGGATGTATGTACGTTTGTTGTACGAGTACATTTAATAAAGGTACAATAATGTATAGGAGCTCACACATTCATACTTGCTTGAATATTCATACATATATGGAAATTGTTACATGTGTGTGGTACAAGTTTCTATGGAAAACAAAAATCTGTAATGAAAAAGAAAAAAATCTAGAATTGAAATGTAACTATAATTGGTTGATATAGTTGGGGAGGTGGTGCACAGGGAGTATGGTGGGCGTGTGCAAATAAAAACTAAAATTTCGGCCCTTAGAAATGATCACAAATGTATGCAAACAGAAAGAAAAAACTCGTACTAAATTCAAGTTTCTTTCTACTTAATATTAGTACGAGTCGTACTGAAACATTCGAGTACGAATCAGTGATGTTAACCGTACGGTACTTACCATATTGTAGGGTAATTTAGACCTCCGTATGTTAGGCAGGTAATTTCTATATTTGTAGGGTAATTTTAAAAAGTTATAATTTTGTTGAGTTAGAAGAGCCACAAACGTTTTTTTTTTCATAATGTGTCTACACGTGACATACTACACATTTCTTATAAAAACAAATCATAACAATAATGGTTTCTTTACAACTATGCAAAATATACCCAATTGTAGTTAAATTCTATACGTTTCTGCCATAAATGTACGAATAACGTATTTAAAAAATATATACATTAAAAATATATATATTGGTTTTACTAAAATTGGATACACATTATCTTATTATTTAGTGCTAATTGTTTCTTTAAGCTTTTCTTGTTTATTAAGATACTGTATTGAATTACAAGTCATTTAATAAGAAAATAATATTATTTTTGTAAAAGACTTTGTGTACGGTAATTTGACATAAAAAACAGTTATATTTTTACGGCTGTACGGAAATCCAAATAAAAAGTTAACACTACTGGTACGAACAGTAAATATACTATGTAAATATGTACATACTTAAAATAAGCCGAAGATGAAATCCAATACTGGAAATTTTTAAAATTATTATACATTTTTTTTTGTTTTATAAAAGCAATGTAGCTGCAGGTCTACTGATGAGTTGGTATAATCACCAACGAAATGTTCAAATAGAGCAGCTAAACCGTAAACAATTATATGTATATTCTAATCAATTTATGTTTTTTTCAGTAAAGAAAACACCATACGACATTAACTTTACTAAAACTGAAAATTTTTAAAATTAGTTTTGGTTTGTCATTTTATGTAGAAACACTTTTCGCAGCACAATTCGACCTCATTGTTAATAAAATCGTAATTCAGTTTGTGAAGGCAAAGAAATTTTATTGCTGGAGATCCTTCCTATGCATAGCAATACTTACATATGTATGTATCTATGTATATGAATATACATATGTACGTTTATATATATATGTATGTATGTTTATTTATATGTATTGTCTACAATTTCAATTTTAAATTGTGTTTTAATTAAAGGTTGTGGTTTAAGTAATTTTCTTATTTTTTTAAATTTTTATTTCTATTTACAAATTCATATGTCTGCATTCATTTCATTACGTGTATTTAAGTTGTCTGCAACTTTTGAGAGGGATTAAATTCGATGCAGTTGCTGAAATACTTTTGAATAAGGAGGAACACCAAAAAAAAACAGAAAAAACTCGTAGTGCAGTTGTAGTTACACATCGCATTTTATTTTAATTATGAAATTACCTTAATTATGTATTTAAATTTAAATAAATTAATTAAATTGCTTAATTTAACATGCAATTATATGTATTAGTTGCATATACATATTTTAAATTACATCTTGGTATAGGTTTTGTAAAAGAGTTCATTACCCTGACACTTCCACCGTATTCTTTTTTATAATTTTGTAGGAAAAAAATATGCCAACTGCTTGTTTGTATAAAAAAAACTACATGTCATTTTTATACACATGAGAATTCGTCATGCTAACTGATTGCAGTCCAATTCATGTATGCAGTCTATACAAGCAACACACTGACAGTAGTAGTAAAAAATATCGTTATGAATTCCTTACAACTGATAAAGAGATTTTCAATAAGAATATCAATTGAATTTTGTATAAATCACCTGAACGCTTAAAACGATCGAAAATTTTGCAGACACTCGCACATATACTGTCAAGGAATTTTAAGAATCCACTTATACAAACCGTAACCAAAAATGTGTGTTTCAATGGTGTTTTCTTTTCTGACAAAAATGTAGAAACACCCAGGGTCTAAACGGGAATCGAACCCGCACCTCCATATTGATAAGACTAATGCTCATGCACTAGACTACGGAGGCACCCACAATATGGCAAAATATGCAACATATTTGACCCTCTACTCTCAAGTCGGGGTGATATAGTAACCTTTTTTACATCTTTGTTAAGTACTTTTTTATACAAATAAGAATTATGAAAATCAATATACTCTTCACTTTGACTAGAGTCCATCAGACATTTGTTAGAGGAAGATTCTGTTTAATTTATTATTTATTTTAATGTAAACTTTTTTGAAAAATTTTTGGTTTAAAGTTTTTGCAGTTTGTTCTAGGTATAGCAGGTGATTAGAAAACAATGTTGCTGACGATTTTTATTGATGAAATGGTGCTAAAAACCGTAGAAACAGTGAAACGCTAAGTATACTTTAATGTTAAATCTCAGATATTTTGTAGCATTGTGGCAGTAAAAAATGTATCACTTTTTAAAGGTATGGGCAAACTGTAGAACTGTTCGAAAGAACAACATTTTTGCTCAGAAAGGAAATCACCATAACAGAAATTTATTTTATTTCATGAAAAAGAATTAAGTAGATTTAAAATCAACCGAGCAAAAAAAATTAGACATTATCCTAAAAAGTACTTGCCACATAATGACTTATTTTTGTGATTGCCAAATTTAACTACTCGATTACTTACTACATTACACAAAATTATAAAAATCAGAAGTATTAATTGAACTGGCGCTTTTATTTGTATAAGAACGTTTGAAAGCATTTTCAAAATAATTAGTTATTCAGAAAAAAGTACATAAATTCCTAAATTATATTCTTAATTATTTTAAACCAAAGAGGAAGTATATACTTATTGAAGAAATAAAATAAATACACTCTTTCTTCCTACCACTTTCACCACCTGTCTATTTCTTCCCTATCCTTCTCTCTAGTTCCAGTGCAATGCATTGCATATGTAGGGGATAGCCCCTGAGCACTGGTCCAAGATAAAAAAAAAAAAAAAAAAAAAAAAATGCACATTATTTTAAGTTAATAGAAAATATTATTCCTTACAGGAACTATTGCAATTTTTAATTTTTAATTTTAAATGATATTCATTCGAAATACGTTTATAACATAATTTTCTTGAATTAAGTAGAATATATACTAGTATTTAAAAATATATAAATATCTATATTCAAAATTTGTTTTATTTATACACATTAAAAAAATTCAACTATATTGAATACAGCTTGAACATTATGCCTGCAATTCGAATTTGGTTCAGAATACTGACAGATTATTTTAGTCTCACACCTTCTTAAAATCATTAAGTTGGTAATCCAGTTGGGAAGTGATTCCACCAGAAATGCTTAATTCCATAATCGATTACCTTTTTAAAATTTTTTTGCTGGGAAATAAAAGTAGCTTTTAAGTGTATATTAAGCAATTCAGGAGTTTCTTAAAAAATTCCCTTTAAAGTGTACTGTTCAACTGATACAGTACAAACAACAGCCTAAAAGAGCAACAAACATAAGTTTATAATCCTTAACTTTAATCCTTTAATCTATAGAACTTAATGATAATAACACTAATTTTACGCACCTGTTACACCTGAACATGGTGCCAGGAATATAAAAATACATACATACATATTTTTTTTCTTATCTTTGGTTATCTTGAATGTATTGATTGATATGACAATGATTTGACGTATGCCTACAATAATTACAAAGATTGCAATATAGAAGAAGAAAGTTTGAAAAATTAAAAATGTATCAACTGAACACACGCTCTTTTAGCTTTTACTACGGAGACATTTGACAGCGGTTTTGCTTTCGTTTATTTAATAAATTAACATTAGTTATTGAAAGTTGTAGATAATGAAAAAACTGACTTTATGGAATCAAGTTCACAAATTTGAAACCAGTGGCTCGTTTCTGTAACTTGTAAGAAGTTTTCGCAACGAGAAAAATAAAACAATTATTGCTGTTAACCTCTGTTTCATATAAAAACTAAACTAAATAAAACAAATCATATGAAAAGGTAATTTTTTTTGTAACTCATCCTGTGATTCACAGAATGATTATAATTTTTTCGATTCGAAATTTTCTCACATAAGCTAAAGAAACCACGCCCAGGGTAAATTTTTATTATAATTCTTAATTAAATACAATACGTCGTACCGTTATGGCGCACCGTGCTCTTGAAATCGATATATGATGTGAACTATTTATTGAATTTAATACATTTCAGGCTATTTTTTCTCTTAAAATACTTCCAACACAGTTGTTTGAAACAAGTTTATTTCTTTACTTTTATTTTTTTTTACTGCACTGTTCTCGTCATTCTACATCACCATGTTTTCTTTTGCATATGTATATTAAGTACGTGTAAACTGTTAATTTTATGCTCCTGTGAACAAATATATGTATGTATTTATATTGTCAGAAAAAATTAGATCGCATTATATTATATGTATGTATACATATATTTCAATAAAACGTCTACAAAATATAAACAGATAATATAAATTATGTCCAAGAATTGGTGTGATAAAATTTAAGTGCAGAGCAAAAAGTTTCGGAGGCATCTAGCCCAGAGAGAAGGAAGGTTCGATGTCTTAGCTCTACGATTATATATCTCAATTCTTTTATAAATCTGCCGTCGCATGTTTTATTATTTTGTACACCAGAAACATTTTATAACTAATTTGAATACATGCCTTGGCACAGTTGAGTTAACGCACTAACTACATACTTTAGGCTACAGCACCCTCGAGAATCAATTTGTTAGTTTTTTTTTTTTTTTATCTGGAACCAGCACTCAGGAGATGACTCCTACACATGCGAAGCATTGTGCTGGAACTATAGATAAGGGATAGTAGGAGAAACGACAGGAGGTGAAGCTTAATTAATTATTTTTGCAGCTCTGCTTTCGCACGTTCTTTGTTTATACTCGTAGCAGTGCTGAAGCTTCGGTTTAGTAGCCATTTTTATTATTATTTTACTACACGGTGCTACACAATACCGACGAAGGAGGGCGTTCTGATGTGATTGTGGATTGCTATCAGCTAAAGCCGGCATTGTTCAGTGACCAGTGACTATGCCTTCGCCACTGAAACCTTCCGGCAACAACTGACACACAAAGACACACTAATGCACATCAGAAAAATGCGAGATGTTTATTTTTATTTTAAAATTTTGTTAGTCTGAAACTGGGGTTGAACCCAGGTCTGTTTTTGGATTCGTAGTCAACGTGCAGACTACCATCCATCGTGCCATCGCCACCCTCGCGATTAATTTAATACAATTACTTGCCAGCATAAATATACAGAGAGAATAAATAAATTGATTTAATTATTTAAAGTCAGATGGGAACGCATTACTCTAGAGAAGTATAATTTTATTTATAATTTTACTCCGGCGATATTTTAGATCTGAAATACCGATAATGATGTATCAATATCTTAAATATATTTCAATTCCCATTTTGCTACTTTGAAGTTTTTTTTTTTTTTTTTTTTTTATCTTGGACCAGTGCTCAGGGGCTATCTCCTACATATGCAATGCATTGCACTGGAACTAGAGAGAAGGATAGGGAAGAAATAGACAGGTGGTGAAAGTGGTAGGAAGATAGACATTAATTCTTGCACAACTCTGCAGTTGCGTGTAAATTATAAAGCAAAGTTGCGGCGTCTTTGATGTTTTTTGACGCATTATTTTTAAGTTAATGGAGCCATTTTATTTATTATTTTACTTCGCCGACGTTTTATTGCTCAAATACCAACGAAGGAGGGTGCTGTAGCACAGAAAACTCAGAAAAAACTATTTTCTGATTTGACCCGGCTGGGAATCGAACCTGGGTCTTTCTGATTGCAGAGCCAACACGCTGACTACTCGCCATCAGCACCCCCTGCGATTATCTACAGATTTATTTTGACAAAGTATCTACAACAATTATCATGGAGTGAACATGCATAATCATGATTCAAATACTCGTATATCGGCATAACATACAATAAAAGAAATCCAGTTAAAAACGTGAAAAACAAGGTTGATATCACATTTTTTGGTGTTGATTTTGCCTCATATGATTTTCATGTTAGTTCAACATGCAAACATAATAACTTGAAAACATAAGTTTTTTCTGTTGAAGCGAGTTTAATTCGTGCTGATTTAATATGTCAGAACAGTTGAATCGAAGTGATATTTATGTTGAATTACCATCACAAAGTAACGTGGAATATATGTTGAACCAATATTATTTGAATTCGCTTTCAACATGAAATTAATTTGAAATTCAAATAACGACTAAACAATTAAAACAATTTTGATTCATTATGATTATACTGTTGTTTTAATATAAATTATTTTAAAATTGCAATTGGAGTTAAGTTGAATTGACTTGTAATGGTCATTAGTAGACATTCAATTCCTCAGCAAGTTAAGAAATCCCATATGTTTATATAAAAACTCTAGTCTTGGAGAATTACGAGTATACAAACAGCAATTAGTATTTGAAGTAGTTTCAAGTTGATTTAATTTAATTTAATTAATCAATTAATCATTTACCTGTTTCAATGTTAATTTTACATCAGTCTATCTTTGTACGAAAATCTAGAATTTTGCTGCATTGATTTCTATCTTTCTTTTTACTCGTATATTGGACCAGCATCAGTGGAATAAATTCGAATTTTTTTTTGTGTGCAATCCAAACTGTAATTTGGACGATTGTTTAACGAATGCGATTATTTCGCGACTATTTTTTAACTGTCCAGGGGATTGTTAATTTTTAAGACTGTTGGACGAGTGAATAATAGTGTGCGCACTTTGGCGAGCATTAGAAGTAGTCATCGATCGTATTCAGATCTTACAACTGATCATTTTGCGAGTTATTTTGATGATTGCGATGCAAGTATTTTATATGTTACTCCACAATCGCCGTTTACGCATTCTTGATGCTGTTGGCTGAGCAGTTAGTGCTTTAAATCTGCAGCCAGATGATCCTCGAAGAAAAATAATAAATACAAAGGCTCTCATTTGAACGCCCACTTTGATTGCGAAAGAGTATGCTACAATTTTTTTTAAAATACTACCAGGCCCCCAATCTATATAACGTTGGGTTCAAGCAGGGACAGTCGCATTTTTTCTAAAATAAAATGTGTAAGGATTTCCATTCATTTCACCCAAATACACCTTATCATGAAAATTTCATTTAGGTTAAATATATGTATGCATATATTTATATAGTTACATACTTATGTATGAGTAGAACAAGTATAAACAATGGAGTGAATTTTAATTCCATTGGCATATCGCAATACACAGTAGGCAAGGACCAGATGTTATCAACACGCAAACACACATCAAATGTTAAGGCGTAGAATTACACACTTCATGCAACATCAAAGTAAGAGTCGGAAAAGTCAAGTACCTTGTTTAAAAATTTTTTAGCAACTTTAAAGAAAATAGAACATTTCAGATGTGCAAGTATTTGGCTCTATTGTGTGTGTGCAACTATTTACATACATAGTATGTACATATGTGAATACATTTGTATTGCTTTAAAAATTTGCATACAATTGCGACACATTTTCATTAGATTTTTCTATTCCAAAAACAAGTGAACTCATTTCTAGCGAAAGTTGCTTAAATCTGCTGTACAATTTTTAACCGAAAGAGTCTTATTAGTCATTAGCATATTTTTCCATTTCAGTTGAACTACATATTTTCTTTTGTAGTTATTTGGATGCAGACACTGGTTTTTAACTCGCAATATTAAATTGAAAAGAAAATATGTAATAACAAACAAAGGAAATATATTTATTTATTTATTGATCGTAATACAAATATAATTACAAATATAAAAAAAAACTAAAAAATAGATAAATATTATTAAGGAAAAAAAGAAGGTAAAAGAAAAAAAAAGTTCAAGTGTACAACGAAATTCGGATTAAAACGTGACAAACAGAAAAGAAAACCATGAAAAAATGGCAGAATTATAATTACAGTGAACAAAATCAATAAAAATAAATCAAACAACAAAAAACAATAAATATTTAACAGCGGTTTAACTGGGAAAGAAGGAAAAAAAAACAAAAAATCCGCTATACCAGTGACGGGCGAACAGGATTAATCAGTGTTGACACCACCAACCACTGTTGTCACTTCGGGTCACGGTGACCGGATCAGGGATTTTATGGCCTTTTTCGTGTCATTGTCTTAATTTCCTGACCATACCCGACTAAATCTTTTGTATTGTTGATGCCCTTGTGTTAGTTGCTGCCAGACTGTTTGGTGGTGAAGGAATAACACTGATCACCGGCAGTCGTTCAAGCAGCGATTAGCTCAGAGGCGTCTGCAATACAGAAGATAGACATTTTATTTGACTTTTCTTGCGTTAATCATGACAGGCCGATTCAGAATTGACTTATACAATATACATGGTCTAAGGGCAACTTCTCACTGTCTATGCGCACGTTTGTGTCCATCGGCCGGATGTTTTCGCCTTAAGTGAAACCCAGGTGCCTGAGAATGCTGACCCACACGATTTTGAAATACCCGGGTATCACCTCCTATCTCTTTTCCATCTACACAGGGGCCTTGCAATTTATATACGCAAAGAAGTTGTGTACCAGTGCCAGCAATCTTTAGGCACACATGATGCCGAATTTAGCTGTCTTTGGGTTCAATTCAAAATCACGGCACATCTTCTGTACTTCAATGTGTCAATGTGTCTCAACATTAATGACTTTGTTCATATCTTCCACATTATTCTGTTTTTGTTTATAAACCAAATTATGGTACTCTTTTGCTTATAAACATTAGCGACCTGTATCTATAAACATTGTTGCAATGTATTGCATTCCACAATAACAACAACTATATGATATGGCATATTCACACATTTTGATGTAACTGTAACACCAAAAGAACTTTTTCTTTCTTTAAATGCATTCAAAATAAATGCATTTCAAACACGTGCTTAAACTATTTAATTCACACTCAGCCTCAATTTGCGTCACTAACGAAGAAATGCGGAAGAGTCATGAAATAGCGAACATGGACGTCACCATTCAACATTGGTTTATAAAGATTTTTTAAGACAATATACAAAAGATAACAGTAGAATAGCACGAACTATCGCGCTTGAAATATTTCCGTCCTTAACATAAGAATTATAACGAAATTGTTAAACACTCGACCAATCTAATTATCTATTTAATAGGAAAAAAGTAAAATAAAAATTATATTAATTCATGGAAAAAAAAGCTAAACAAAAAGTATTTCATATTTGCAGTTAAGTGCTGCAATAAAAATGATTTTTCAATAAAATATATAAATAACAAATGAAAAAATCAGTCTTCCGAATGTTACTTTGATCGAGTTTATACGAGAAAACATTTGGACGAAAAACACCTGGAATTCTCTTTTGTTTTTTTTTTTTTAAACCTCTTAAAACATCACTAGTATAAATGTCACAGGTAAAATAATTACTTCAACAATGGTCGTAAAGTTTACTACAACAGATTAAATTCTTTACTTTCATCTGTGAAGGATACTTCTAAACATTTATAAATATTTAATTTTTACGTCTGCTTGCACCATTTAATATCGACTTATCATACGTTTTGTATTATTTGTTTTTGCTTTTACATGGGTATCTAACAGAAAGGAGCATTTGCATTTAAGTAATTTGCCAATTAAGAATTTTTGCAAATGAAAATACGACGGTGGTATTGCGTCCTCTATGGTGTGGTAAACATCAGCATGTACATATCGAACAATGTACTTATTTAGAAAAGGCAAAAATTACATAAAGGATATTCGATTATTACCAAAACTCCATTTGGAGAAAAATATGTCTTTCTAAAAAAAATTGTTTCATAAAAAACATAAATAAAAAAATATAATTATTTACATATTATACGTAATCACACGGTTATTCAATATGGATAATATTTGCATGTGATGGATGGTTGGCCCACAAAGCAGAAAATTTTACGATTTATCGTCATTTCACTTTTTCATATTAAAAATATCATATTAAAAATAAAATAAATTAGTGGAGCAAATATTGTACACTTCTTTAAATTTATTACGATTTTATTTTTCAAATTAAAATTATGAAAAGACACAGTACTAATTTCCCAACGCCAAAATTGCGCGAAAAAATATACCAACACTGTCATCACTGCTATTGACAGCGTTGCTAGAAGCTTTGAGAAGGAAATCATCATATGCAGAAAAAAAAATCATATTTTATGGAAAAAAGTCATCATTTTCACGGCATTTGTTATTTCCATCTAAAAGTAAATAAATGGATTATATATATACAAGTAAATTGATATTAGAAATATTAATTTTACCTTTTCGTATTAAATACTTGTACATTACTTTTTTTTTTGCTTAAGAAACTTTATGCTTTTCATTTGTACAACAGAATATAATTTGTACTTCCCAAGAAAATTACAGCTTTGCAGAGATACTATTTAAGGTCCCTATTTCTCAAACAATGATGTATTTCTATGAACAGACCAACCTAAATTACGACGCAAAGCGCTGTCAAAAATTATCATACCCATACAAAATGTATGCAATCAACCGAAATAACACGCCGTCAACGCTTTGCAATTGGAAAATCCAATTTTTACAGCGGTAAAGAAGTGAAGTTGGGTGCAAAAAAAATAAAACTGTAGAAAGGTAATGACAATTTAGTTGTTTTCAGGTCAATTTAGTGACTTATCTCTATTTCTTATTTCTATTTAGGGTTTTTTATTAATCAATGTTTTAAACAGTACTGCTTCTGGCGCAACGTTAACACTCTAATTTAGGTTACTCATTTCAGCGTAAAAGCTAAGCGCTAAATTACGTTTCGCTTTACGTCGTTACAGCGTAACAAGTGTAAAGTAAATAAAAGCAACCAATAACAAGATGACACAAAATTTAAAATTTACAATGAAAGTTGTACACAACTGAAATAAAAAATCATAATTTCTATAAATTAGAAATCATAATTTGAGAAAAAAAATCATCAAATCATATTTTGGTTAAAAAATCATGAAAAATATGATAAAATCATCATTCTGGCAACGCTGGCTATTGACATTCTTAATGCTCTTAAGTTTGTCGCCAACAGAAGGAAGTTAAAAGAGAGAGAGAGAGCATAAGAGAATGCCACAAAATTTCTATCAACATTTCAACTTCAACAAATTTTGAGGATATTTTTTGTTGTGATTAAATTTGTTAACCAATCATCAAAACAAGTTGCGTCATTGTTTAGCCGACGGTGATTAACAAACATGTTGATATTTTTATTCATTGGATTTTGTAAAATCTGTCTTGTTTATTTGGTCATTTAATATACAGGGTGTATGGTGGAAAATTTATATTTTTAAATACGATTACTTCAAAAAGTAATAAACGGTGAGGAGGGAATTATCGAGTGGGCATCGAGCTTTCGCTGTGGAGATATTTTTTAACAGTAATGATTCTTACTTAATTGCTCGTCGACAATTTTGTTCAAAGTGCGGTATTCGGTGAATAAGTGATGGACCGAGTGTAAATTTAATTCGTTCGTGGGTGCAAAGATTTTGCGCAACTGCTTCGGCCAAGGCCCAGTCGACCTGACTTCCATTAGCGATTATTCATGAAATTTTAAAAAGGATCTGGATTACCGTTCAATGCTCTTAATGAAACTTTGTATCAAATATTACGTTTTTTATTTAAATATGAAAATATCAATCTGCTACCAGACACCCTTTAGAACACGAATGAATGAACTTCGTTTTCTAAATAGATGTATGTATGTATGTATGTATATTTATAACACTCTTATGCAGGACTAAATGTTTCTATTATCTTGCAAGTAATATTGGACTACACGGTTCATTGTAGCTGAAATGGAGTGGATACAAACATGTTGCTATGTAACGCAGCCGTGGAAAACAACAGCTTATTGTTATACGACAAGTGTTCCCGCGTTTCTTCGTATTTATGATTACTCCGTCACATTAAAATTATTCTCTGATGCGTTCCATGGAGTAGTTTTTCGGTAAGGCCGATGTAGTGTAAAGGTGGGTTATATGGTTCACCCCTTGGACATCGTACACTATACTTGTATGTGTGGACTGGTCACATTATTTGCAGGGTAGTCATAGATATTTGGAAAGGACTCACCAACTTGACGAATGTAGCATTTTTGTAAACAAGACTAGGAAATGCATAAGACTAAAACCAAATGCAATTCTGAAATACTTGCATACAGAAGAACATGCACATTTACATATGTATGTATGTGTTAGCGGAAATATCAATCGCTTGCTATATGATATTTTGTCACAAGTTTTATCAATGAGCTCTAGTCACGAATATAAATATACTACAACTATATGTACGTATGTGTGTTGTTTTATTGTTTGCTGGTGAATAAAACTATTTCATATTTTTATCAGTATTTTGATACCTTTAAATTTGTTCCTTCCAAATTTCCAAGCAGAAATTTGTTAAGAGACTTCCAAAGCAGGCAAAAGTAAACACATTGATTTGATAAAGATTAAAAAAAAACTATCCAGTATCTATCGCCACAAATTAAGCAAAGTTCTGAATTACTCGTACGAACTCCGCTTACGGAAGAGAAAAAATTGTGAAATTGCTATGGCTGGTGCATGAATAGAAGTGTTAAATTCGATGATATTTACAATTTTTCAACTTCACAGACATAGATACTACGTTTTTGATCTCTAAATAAAATAAACAAATATTCGTAATTGAAAAACTACATCCATTTTGTCTTCCATTGAATAAAATAAATAGATTCCAAGTTAATATACATATATTTTTATTAATACAGCCATGTCTTTGTTGTCTGGAAGCAAACAGAAAGAACTAAAATCATATTATTACAAATAACGTAAATGCACGGCTTGCCTTTCGTTGTCTGAGCTCAAGAATTTTTTTTTTAATATTTTCAACTTCTTAATGCAAGAAGTGATATTTCGCAAGTAAATAAACATTTACAGTCATTATCAGTTTGTATAACAAATAAATATAAACGAGCACAAGTTGCCATAATTATTATTTCGGTCGCAATAAAATCGATGCTAATTGCACATGTCAACTTATGGCGAGGCGTGTTACTAATTAAATGAAATTAATTATAGTTAAAAAAAATAGCGAAAAAGTATAAAGAAATCCAAAAAAGTTCACTCAGAGAAATCCATGTGAGTGATAAATCACAAAATCTAATGTAATTTTAAAATTAAGCAATCGTTTCCTGAGTTAAACGAGGGAATAACAAACTTTTTTAAATGAATGGCTTTACTGTTTTTCGAAATATTCCTTCCCCTTGATGATCACTTTTGCATTCGTTCAAAACATTTGTCCAAGCAGTTTTTCATTCTTCTTGAGACACCTCCAAAACATGGCTTTTGAAAGGTTCAACTGCCCTTTCGGCGCTCGTAAATAGTTGACCAGACAGTTTAACTTTGATATTCAGGAACAAGAAGAAGTCATTGAGTGCCAACTCAGGAGTTTCATAGAGTTTCTCCTATAGTTTCTGTGTTGTGTTGTGAGAGGAAATATCGTTACTTATTTTCTTTCCGCTGCATATGAGTCAGATTTTATTTTTGGAATATATAACCATCGGTTCTCGAATTTACCACATTTTTCCACCAATTAGAATAATGAATTTGACTTTTTTTTATTTCTACTGCTCATAAGTTCAGTTGCTTCCCTGCAGTTGCGGAGCGCGAATTTTCAATTTATTAAAAGTTTTATAAAAATTATACGGATCAAGTTCTTACATTGATAAATATATAGTCAACTACATATAGAAACTCGTCTTATAGTTTGCGTTTTTTACCGTGGATTGGTAAGTACTGTTGCTATACCGACTATTATATTTTTCACATGATCTCTAAATTTAATTAGTTTTCTAACGCATTATAGCTTTAACAAATTTAATATGAATGAATTCTTTTTTTTTTTTTCATAAACCTAAAATAATATTTATAATTTTTGATAAAATAGGTTTTGTTTCTAAAAAATATTCTGCAAAATCAGGTGACGTTAACCCAAAGGTACTCCTAAGTACCAGGGATATATCATACACTACCCGATCCCCCAAAATGTGACACTTAGTTTTAGAGCTTAAGTTGTACTAAAAACTAAAAAAAGTAAAAAAAAGATTTTTTAATAATGAGCGGTCCTGGGCAATAAAGGGGTTATTCGGCTTATTTGTAGTTCCAATTATTTATTTCAAGTGATTCAGCGAGAAATCATTCAACATTGACATGTCCACTCGCACATTTTTTCTAGTGTAGTTTCCTTTTAATGCCACTGAGTGCTATTAAACTTGTCATTAAAAATAATGAATTGGTCATTTGCAGTAGTTGCTTTAAGAAGGTAGCCACTTATTCTGGTTGAATTTGAGCAACTTACTGCAAGTGTGAAGTAAATTCATTCATATCCAGCAAATTTGTTATCTCTTAATAAGAGTGCAACATGCAATTGGGTACTCAGCCGTAACGCTAAAGAAATAAAAACAAATGAAACAAAGAAAACAAAATTATATTGAAAATAAAAAATGTTTTTTTTTTGTTATTTACAGGTTTAATGCTTTTTAAATTGCACAGACCACACAGTAAAGACATGATTAATTCTTGAACGTGGCTTGTTTGTTTTATTCGTGTAATTGGCATTGCGCATCTGATAAAATATTTCAATTTATTCTTATTAATATCAATATTAAGTCACTTAATGATTTAAACAAATCAACATTAAAGTTCTGGTGTGCAATGTTTTAGATTTTAATTAAACCAATTAGAAAAATTCATCTCAAGAACTTAAAGTACCTTCACTGAATGAAACGTCGTCATTCATACACTGAATTTTTACATGAATACAATGAAATTTGTCCTTAAAAGTCACACAAAGATGCCCTTTATTGAATCAATGAAAAACTTTCATAACATTTATGAAAATCATTTGAGTGCGTTTTTCCTAAATATAATGAAACCATCTCTTTAGTTTAACGAAACCTTTTCATATATAAAATGTGAATGTTTCAGTGATATAAAAATGCCATTACATAATATAAACGAAATTAAGCCTTACGGTATGTACACACGATGGTCATATAGTTAAATATTGACAGAAAAATTGTAATAAAATGTTCAATAACCGTGAGAACTCACAATTTTTGTATGACAATATTGTCAGAAAATGTATTGTCGGTGCATTGTATGACAATAATATTGTCACAATTCTGACAATCATGAGAACACCCTTCATTTCCATTGACACGCAACATCGGATCTGGCAACTTTTGCCATACAATAATCTGACAACCGTGCGAACAGGCCATATCCTAATTTATTGGAAAATCTGACAATCGTGTGTACGTAGCTTTAGAATTGATGAAAACTTTCGTATATAAAATAATATTGTTGTCATAAATGCAGTGAAAGTATTTCATCAATACAATGAAATATACTTCATATAAAATAATAAATCAGAACTGAAGATCAGAGGTACCCTTTTCGCCCTAATCGACAAGTGACCAGGCAAAGCTCCTATCAGAACCCTCAAGTGCATTCTACTCATTCTCAGTAGCCATGTGGCCTTCGTCGCGTGCAAGACAGACGAAGTTCGCGTCTTTTCGGAATTATTCCCGCCCATCTTCTGAGCTCCCTATGGTAGCACGCTATCGGTGGGTGCACCGACATATCAGGTTTGTAGAAGTGTTTTAAATTTTACGCTATCGGCATCACCTTAACTCAAAATGTTTTCGCAACTGAACCCCCCTGCAACTGTTCATTGAAATTAAATATAAAACTTGAACTACGACAACAAAAAATGGCCTTCCTTCCACTTCAATAGATGCTGTTACTCACCGAGTGAAAAGTTACGAAGAATAATGTTCAACGATAATAATGATGAAATTCTGACAATATTCCAGTGCCATATACTTTATTGAGGCTTTTTCCTTTAAAGATTAATTTATGTGAATTAAACTTTGAAAAGAAATCGATACCATTTATTACAAAGCCTCAGTATTTTATTGTTCAGTTTCTGTTGCCCAAGAGATGGGAAATTTTAAATTAAAGTTTAAAATTACATGATATAAAAAACAAAAAAATAATATACCTGCAGAAGGTACACAAAGCACGTGTATATTTGACAATAATACAAATTTATCTTGAGTAACTCCCTCACCTTTTAAATAAAAGCTGCAAAGCGACCCTTCCATTAAAAGCATGCCAACAAAACTGAACTAAACTGTAAAGCAAACGAAACAAAACTTTTCATCATAAGACGTAGGAGCTATAAAAATATCGTAAAAATATATAATTTCCTTTGTAGCCAAGTTTTACGACTTACGTTTCACTTGATGAATGCGTTTATTACATGCTCGTATATGGAAATAGCTATAGATTCTTTTCTAAATATTCTTCCTTGCTCCGGTAATATTTTGTGAGCTCATTTTGTTACCATTCAATACATCCCCTTTTCCATTTATGAAAAGTATCAAACATATATATACATACATGCAACAAACAAACACACACACACACACACACCCACACAAAGGTACCATTGGTGGAAACATAAAAATTTCTAGTGCTATTCCTGCTTGCTGTTAGTGATTGTAAGTAAGCTTTTATTAGACGAAGCAAAAAAAAAGAAAAAAAGAAAAAGAAAGCCATGATGACGCAAGTATTTTTCGTTGTCACTCATAAAACACCCAACTAGTGGAAAAGGTTTCTTTCAACAAATGCTAAATGAATGGAAAGTACAAGGAACTCGGCAACCAAAATACAAAACAGCATGACAACGGTAGCTTTTTTAGGAAGAGTATCACAACAAAAGATAAACACATTCCAGTGTTGTTTTTAATTTTTTTCCTGCAATATTTTTCATTTCAGCTTATCTTCTGTTTTCTATATGGAGGAAAACAGAAAATTAAGTTTATTATACCCCAGATATAAATGCATAAAATCGTCTGTTTCATACATTCACTCTAAAGTTAAAGAATGATTTCTCATTTTCCCACTCGCAGCTTAACTAGAACAGAGAAAAGTTTACGACAATTTAACAAAATGGAGCGTTGTTTGCCCCACAAGTCCATGACAGACCCTAACAGTCGATCAATACCAATGGAACTGCTACGTTAGCAAACAAATTTTAATGTCAGGAAATTTTCCCTGAAAAGAAATACAAATTACAGTGAAGTTTGGTTATAACAAACTGTGCGGAAGGGACCGGGAAAATTTGTTCGTTTTAGCCGAAGTAAATAATTTTTTTTATCTTCACAATATTGTTTTCAACATTTTCTTTAATATTTTCTTTACTTCTTAAAATTGTTGTCAAAGTAGACTTTGGAATATCATATATTTAAATTTTATTCTTAATGTTTTTATTTTTCTAAGCTACATACATATATTTAGAGAATTTCTTTTATATTTTTGTGTCTTTGACTTTTACTGATTTATTATTTATTTTTGAACTAAGCGAACAACTGATAATGTTACCAAATTGCGAGAAATAATTTAAAGTTACAAAATATGACAGATAAAAATTTGCGATTCCTTTTTGTTCGTTATAACCGTATAAATTTCCATGCGTTTTTGTTTATTGTTCCTTAGAAACGAAGTTCGAACGAAGTAAGTAATATTAATTCAAAACTGGTGGGACTGTAAGCGAAAACTCGCTAAAACCAGAATTCCTTATAACTGCCAAATAAAATATAATGCATTTAGTGATTTCAAAACGGACGGTAAGGCTGTCATAATTAAAATACTCGTAGTGGTGGTCGAAATGCAGCCACGACCGACTTTATTGCATGAAAATTTTCCACAAAACGTAATTTCACATTTCGGCGACCCCAATTGGTCACCTAGATCATGCGATTAACCGCCGTTAAATTTTTTTTTTGTGGTGCTACGTCAGAGAGGCCGTGTATACTTTGGAGCATTTGCTAAACAATATTCGTCTAGTTAACATTTAAATGTAAATTTCCATCATTCCGTCTTCTGCAACACTTTTAGTGTTTTCTTTTCAACTGAAAGTGCATAGCTCGATTCTTGCCCGATTTTGATCAATTTATTTCAAATATGTTTACTTTATTATTCCACTATAAAACCATTTCACAAAACAATATAGTGCACGTATTTTTAATAAAAAAAAGTTTAAAGAGTTTTTGAGAATCGGTAACACTATTAGTAATTTTCATTAATATTAAATTATCAGCTAAAAACAATCCGACTCGTACAATTTTAACATTCTTAAATAATTTTATAAAATTTATGAACGACATCATTTTACGGTTCTGTATTGTCTGTCTTTTAATGGCTTCTGCTCATATTTTCTGATAATAAAATTTAAAATTTCATGCAAAGTGAACATTTTGCAATCAAGTAATTAAAAATACCTTCAAAAAATCTTATATATGTATATCAATTTATGTGTGTATATAGGTATGTGTGTGTGTGTGTGGATTGGTGCGCACGTGTTCCCTGCTTCAAAACAATGATCCCGCATGTTCTTGCATTTGCATGCTTTATGGGCTGCAAATAAAACCGAAGCAGATGAAAAATATCATAAAGCATTGCAAATTGTTTAACTAATATTTACAAGAAATTCAAGCATCTTAATACTTAAATATTTGTAATTTGTTTTCCCCTTTAAAGCGACCCTTAAAAGCACTGAAGGCCATTAAAGCATAAAAATTCATAAAACATGATTCCATTTATTTTTTATTTTCAAATGTGTGTGTATGTGCCAACTAACAAATTTTTATAGGCGAGTTTTAGTGTTGAAGGAATGTTGACTGTGAATGAAGTGTTCGCTTTAATACCCTGCGTACATTGCTGACTGACGACAAATTCACTTGGTATCTCAATTTGATTTTTATATCTTAATCTTCACCATAAACAAGGCTTGGTAATGTTGACAATCAGTGTGGCCGCATTTTAAAATACGATAAAGGTAAATCACATTTGAAATAGAGCTAAAAAGAGCTAAAGAAGAAATTTAAATCTAAATTTTTTATAGTTTTCTAATTGAAACTTGTAATTATGTATTTCGATATTTTTCATAGCTTATAAAGTGTTTATTTAGTTATATATTACTTAAAAATATATTTTTTGTATTCAGAATAGAATTTAATCGAACTACATATTAATTATTACATATTAATGAAAATTTCCTGTCGTGTTCAAGTTCACAGTTAATTTATCACAATATTGTGAAGAAATTCCTTTTTTGATTTATGTCTGTTGTTAGGACTACATATCATTCGTAGACATGCAAGAAAATAATTAAAAAAAAAAATTTCACTTGTTCATATATTATTATTATTATTATTATTATTTTATTGAGTAGTATTTCAATACTTTAAAAGTTTACATATTAATTTAATTTACATAAATAATAGAAAAATCTTTAAGTGTTCTAAACTAAATTATTTCTTACGAAATTTACAACATTTTTTCGAAATATAATAATATTCTGTTCAATTTTAATATCATTCGGCATCATGTTATAAAATCTCAGTCCTTTATGAAATAGCGTTCTCATCATCATAGTATTATGAGCCTGTTGCATTTCTGAGATTATATGGCTGAGCTTCTCTTACGTAAGTTATTTGGTCAGTCAAATACTTAGGTACCTCTCCAATTTTCAGTTGAATTCAAAATGTGGTATAATAATTGTGTTGTATATATTTATTGACATTATTATTGATACTTTATTTCTCAACCACTTAAAAACACCAATTTTTTTCCCGATCTTTTTACAAATATACTCAATATGCTCGCGGAACTTTAAGTTTTTGTCTATTATAAAACCTAAATATTTGATGCTGTTAAACTTTTCATTGTTATGCTGAAATGTCTTATTCGTGTTCATATTAATTTCCATCAGTTTTGATTTATTTTCTTTTAGTTTTATTTTATTCGTACTTAACCATTTGTTTATATTGCACATATCCTTTGTTTAATTTTCATATAAATATTCCACTAATTAATTGAGCATTAATAAATATTTTATGGTGACAAAAACAAACCTGAAGTTCCGTAAACGCAACTGACTTAAATCTTTACAAAATTTCTTTCTTATTTATTTTATTAATTTTAAACCAAAAAACTTTTAACATAAACACAGGACAATTTTGAAAGCAACTGAAAATCCGTATTAATGTATACTTGGGGTTTTTTTTAATGAATATCGGAATAAGTTGAAAGTAAAATTGCTAGGAACTCTAAATATTTACTCAAATGACTGAGCGAAATTATTCCTGAATAAACTACAGTCCGTTACTGTAATAATTTTGTGAGTGTAATATCAGAGACGCCGCAAATTTGCTTTATAATTAACACGCAACTGGAGAGTTGTGTAAGAATTAAGCTCTATCTTCCTATCACTCTCACCACCTGTATATTCACTACACTATCTCACTCTGTATTTAGTTCCAGTGCAATGCATAGCATATGTCTGTAGGGTATACCCCTGAGCACTGTCCCAAAAAAAAAATTTCCTTTCTGTGTAGTTTTGTGATTGTTATTTTTCCAGTGGAAAAATATCATTATTTTTTCTTCCAACGATGTTTAAACTGGCTGCCATTTTGGCAGATGGCTGCAAATTTGCTATACGTAGCTTTTCGCGCTAAAAAAAATAAAAATATATAATTCTTATATACTATTGGATTGGAAATCATTTATTAAATTGGAAAAGTTGTCTTCTAGATTTATGAACAGCATTTAGTTTGAATTTTCGTTAATAAAATATGGAATCAACGTTATTTTAGCATTTTCAATAACGAAACATTCTTTAGATTTTATTTTTCTTTCTTTTTTAATTTTCTACTTTGCATTTCATTATTTCCATGTTACTTCTAATCCAACTTTTATGTACATCTTCGTACGTACGTATATTTATTTCTATGCATGTGTGTATGTGGGGCAAAATCAACTAATGGATTCTTTAACCACTGTAACAGTAAATTAAACAAATTGTTTTGTCCACAACTACAGCAACTAAATAAAAAATGAACCCTAAATGTTCCTTTTGACAATGTGGTCTTGCTTTGATACATGGCACGTACATATTGCAGATTTGTAAAGCACTCGTTATAAAAAAAATGTGAGAAGTAGACTGAAGAAAAGTTCTAAAAATGGCATTTGAGAAGAAAGGAAACTTAAATATTTCTACCAAAGAGCTGCAACGTAAAAAGCACTCATTGGGTACGAACATGTAGCATCGAGGAAAATAATATGGAAACTTTAAAGAAGATTTTCAATATAATTTTCTTAGTTGTTTCTTTTTTTCTCTTGTTTACATTTCGTTTTTGCAAAAATGTTAATTTTTAAAAATCCATAAGAACCCAAATATAAATTATATATTTATAAGAACGTAAGTAACCTTTTAAATAAATGGAAAGCAATTAATTTTTATTAAGAAATAAAAAACGATAATAAGTGCCATTTGAGAATGTTGGTATGTTTTTGTTTTATTGTTGAAAGAGAAAATAAATTATTCATAGTTTTGCAATTTATCTTAAGAAAAATATTTTTAATAAGCAATTACGTGATAATATTTACGAATTATAAACTAAATTTGTACATATTTTATTGAGGAAATATATTGTTGAAATGCTACATAGAGTGCAGAGTACGGCAGTCGTCCATTATGTTATGCACACAGTCTGTTGCGCTGCCATACGTTTGAGGCAGATCAACCAACAACAGGCAACAGAGGTCTTATAGACACTATGGCATACTTTTTTCATCTTGAACCTTGAGCACTCAGGAGATGACCTCTACACATGTGATGCAATGTGCTGTAACTAGAGGAAAAGTATAATGAGAGAAATGACAGGAGGTGAAGCTTCACTGTCTTACAACTCTGCTTTTGCATGTTCTTTGTTTTATAGCCGTGTTGAAGCATGTCTGATGTCAAGGAAACTTAGTATGAAATTTGAAACTTCATTTTTAGTATCCATTTTTAGTAATTATTTTACTACTCCATACCCACGAAGGAAGATGCCTTGATATGTCTGTGGATTGCTACCAGCTAAAGCCGTTACTGTTCAGTGACCAGTGAATATGCCTTTGCAACTGGAACCTTCCGACAACAACTGACACACAACGACACACCAATGCACATCAGAAAAATGCAAGATGTTTTTATGATTTAGACTGAAACTGGCAGTGGTCGAACACAAAACTTTTTTTTGATTTTTGTAGTCAACATGCAGACTACTTCAGCCATCGCCAACTTCAGAAACTGCTTGTTCGTTTACCAGCTCTCCCGGACTACAGAACTGAATTATTGACTTCAGACCGTTTTGCAATGCTCCAAAATACGCATGGAAACATCCATTCAAGAGGAGAATAAAACCATTCGTCGTGGCCAGCTCATCCTGTCCTTAGAACTGGCACGCAGGGCGAATACCAACTTGCAAACTTGGTGCGGGGAAGATTGTTTATAAAAGCTCGTCAACTTCCGCGAAATAATAAGCAGCCCCCAGGTTCGATTACCTAAAATTACGTACTGATGTTCTTTAGCACAGACACTGTCGTATCACAACCATTATTTCAAAGACTGTCCGATGCCCCATTTCAAGACAAAACCTACGGGAGTAGAGTGAACTGATTAACTAGTTCAGTTGACAGCAATCTCTCATCTAATAAAAGAATAAAAAGTATCAAATATATTTTTATAGAAAAGAAGATACCTGCCTGCTACTTGTGTTATTCAAATCCACCCATACGTACTATATATCGATTTATAGGAATATTTATCACTTTAAAACTGTTCGAGTATTTTTTATGTCGACTGGCAAAATGTTTTGTTGATTTTACGATTTAAAATGTTGCAGGTATGATTAATGAAATTGCAATTATGCTTAATTTGTATGCCACTCGTTGCGACCACACAGACACGTTTGAATAGCAGCAGTTCTTATTGTGCAAGTAATAAAAGAAAAATATAATTCAACCTTAAAATTTCGAAACTCATTAATTTTTTTATGCAAATGAGTTGATGTACATCAACAGATACAAACGTATATAAAATAACAAGAGTAAGTCTATGGCTTACAATGTAATGCGAGGTGTTGCTGGAAATTTTTCTATGATAAATTATATGCAAAATTATTAAACATATTTTATATAAAAAAAAAAAAACGTTATGCCGGGTTTTTTCCTTGTTTAGTATTAAAAAAAAAACATCACAATTTATTCCCGAATAGTAGTTTCACCAGCACATTTCAAATCTTATATCCCTCGTACAGCGATTTCACCAATCAAAGGATCTCAGCTTAATAATATGCTTGAAGAGTTGTTCAACCATTTGTAATAAAATAATTATAAAGCTTTAAGTTCACGGTTTAATATGAATTAATGAATACGCGACTTAAGAGTAGTTGAGAACAATAAGATTATTAAATTGAATAATTTATAAAAAAAAATGCAATTATGTACGACGAAAGAGTGTAAAAGCAATTATTTCAATTCCATATTACATAAGTATACATACGAATCATAATTATTTCCATTTCCAAAGAATTATAATATTTTGCCAATTGGATTTAATTTTCCAAAGAATTTTAATATTTTATTTTAGGCACATTCCCGCAAACGAAAATGCAGCAATCACATTGCAGAAAAATTTCCAAAGAATAACATATGGAAGTAAATAACTTGCTGCATTTCCAATACATAAAGAGAGTGACATCAGATAATGAAATATTTTATCTTTTATCTACCTGTTTTTACGAGTAAAAAGAGGCAGTTTTTCTTTATGTACACTTTACTTAAATACGAATATTTAGTTTATTGCTGCATATTCGTTTGCAAAAATGCGCCCAAAATAAAATATTAAAATTCTTTGGAAATGGAAACAACTGTGATCGGTAAGATATTAAAAATAAATGCAAATAACAATATTAAAATTCTTAGGAAATTCAAATAATTACAATATTAACATTTTTTTTAAAGTGAAGACAAAATATGGAAAAAAGTAAATTAAGGTAATAATGGGAGACACTATAACAATTCGTTTCATACGAAACTCTATCCTTTTTTCTAAGGATAATATTAATAATATTATATTGATGATCTGACTGCAACAAATATAAGATTAAATATAATGGACTCATTGAATTTATTATAAAAATCGTTTATTTAATTAATAAAAAAACAAAAAATTCAATTCAATTTAGACGTGTGGCGTTAATAATCTAAATTAAAATTTAATAAGTTTTTAAAAAGAAATTCTATTTTTTTCTCTTTCAATTTTCCAATTCTACTCTCTCCATTTGCAATTTTAGCGTAGACTTTCGATGTACGTCCTTGTTTTTTACTTGCTCCTTGTGTTGTCCTTGCTCCTTGTATTTTCTCTGATGTTACGCATTTTATTTCATTTTGGATTTCCTCTTTCAGTTTTTTTCTCTTTTTAATTCTAGAAGTATATCCTTTTTGTTGAAGTCATGGCAAAATTTTTCAAATTACTAGCAAATTTCACTTTTCTATGTAAACAATTAGGAAATTTAAGAAAGTTTTTTAATGTGTAGATGTATGATTAAGGAGTTTTTTTTTCCTACCTGAAAGAATATTTCAAATCAATACAAAAATATCTTTTTTTGTGAAAATTTCCAAGTGCCAAATAATTTGCGTTTTTGTAAACGGATGAATATTTTCCATATGCTTAATGTGAACATTTTAAAATTTCTTTAAATTTATGTTTCAGTAAATGAGTGCGTTTGGCTGAGTAATATGTTTATGTATGTGTGTGTGTGTGCAAGTAACTTCAGGGAAGCGGAAACAACCGCCATAAAGTGATTTGTTGTTTTGTGTTTAACGGAAATATTTTGTGAATGTTTGTTCACTGGTTCGTTTGCTTTTTGTTTGTTGTAATTTTGCCGCTATACAACTCCCATCACATTTCCATTTCAATATCAATGCAAAGCAAAGCGACTTAACAATTTAAGCTTTATTCTGCTTCATTCTGTATTATTGTAATAAGATGAAATTGAAAGTGAAAAAGTGAAAGAGAGACTAATGAAAACGGAGAATTTAATCAGGCAGAAAATTTTTTGACTGGCAATAAAATACGACTGAAATTCATGTCAATTACTTAACTAAGAATGCCAAAAAAAGATACGAAAGTATTATTGCTTGTTGTCAAATAAAATAATAATAAATTTCTTTTAAATTCAAACACACATACACACATATGTATATTTTCTAAAACGGAGCATTAATTTATAACTTGCATTTCGCACAAGAAAATAGTGGTACCGGCAAGAAAAAAGTTCTTTTGTATGAATTACTCGTACTTTAATACTTTAAAATTGGTAATATTTTTTTTAAAAACGAATCAAAAGGCTCTGCAAACAAGAAGGAGCCAAAGTCGATCTCTGGCCCGGCCAAGTAAAAATTTTTGTTCTGATGTTTGTGTGCTACAATACCCTCCTACCTCACTATTTGAGCAATAAAAAACGTCATCGAAATAAAAGTGCTCCTCTTAGTCTGAGTTCAGACGGGCAACCATTTGGAAGGGAAACATTTGGTTTGGATCCTATTACGGTTGGGGAATTAAGAAAGATATATTAAAAATAGTATCTATAATATAGTATTAAGTTTCAGCAACGCACCGCACATATTTCCATGTACCTACGTAATTGCTGAAGTAATATGTGCAACATCACAGAGATAATTTTTGTTTTATTTTTTATTTTAATCACTTACCCCTTCAGGAAGCGGAATTCAACACCTGCAAATACAATGGAAAAATATTTATTTAGATAACATTAAATTTAACTATGGCTTATTAGTGAAATCGTTTATGAGTATTACAAATATTAATAAATCCATTGCTAAATTAATTAATTCTATTAATAATGGGAACAAACATTTCCGCAACTGAATGCAAATACTTTCCTAGAAGCTTGTTTATGCCGAAGTAACCAACGACAGGTATACAGCCTGTAAACAACTCTCGCAATATACATACATATATTTGTCGAATCACAAGATCGTTGTATCTTCGTATTATATCGATTTTATGAAATACAATAGTGTGAATTGTTGCTGGTCATATAATATATATAAAACGGAATGTGTGTTTGTTTGTTCCTCTGGACCGATCTTCTTGAAATTGTCACAACATTTAACTGGGACTCTTGAATGAATTATAGGCTATTTTTTAACCACGCCCACTTTTTTAAATTATGTTACTCCTTGTACAGAATTTATAATATAAACGAGGATTTGTGGACCAATTCCCAAAATTATTTTTGCTTGTGGAAAAATTTCGCTAACATTTTTATAAATTGGAGGGGAAAGGCAAAGTGCTCGCCCATCCATCATCGCATAGCCCAAAACGGCTAAAGTTAGAAGGTAGAAATTCGGTACGTTGAGATCCACTAAGAAGGAATTTTTAGATATTCTAATGCTTGGGTGGTAAAAAATGGTAACAACAGGTAAAATCGATAACCAAATATTTCAGAAACTAAGCCAGATGCAATAAAAATTACGAAAACATGTAAGCTGCTAGAAAATAAGTGTGCACGTGTTTGGTACTCTGTCCATATATGTATGTACTTTTAGTGGATATAATGGACAAAACCTGAATTCTCGTACCTCCTTTTGCAACCATATATCTCCAAAACTGGTGCACATAGAACAAAACCTTTTTCCGTATTCTTTTCTTCTAAAAAAATAATCCAGTGTATTTTCTTACTTTTCGAAATTCGAAAATATATGGACATTTTTTAATATTTTTATACAACCCCATAATGTGGGTATCTAATTAAAGGGATTTTTGCAGGGAGCATATAATATAGTGATATCTCTGCACATTATGGCGGACGACTGTTTTTAACCAAAATATAGCGAAATGGGAGCTTTTCGGCAAAACTGCGTTTTGAAAAGAGTATCTTTTTTGTTTTTTGGAAAAGGGACTGTTGATATAACAATAAAAGTATCCAAAATTCGTGCAGATGTCTTCGTTACCTAAACAATATCTATATACAAGTCAGCGAGATTAGATAAGTTGGTGTGGGGTAGCGAAGCACAACGGGTTAATCTACTTTTCATATAAAAATTAAATACACTTTTCATTATATGTCAATTGAATTCGATAATATGTGATTTTTTTTAACATACTGCAGATATTATTAAGAAGATTTTAAATAAAAAAGAATTTTTATTTTTTTTAAATTATGACCTGTATTACCACGCATGCTGCACATAAATGAAAGCCGCTTAGATAAAAAACACATGGAAGAAGAAAATAAAAGCAAACCTTTTCAGCTCAAAGAAAATACTATGGTTAAAATTTTATTCCTTACCCTTGTCCCACAAAGTGAAATTCAATTACAGAAGATCCTTTTGAAACAACAAATATGTTGAGCCAAAAATAAAAAATTTCATTCATCGCGTAAAAGAATGTAAGTAATAAACAAAATATACTATGTACTATTTATGTCAACAGTTTGCTTTACGTTTTTCTATTCCGGCAATATTTTTGTATAATTTTTCGTATTTTGCTGTTCTAAAAAAAGTACACTTAGAAAAATTTTATGTGGAACACGAAGAAAAAAATTTAGAGGTTTTGAGAAGTGCGATTGGAAATGTAATACATACGTATTTTTGAAAAAAATTTTCAGAAGATTCCAGGTCACACTGAGAAAATGATGAGGTGATTTATAGGTATGTCGCACCATTCACAAATACTACTTCAGGGAGTGATTTAACGAACACATAAGTTTATATTCCTGAAAGAATCTTTTAAATAAATTTCATATCGAATTGAATACAGCCAAATTAATCGTACTGAACACAATGTTTGTTTTATTTTATATACCGAAATATGGAAGTTTGTGCAATAAAAAAATACACAAGCATTCTTTTTTTTTTTTTCTTTTTAAAAACACACAGTTTTGTTATAAAATAACTTTGTTTTAGCAAATAAAAAATATATTGTATTAAAGTGAGATTTTAAGAAATGCGAAGGAAGTTCTAAAAGCAAAACTGACCTAACAGACGGATGAATTCTCATTTAATGAAGAATCAGTTGAAATCACGGTAAAAAACCCGTTTTTATTCATAAAAATGCAGAAAATCTTTACTAAGCATTTGCCGTTTCGGGAAAAACCATGGTGGAGAAAATCTTGAGTGACAAAATTTATTCAATTTGAATTTGAACAATATTTTTAAAGCCTTTGACAGGGTGTGGAATGGAACACTTTTGTCGAAACTTACTCATCAGTTGGGTGTTCTAGGTTCAAATCTTAGCAGATGCTCTGGTTTGTACCACTACCAAAACGTGAAAGTTTTCTCACAACAGGTATCACAATGCGGACCTAATAAATTGGACCCAGCTCACCTTTATTTACCTTTACATCCAGGTACCTGCCGATATAACCTAACCTACTGCTTTTGGGGGCGGTGATATCTTCTCTTGAATTATAAAATCGAGCTTTCACAGGCATCGCGCTTTAAGAGTTCTTATAGACTGGATCTCATCTAACGAGTTCAATATTATTCTAGGGGTACCGCAAGGTCGTCTTTCTCAATGACGTTCTATAAGTTCACTCTTTTGCAGATCACAGCAGCATTAGGTATTCACACTCATTCAATTCTAGGACAACATCGACTTAAATCGAGGCGCTGAGGCTCAATATGAATCGTAATTATGGGTGATATAAATTGAGCGGTATAAATATTGAGGAATCAGAAGCTTTTTAATATTCTTGGCATGAAAATTCAGTGTGACGTTCGTAGGACTGAAGACACTTTTCAACTCCCAAATATGGGCTAGTGCTTCAAAGACTATATTGAAGTTACTTGACTGAGAGGGCGAAGAAACTCATTGGGGATAACAGAGTAGCCAACTATGCTGACTGACTTGAGCATCGTCGCAAGCTGGGGTGTGTTTCGTTATCCTATCGTTCTATATATAATATAGAGTGTGCTCTAATGAAATCGGCTAACTTGCTCCCGAATCTCGCTTTCAGTTTATCAAATGTAACCAAAAGGGAATTCTTTGTTCGGGCGAGCAGGTGAAATGTTGGGGAATTCACGAATACAATTTCATGCAGAACGTTTTTCCCACCCGCTTTTTTTTGAGTTTTGTTTTTCTACTAAAAGTGCCTGATGATTATATTCTTGTTTCTCTGCTGTCTAGTTCAAAACTGCCCTCGTAAAGTTTTATAAAAGAATCACAGGTAGTACACACACACACACACACACACATATGCGTTTTTGGTTCAACTTAAGAAAAACAAATTTTTACTTTTCTTTGGCAAGTTTTTCTTTTAAGCGAGTACAAGTTTATTTTTATTGCATTTTTTACATTTTTGTTACTCCTTTATTTTGTTGGTAGGTTTTTACAATGCAATTACATTCTTTATTTTGTTTATAGTTTTTCGTTTTCCTTTAATTTATTTCTTTTTTTTTGTTTGTTTGAGTGTGTTTAAAATAAAATATGTTTCAAATAAAAAGCGTATTGTGTGCTGTAAAACCAAAAATTAAATTGTAAAACAATTTGTAAAAAGAAAATGAAATTGTATTTATATTTTGGTTGGACACGCTTGACAAAATATTTTTAAGAACAAACGGAATAAGGCGTTTATTTGCGTCACAAGAAACGTACAGTGAGCGACAATAAAACACAAATCTTATCAACAACATTATACCGATTTGCTTTGGAAAATATTTGTGGTTTTCGTAAAAAAATCTTTCAATTTGATTAGCGGAGCTGCTAAATCTGTCCAAATGTGAAATTTTTATAGAAATGCATTTTGTACCGCGAGACAAAACGTCACAACTTTCGAACTGGGAGAGATGGGGTCATACAATTTATAAATCTTATCTACTTATGTATGGAATATGGAATATTTTCATGTTTTTGTTCAGGGCACGTAAAGTAAACAATTATTTAAGAATTGTAAGTTCTTTGAAAAGGACAAAAAAAGAGTAAATGAACAACCGAGAATGCAATTTGACTTTATTTTGCGCCTAAATCACTGGGTGTATAGTCGCATTGCTGCAAAAAAAATGCTGTCACACAATATAATAAACGAATCGACTTAATTCTTTAATGTTGCAAAACACGCACTTTTCTTTTTCTTGGACCAATGTGGCGATGGCTGAAGTAGTAGTCGTTAGAGCCGTTAGGTGTGTATGCGTGCCAAAGCCTTGTTTGGCCAGGAGAAGATAGCGTCGCATAGAAGTAATTATCATTTCCCCACTTTTAGTTTCCAATTTTAACATATGATTAAAATACCCCAAAATGTTCCCGTGAAATTTTTCCCGGTTTTTAAATTCCCTTTTTCGACGCTATTTTGTCGACGCTATCTTGGCTCACGAATTATGTAATTTTAATAATCACAATAAATACCTTTTTTATTCATTGAACATAAATTAAACTTTATTTATCAAATGTTCTTATATGACTGATTCTAGAACACAAAACCAAAACTTATCAATATAAAAAGTTCTTAAATCTACTTAAACAGGTTTGTACCGTTACTTTCCTGAGTAAGAAAGTTAATGATACTGACGAAGAAGAGATTAGTGATGATAAGTACTATTTTTAGTACATTATCATAACTCACGTGGCCGCAAGAGCTGAAATTATCATCAGCTGATTTGTATTCAATTGTCAAAGTTATATTCACCTCAAGCCATGCTAATACGTAAACTGTTTTGACAACTCGAATATAATTGTTGTATCTGTAGTCATAAAATACAGTTGTTGTAGGGACGAGTTCACCTGGAATGAATTCGCCTTAGAAAAAAGTAAATTTTTTTATTTTTGACAACTTCTGATGATTATTTTTGACGATTTTATGGTCGAAAGTTGACGAATTCACTCCTGCTTTAATTTTTGAATGTCGATTTTTTCTTTTGTGCGACCGGTCTGATTGATTACATGGTCGAACAACAACAACAAATGCATGTGAATTTCTATGTAAAGTATATCAATATTTCTTACAATTGTGATGAAATAATCGTTACTTGAAATTGAATAATTTATATCAGTGTTATTAGAAGAAGTTTTGCAAAAGCCATTGTTTGTTGTATATCAGACAGACTATCTGGTTGGCAATTAAATTGTCTATTTGAGAGAAAGATGCAAATTTTCTTATTTTTCTTGAATTTGTGTAAATGTTTCCTCAGACCAATTAAATATTATTTCTTAATGCTGACAATGGAAATGTTTTGAGGAGTGATAAACAAGTCATAAGTATCATAATCTTTTCTAGCATATTTTGTTATTTAACATTTCGAAACTAACTAGCCAAAGTAAATTCATTACCATATTTCACTTCTCAAATAGTTGAAAATTTGTAAAACTTTACTGCCGGCTAAGCTCGCATATCCATCAAATTTTCATTAGAACAATATTTTCCTACAACAGTTTTGGTAATTGTATTTGTATTTGTTCCTGCTTGCAAACTAGACTGTTTGCAAAAAAACAACTGTTTTTAAACTCATTGCCAGCTCATTGCTTGTTATTCTTCTTGTTATTTCTTTTCCTGGAGTTATTTATCGTTTGGCCATAAAGCTTAATACCCTGCTAGGGGTTGATTTAACTGAACAGCAGAGTTGAGGTGAAACAACAGAAATATAAAACGACTTTATTCTTGAAACCGCTTTCTTGCGTTACATTTATTTACAGCAATTTCTTAGCTTCATATAAACATTCCATGAAATTCTTGATGAACTTGTAGCTCCGTAGAGAAATAAAATACGCAGCTAATTTAATTAGTCTCTGGTGGGACTCCTTTCCTTTTGCACTCAGCCAATAAGGTGGGTTGGGTATGCGGAAGTTATTTATTTATAAAACACAAAAGTTTCAATATTTAAAAGAACTTTTATTTTTTACGATGATTATAAAATTTACATCGTTGAAGTGTGTGTATATAAAACATTGTGCGAACAACTCTAAAGTTATTGAAACTACTTATATTTATGCAATAATATATTCCAAATAGTTTGTTAATTCAACAGCGTCGTTGCTCAATTTATTAGAAGTCAGCAAAAAATTACCGAAATTTAGAAAGCTGTCGAAAGCAATACGTTGCATATTTAAGAACAAATTCGTACAAAAATGCTGCCGAAATGCACTAAAGTAAGTGAATATCTGTTTGTAGCAGTGTGAATGCTTTAGTAATACAAAATTTAAAATGAAATTTCAACTGTTTTCCGTTGAGAGGACTTGACAGCTGGAGAAGAATTTTTAGCAGACATATCGCTTTCTATAACCATGCTAGACAAGTATGAAAATTTAATTAACTCGTTAATATTATATTTCTTTATATGAACTGGGTTAAGCTAGTCTATATATATGTACATTTCGTTGGTAATTAAACCAGGTCCAAATGTTGTAGCGTTCGTCACAGGTTCTTTGATATTTTGAATTAAAGATTTTTTGTTTCAAGTCGTTCATAGTTTTAAATCAATTTCATATCCTGCTTATAAGTAAATGATAAATTCCAAATTAAAAAAGTATTTTTTTTTGCATATTAATTTCTATTTTTCTTTTATCTTCGCTTCTTATCACAATTCTTCGCCTATACCATTTTGAATGGAATTTTTTTGGAAGCGAGATATTGGGAAGAGAAAAATTTGGCACATGGTTAAAGCCCTAAATCGATAAATCGATAAGATAATAACGAACAGGACTAGACGCCCAGGATTGGAAAAATTTAATATAATATATAAATATATAATATATTTATAATTTTATATACCAGCAGTGAATATGTGTATATTACAAATACAACTGGTTTTCTTTACTAGATATGCTGTGAAATAAAACCATTCATACTCATCAATAAATAAAATTCATCTGTAAACATATTTTTATTCATTTATGAGTTCATTTATAAACATAAAATTTGTATTCAGAAAATTTAGTAAAAACAGATTTAATTGCAGTTTCTAAATATAGAACAAGTAGTACTGGTCTAAAAAAATTTTGCATGGCAATTACTGAAAATTTCGACTACTTTTCACTCGAATTTTTTGTAGACAAGTACTGCTTTTTTCTAAACAAACTACACTTAAATTGCTTTATTAAAATAAATACAATTGTGTTTATTTGTATGTTACAGGAAAAGTGTAAAGTGATTTACGTAGCGTGCATCGCAACGGGTTCATCGCTTTTGGCTGCAAATAAGTTATATTACAGTTATCTTATATTCATCTTTCTTTTAGGTATGACCGAGTGTAGACAGGCGAACATTTGGCTGTCTAAACTCAGACCACGAAAACCTACTTAAACGCTCAAAGTTACTTCCGGTTTTTGGAGTGTGGATCACAAAACTTTGTGATCAATTTATTTCGGAACACGTACCTATAGAAAAATTATGTTTTATGCCATTTTAGAGTAAACTTAAGGTGTGTAGCGTTCGTTACGCACGACTTACCCAAATATTAGCACTTTGGTTCATGTCACGTACGCTCCCAAACAACAATATTTCACGAATATACCCTCACGACGAAATATATAAAATAAGGCACATTAATCTGATTTTCAACTACATTTGGCGTAATTTTGCATTGAGTTGGTGTTGCTGTTTTTAAATATTGAATGAATAAATATGGATCTATAATATCTTGCGTTGTTTATGTCGACGGAACGACATGATTCCCAGCGTGGGATGAATGATATATATACTGCATACTTTTATACATTTTTTAAGAAGCATCATATAATCATAGTGGAACTCCTCCTTGGAGCGACATAAAATATAGCCAGTTTGAAATCCACATGATGAAGATCCAAATGATTCAGCTGATATAATACGAGCTTCATTGAAGAAAGTAATGATTTTAGAGAAAAGTTTGCAAAGTTTTTACATATTTACATATGGATGTACATTAGACTGTACAACATTACAAGCAAAAAAAAAAATTCCTTACCTTCGTCGAAAACAAATTGTTTGAAATTACTGTCCTAAAAGATGTGCTGATGGCGAGTAGTCAGCGTGTTGGCTCTGCAACCAGAAAGAACCACGTTCGATTCCCAGCCAGCTGAAATCAGAAAATAGTTTTTTCTGAGTTTTATGTGCTACAGCACCCTCCTTCATCGGTATTTGAGCAATAAAACGTCGGCGAAGTAAAATAATAAATAAAATGGCTCCAGTAGCCTAAAAAAAATAATGCGTCAAAAAAAACATCAGACACGCCGCAACTTTGCTTTATAATTAACACGCAACTGCAGAGTTGTGGAAGAATTACCCTCTAACTTCCTACCGCTTTCACCACCTGTCTATTCGCTACCCTATCCCTCTCTCTAGTTCCAGTGCAATGCATTGCATATGTAGGGGATTGCCCCTGAGCACTGGTCCCAGATAAAAAAAAATAAAAAATAAGGGGCTGTACGGGGAATTTTTTTTCAGGTACGGTATAATGCACATATGTATGTACATACATATACCTAAATGCACACATGCAATGTGAAATTTTAATAACTGAGAAACCTGACTGAAGTCAGAATATGCATACATACATTTATACAATAGAGGAAAAGCTGTTAAAAGTATTCTTTTTTAAAACCGAAGAGAAAAAGAGCGTCAGAAACACAACCTCATCTTTGTTTAGTCATTCATTTAGCTTAATGAAGTTTATTCTGAAGAATACAAATGTTTCTATTTAGAACTTTTATAATAGTTTAGATTATGTTTCGTTTTCTTGATTTTTTAAAACGCAAGTGTTAAGATGATAAGGAATACTTAAAAGTTTTCCCAGCTAAGCAGTTGAACAACAATAACAAAAACCAAAAGTTTTAAAAACGTATCAGAATTTAACAACTTTGAATTCAAATACATTTTTTGTTAACGCAAAGGCGTTAATGCCCATTGCTTCGCAAGCAAGAAAGCGAGTTAGGGAATACGAGTATTTGAAAAAAGTAAAGAAAGAAGAATGAACCGAAAAGTTGTTAAATTTTTTTTTTGCATACAGTTGAATTACTTTTGTATTTCAAGTATCCCATTATATGCTAAATTTCTCTTATTTAGTTGCAAAAGCAACACTTAAGAAATTTTCTGATTTCCATATGCCAACAATATTTTTCAATGGCTTTTACAAAGTTTCTGTTGCAAGCAAAAGTAAGAACAAAATAAAGCAGAAAAAGCAAACCTCAAGCCATAATAGTCGAACGGCTGTAGAATATCTTGAATATGAACATGTTTCGTTTTTAAATATTTGTTCCCGCAAAAAAAAAATTTTAATAATGTGTTGATATTCAGCAATTTTGAGTACTTGAAAGTTTTATTTTATTTTTTAAAGAGAGAACGACTCTGGCTATAACTGCCTAGTAACAGATGTTACCTTCTATAGGAAAGTGAAAGTGATGACAGCTGATGCAGGGAGAGACAGAGGAAAACGTCAGTATCTCACAACTCTGCTTTTGCACTGATGTCAAGGAAAGCTGTGCTTTAGTAGCAATTTTAAGTAACAGTTTTAATTCGATGGTGCTACAAAATACCGTCGAAGCAGGGCGCTCTGATGTTACTTGTGGATTAGTATTGGTTGAAGCCGGTACCAGTGACTACGCTTTCGCCACTGTAATAACCTTCCGACAACAACTGACACAAAGAAACACTAATGCACTTCAGCAAAAAAGATTAAAAAAAAAGTATTTTTACCAATTAAGCAGTGTCCTTAAAAATTCATTTTTATGTGTACAAAATCAATTTTTTTTACAAAAATAAATAGCAAATATGTACATCATGTAAGATATGTAACAGCGTTTTAGTTAAAATCACGCCCCTTCAATATTTGGTTTATGCGGAACATTTTTTGTGTGATTTGAAATCACTTTGACTGAAAGTGATTTATTCGATAAATGTCAACTGCAACATAATTCGTAGCGAATTTCACGTCGACGTATTTAAACTGCAACTAAATTTATTAGAATCGAGTCTACTGTACATACATATCGTCAGAGAAAATGCAAATAGCCATAACTTGCATTTTAAAAATTCACAATTTACTTCTTAGTTCTGGTCAGTTAAGTCCAAATAAGCCACCTTGAAATATATTTGGTGAAATATATGTGGTGATCCTTTTTTACTTATGTTGCTAAATTTTGTGATAATTTATTTAACCACGATTTTTTGATACTCCTGTACACTATCAAATGTTAGATAGGGCTTTTCGCATTTTCTGTGACGATATGTACATACACGTGTATATATATAAGATATTAAATTTCTATTGAAATTCTGCCTTCAAAGTTTTTGTTAATTCGAAACTTTGTTGAATAAACGTTGGAAATAAAGCTGTCATTCCCTTAGGAGTTTAGGAGTTTGTACTACAAGGAAAACACAACAAAATTAAGTACAGAATAATAATTTGGAGTTTTATTCACCAAGGCTTAGCTATAGATCTTTCATGTCGGAAAACCAAAGAAAGAATTTTGCTTCCCTTTTATGAAATATTTCCATTTGGCTTCCTTGAGATTTTATTTCACGTTGCAAAAGCAATAAAATAACAAATAAAATGAAATGGGTTTGTAATTTCTGATTACATATTTATATTTTTCGTTATTACGACTGAATAAATCGCATACACAGTAGTAAGTACATAGTACACACATACCCTGCAGATAACTTGATTAGTGGCATTCATAAAATATTAGTTAGTATACGACTACCCCAAACGAATAAAGATAATATTTAGTCTAGTAGTATGCACCATATAACCAGCCTTTGCACTACATCGGAAAACAATTGGGGCAAATGACGAATTTTTCGTTGCAAACTTTTGTCATCAGAAATGAAACACATTGTTCATATGAAAAATTAACACAACAGCGCCATTGAACGAAATTCGTCGTACATGACGAACTCTGCGATGAATTTATTTCTATTTCATACGCAGACGAAAAAAATTAGTACGGAGTTACCGTTTATCTTTGTAGTTTTCCAATATATATTTTTAAATAAAGTTAATTTTAACTGTTTTTTTATATAAATTAATTTTAATTTTAAATGTTTAATTATATTTCTTTTGAGCGATGGTCTTTTATAAAACCAAAAAACAAACTTAAAACTAGATTAGCAGGACATAAGTATAATCAAAAATACAGACATATGAACAGCATTAACTACACATTGTGCAACATTAAACCATTATCCAAAATTTAAAGACACATCTATATTAGAAAAAGAAACTAATTACTAACGACGTTTTTTGTTAGAAATGTTACAGATAATTAAAATACCTGCGGGCAAGAGAATAACCTATAAATCAGATGTAGATAATATAGCACAAAATTATAGTTATTTAGTTAATACAATTTAGATTTAGATTATGTATTAAATATATATGTATTTTTATACAAAAAATAGAGTTAATAATACGTAGTCATTGGTCATTTATTAAATAATTTTTAATATATATGTTCTTTTCTTGTTATAGTTACTAGTTGTTATTACATTGTACAAATATGTTATTTTACATACATGTATATATGTAAAAAGAAAATATTTTTGAAAACATTTTTATTTATGTATACATGTACAGACATTTATAGATATGTATACAGAACATTTTTAACTCTCCATGGAGCACCTCAGAGACTAATTTTAATGTGACGAAGAAATCGTCACTACGAAGACAAGAACGAACGCTATAAACTGCAGTGATCAATGACATGGTCCATGGATGCATATTATAGCACCATTTTATAGTACATATCAGCTACAATCGACCACGTAGTCCAATGTTATCTGCAGGGTATGCATAAATACATACAAGGATTTCTATTTTTCTATAAATGGATAAAATCTTGTAATTTCGCTTTCACGATTGTCATTGATATTTACGTTCTTCCTTCTTTCTTATTTACTTAGTATAACGGAACAATATAATTACGATTTATATTGTCTATTGTCTCCTTTTAGACGTTTTACGATAAAAAAAGAATGCCAAGTTATATTTCAAATATTATGATTATGATTAGTCTATAACGCACAGTGGGGGCGATGGTCAAATAAATGGTGCAACATAATACAAAGATTTGTGTCTGATACTGTATAGTTTAAACATCGATGTATACCACTGCAGTACTGAACTATATACAATTACGTATAATGCTTTCAGATTTCAGGAGAATGTGGTTTAGCAAAGTTAAAATATGAAAAACTTGGCGCCTTTGGTGTCGGTGATGTTTCCTCTCGATTTATATCGAGTTTTTTTTTAGAGATCGTAATATACGAGTTGTAATAGATGGCGTCTCATAAATCGAGCTCAGAATAAATTCAGGGGTACCGCAGGGTACTGTACTTTTTCCTACCTTATTTTTAAATTTTCTTAACAACCTTCTCTGAGGAACTTAAAATTCTATCTACTCTTTTTCATATGACTGTTGCATTTGCGTTTCATTCATACTTTTTCGGTAGTAGGCCCCAAATTTCTATAGTTAAATATACTGCCTGGGGTGCAGCAAGTTAGAAGTACTGATGACTAAGTCAGTAGAGTTTTACTATTTTCATTACCTGCAGGATATGGATATTATCATCAAATACAAAAGCATATACATACGCGGTCTGTTCAAACGAAAAAAAATTAAAATGGGAATTTTTTTGAAAAGTATTTATTTATTCATCAGTATCCATTTTGTCCCCTTCAAAGTAATCCCCTCAGATATAATGCACTTATGTCAGCGTTCTACCAATCCTCGAAGCATTTCTGAAATGCGCTATTCGGTATGGCCATTAGCTCGTTCTTCGATTTTGACTTTATCTCATCAATTGTGGCAAAACATTTTACTTTCATTTGTCTCTTCAGTTTTGGAAATAGGAAATAGGAAAAAGTCGCAGGGAGCCAAATCTGGTGAATAAGGTGGTTGAGGCATAATTTGGGTGTTAATTTTGGCCAAAAAATCACGAACAAGCATTGATCTGTAAGCTGGTGTATTATCGTGATGCAGAGTACATGATTTTTTTTTCCACAATTCCGATCGTTTGACCCGTATTGTTTCACGAAAACCTTGCATAACTTCCTTATTAACTGTACGATCTGTTGGCAAGAACTCATGTTGCACCACGACATTGTAATCGAAAGAAAAGAAAATTAACATTTTCTTTTGAACACACATCGTATATTTCAAAGCAAAAAATTTGACCATCGATGTTTCTTCTTTCCGAAAAATAAAAATAGTACAAGTTTAATATCTATGAAAATTTTCGTCAGTTGGCCCCACTATGCAATGGCTTCAATACTATAATTGGAAAATTAACAAGCGGAAATTTAATAAGATGTTTATAAAAAATTAAATCATTTATTGCCTCTTAGTCATTATACTGTACATGCGTACATACAAACAATGGGTGTTCTTTTCGAATGTATAAATAATATAATTGTATTAATATACAGGAATATAATTAAAAAAATATAATTAAAAAAAATATACAGGAATTACATAATTTCGAACAAAAAGTTTCCTTCATTACAAAGAGAACTTTATGCATTCGTTCTATGTGACGGTTACTTAAAGTTAAATTTGTGTGGAATTCGCCAAGCACTTGGGATCTTTTCTTATCAGTAATCCACTCTAAACCAAAAGCATTAAAACATATGAATGAACTAAGGGTGAGTGCCACCCTTTAAATAATCGATGATCAAATTGATCGTGTTTTGTATTAATTTTGTTTTTGTTTATGTCCACCGTCAAAGTGGAATCTTGAAACATAATTGAGTAAAAGCTTGCTTGCAGGCTGCAATGCTATAGCGCAATTCCAATACATGCTTCCATGGCCATAAATCATTAAAATAAAATTTGCAATAATGCTTTTAGTTTCGTGTTACTAACAAACGCATATATGATATATTTTTGAAATAACATAGACCATTGGACTGCTTCTTAAGTTTGAAGTCAAAAGGAGGTGCTGGTGGCTGAGTATCTAGCAACGGGTTCGATTCCCGCGCCGCTCTAGTCTAAACTTTTCCAAGATATTTCTGTGCAACAGTCGGTATTTGAGCAATAAAACGTCGCTGATGTAAAAAAATAAATAATAAATGGCTCAACTTAGTTAAAAAATAATTCGTCAAAATCTATTTCTACGCTATTCCTTTCTCTATGTAGTTGACTGGAACATGTTTTGGCAAGAGCGCAAAATATGTTCCAAATTTCTTGGAAGTATTGAAAAATAATTTTGAATTGTAATGGGCGTGGTGGAAATAAATACATAATAGTGTATATAATTAAAAACTATTTTTATTACTTGTTTCCATTTATTTAATTTAATTTTTTAACGCCAACAAAGTTGTTAAATCAGACCACTTGCCAAAAAAACTGTAGATCAGATTGTATAGGATAGTGAATTAGGCCCTTTAGAAGTACTGAAAATATTAATCGCTTTTTTAGACGTAAAGAAATCAAAACGTCAAATATTAATGGGAGTGTTTCTTTCAATAATCGGCAGCTGTTCCTTAAAACAAAATTAAATAAGCTTACATATGACCAACTAATAAGGGAAAAATCATAAAGACTATATTCGAACTGGTCAGCATAATGTTTTTTTTTCACGCGGTTCAAAATTAAGAACTTTTTCAATTTCCTTAAGACAATCGGTAGTTTGCCTTACAGACGAGTTGTTCAAGTATCTTGTTAATGTGCATAGTAATTTTAGTGCTTGTATGAAGAATGGGGAGTTCATCAGCAGTGAATTTGCTATGAATTTGCTACTCATTCAATTTCCTCTTCTTCATACAAATTCAGCAAGTGGGCAACTAAAGTTGATGTGTGTTAACCTGGCCCTAGTAACTGCATTTCACTGCAACTAAAAGAAAGAAATTTTTTTTTGTTCTTACAAATTTTCATTTTGATACAGAAGAAAAATTAATTAATATTTCCTGTATTTTATAGAAATTTTTTACAAAGAACATAGAATTGATTAATTTTAATTTTCAAACTCTTTTTGCATTCGTCTGGCAGAGTGACAGTAAAATTTTCTGTTTATAAACTAATTTTAAAACGCCACAAGCAGTCTTCAAATTATTAGGAGTAAACGAAAAAAATACCACAAGGGTTTTGTTTTCTTCTTGAATTCAACTCCACATGCGGTCCTAAGAACTTATATTCATGAATTTTATTAAAAATAAAAAATAATAATAAAGCAACATGAAAAATTCTCAAGTAAAATCACAATGAAATATGAGGAGGCTGTTTTATACCTTGAAAATTAATTTTTGGAACTTTTTTGTGTCGGCACGAAAGAAGTTGCGCCTGTGAGCCAAGTCGGAATGTGTATGGGGTAATAAAAGTATAAAATCAGAATATTTTCAAAAAATAATAATCCGATAAATAAATATTTAAATAGAAAATAGGTTGACATTTATTATTATGAAATCTTTATTTTAGATCTTATAGATAACTCCGATAGCCTCTGTCAACAGTGATGAAAATGAAGTCAATAATTATGTAAACTATCAACTGTATTAAACAGAAATTTTTTTAAACTCTTGTCAAGCAATATTTATAAACAATTATAACCTTAAAACGGTCAAAAACGGTTGCTTTTTAAGGCTTTATGGAAATCAAATTAAAAAAGTTAACACCACTGTAAATATATAATGTTGTGATTAAAATACGTTCACAATTTAATTGATGCAGACTGCATCATGCAGTGCTTTAAAAAACTCTCTGAGTGGTTTAATATGAATTTTTTTTTTGACGTAAATGTACCCCGTTGCGTAAATTCGTCGCCTCCAGCACAACTAGGACGAGCAAAATTGCCGACGAATATTCGCGGCGAAAAATTCGCCATTCGTTTTGTTCTTAGTATAATTGTTGCCGACAAACGGATCTGAATCTGAGCGTATGAAGAGTTTTAAATGAATCAGAAGGACCATCGATAAAGTCCTTAAACAAAAACCGCAGAATAGAGTTTTGAGAACAACATTTAAACAAAGACATTTCGTTATGAAAGTCAGTTATTTTCGTAAATGAAAGCAAATTTGAATTAACTTTTAAGATCAGATGCAAAAACTTTTGTTTAGAGGTGACCAATTAGTAGACTTTATCCATGTAATCTTTGTAAAATTAAACTACAAATTTTTACCGTCTACACTTACAAAAGCACTACCGCAGTACAAACCCACGTAATTGTAATTCGCAATCAAGTGGAATCAAATTCGACAATAATTTAATTTAAAGAGTTCACAAAATGTTCACACTCCCACAACTTTCCTAATAATATTATAAAGAATTATTATGAACTTATGTATGTATATGTAAATGCATTGATGTATATACATACATACATGCACATGTATGTAGGTATATTGAAAAAAAAAACTTGAAGTGGACCCGCCTTCAGAATTTCCAAAGAAAAAAACCCATATACATATATGTATGTATGTATATATTTATATATCTACATACATACATACATAACATCTACTGTGTATGTGGATGCTAATAAATAAATAAAAGTCTTTATTTGCCCAGTCATTCAAAATTTTTGCATGGAGTTGAAATAGAGTCTACTGAAAATACAATAAACAAAATAACTTGTGATTGACATGATTGCTGCTTATGACATTTAAAGCCATTGAAAATAATAAAAGTTTCAATTTTAATTCTATTTTTATTTGATTGCCTACAAAGTAAATGAAATGTATTGAAAAAAATAATATTTTGGCAGTGTTGCCATAGAAGTCAAAGTGCGAAATTACACACAGAAATAAAACTTGAAGAGCTAAAGAAAAAAACGAGAGCAATTGAAAATTAAACAATTTTAAATCATATATGATAGATGCATTAGTATGTGAAGATACATATGTCATGTATGCGTTAAATTTAAGTAGAATTTCTTTAACAAAATATACTCAATAGTTATAAAAAATACTACATGTCGAGACACAACAACAAATAACAATATTATTTTTGTATCTGAAAGCGTTCAAAAATAAATAATTAATTAAGTTCATCATAGGTATTGTTTTACAAATCCATTTGAGTCGATTTAAAAAAAGGAGCTTCTCAATTTGAATGTAATGCCAGGCATAAAATGTCGGGGCATTAACATTGTAACTGGTGGTTTCCTGCGTTTCTAATACTCTGTTTGTGACGTCTTCAAAATGTATGAATTGTAAATTTTTTGTACTGCGGGATTACGAAACACTATATACCTTGTTCGAATGCAAAGCAATTGACGTTTTGGAAGTCAGCCTATTTTTGCATTTAAAAGTAGTAGAGATTTGTTGTACAATGATAAATACTTCTGAATTAAGTGATAATCAAGTCACTTCTAAGTAATGCAGGCGCTATGTATGCCGGTTTCAATCATATAATTAAATTTTGCATTCTCACGCATTTAAATTTTTTTATTTTTGCTTATTTCGTACAAGTTTTTCAATATGGCTGCAGTTTTTTCAGTTTTCGCAAGGATTTTATTAGTCATTCGAAATCACATTGTATAGTCATCATTTATTTCTGCCGTGGAACAAGCTCATGTTGCCGGTCATATTGTTCGGCGTCAAGCCAATTTAAAGAAGTGTGAATATTTTAGCAAAAAAAATATGTTACTTTGTTTTTCCGATTTTCTTTTAAATTTCGTCGCTTTTCTCATTACTTTATTTGGTAGAAATTGTTTGTAATTTTTTAAAAATTTTTATAAAAATAGGCAAGTGAATTTAAAAAAAAACGTACTTTAATAAAATATAATAAATATAATAAATATTTATGGCAATATCTTCCCATACGTTTTGGAATGTCTATACATTCAGATTTTCAATCCCGAGTAAAAATTGAAAATTATGTGTTTAAATTTCCTAAAATAACAAAGAGGGTTAATTTAAAGGTATGTGAAGAATGCTGTAATATATTTAAATAAGTAAACAAAATTTGGACACAGTCAAAGTACGAGGTGTGATCAAAAGAAAAGGTGCTTTTAGTTTGTTCGATTACAGTGGCGTGGTGCATCATGAGTTCTTGCCAACAGGTCGTACGGTTAACAAGGAATATTACAAGGAAGTTATGCAACGTTCGTGAGAAGCAATACGGCTCAAACGATCATGGATTCTGCATCACGATAATACACCAGCTCACACATCAATGCGTGATTTTTTGACCAAAAACAACACTCTAATCATGCCTCAACCATCTTATTCACCAGATTTGGTTGCCTGCGACTTTTCGCTATGTCCAAAACTGAAGAGACTAATGAAAGGAAAGCGTTTTGCCACAATTGATGAGATAAAATCGAAGAACGAGCTGATGGCCATACCGAAAAGCGCATTTCGGAAGTGCTTCGAGGATTGTATGTACGTTATATCTGAGGGGGATTACTTTGAAAGGGACAAAAAGGATATTAATGGACAAATAAGTACTTTTGAAAGAAATTCACATTTCACTTATTTTCTTTTGAACAGACCTCGTATATTTATTCAAGTATATGCAGTTCGACAAATGTTTCATTATTTTTTCTCTCCATACTGTCATTTCGTACACAATTTTGTTTTCGGTTTTATTATAATTTTACAGACTTTGTAACTGAAAAGTTTAACTTAAATTTTTTTAATGGAAGAAATGATATGAACATATTCAAAATTCAGATTTTATATTTTTTATTTGATTTGTTTTCCACACAAAAATACAAAAATGTTCTGGTTTTGTTTTCTCTTTTCCGACATGGAATGGTCAATGGAAATTAATTGCGTGCAGGATAATGGAATTGAATTTATAAAAACCACTTGCTTTTTAAGTTTAAATGGTCGACAACTGACAATCGATCGAATTGGACTTAAGCTACTCTTCCATAATGTCACAGACATGATATGACTACATAATAAAATGGAACAATATTGTACGGAGACGACTTTGTTTACCGTATGTAGAGATTTTAATAATTAAATACATATGCATTGAGAGAGTTAGCTTACTTAGGGTACTAAAAGGAAGAAAAGGTCCATTAGTATTAAAAGCTGCAAAGAAAAATCCTAATCTGAAAAGAGAAGCCTACATCGGAGCATTACGATTACAACGAGTGAACAAATTTGTTACATTAAAAAGTCAAAAGTTTTCTAACAGACACAAGAAAAGCATTGGCGATTAATGTGTTAAATGTAGTTTGTTTTAAGTACAACAGTTAATCTGAAAATAATTCGTTGGCGAACATTTCACATCCCCTGGTTTGCTTCCTCCATTATTTATTGAACACTTCTTCCAGGCATTAAATGAACAAAACTTTATTGTTTACTTTCCTCAGTTAATAAAATGTGTGCTCTTTGTTAAAGGTGTTCGTCCCTTAAACCAGTATTGCCCAATATGTGCTGCTACACTCTTTGGCTGCTGAACGCCTACTGCATCTGGCATGTGAGGGATTAAAAAGTCAACGTGCAGTCTACTTCAGCCATAGCCACCCACCCTGACACATTTCACATGAATTCTTTTATAATTTTTTCTTTTTTGAGCTGGACCACATGCCTAATACTTTGGGAATCGCCTGTTTAAACAAACTAACTTATACACATGCATGTAGACACAATTTATTTTTTTATTCCATTCGTATAACTTTCTAACATGATTGCCTTGTTACGAAATAAATTTTTAAACACTGATAACAAAAGTTTCATTTTATTTATTTGGTTTCATTTGTTGGGTTGTCTTCTGTTTCAATTCAAAATTAAAGTTTTATGAATGTGTGTAAAATAAATTTACTGAGTAAATTTTCAAGCTTATAAATTTATAGAATTTAAGACGCATTCGTTCCTTTTGTTAAAAAAATATTATCTAGTCCAAATCAATAAATTTTCTAAAAGCACTTTTGAAAGAACACTGTGCGAAATGCCATTAACAGAAGATAAATGAGCTCTGTGATATGGGAGCTTTTCATAAAGTTTTAAAACACATAATGCGATTGACTAGGAAACGTATAAAAATTATGAGGGCTGTATAAAATAAAGAAACAATTTGTATTAATTAGAGAATTGCCTGTGTAAAATATATTATTAAAATTTGATGCGAAGGATTCACTTTGCATTCAAAATATAAATGGAAAAAATTATCAAGTGCCGGATTTATTTGAAAATTTCATCTCAATTTGTACAGTTTTTCAGTAGAGGCAAAACACTGTTATTTTTAATCTAATATTTTTGAAATCAGCAAAGTGTGTATAAAAGTGTGTATAAACATATATACGCATATGTAGTAGGTTTCTGACGATTTTGATAAGATTTACTATTTGCGGGGTTTCCGGGACGACAAATCGATCGTGGTCTAGTTTTCGGGAAAATCCGCCAGTGACAGATAAAAGAGATTTTTGAGAAGAGAAGTGAGTATAAAACGGTTATAACGCTACCTGTCTAAAAGGTCACTGCTCTGCAAAATGGAAGAAAGAAAACAGAATATAATTGCTCAAGTCCAAAGATTTCAAGTGCACTTTTTTCGAAGTCTTTAGTTTCGGAAAATTTACGAAAAAAAACTTGACTGAAACAAGAATTATCGATGGCTTGATATAGAGGACGTCTATCTAAAATTTTTGTGTTTACTTTACAAGAGAAAGAAAGCCGATAATGAAACATAAAAAGTTTGGAACCATGTCTCAATGCAGAAGTGGACATACGAATCTATTAAAACCACCATCTCAGGGTTGGTAGATGTGACGATTGTTTTGGAGAAAATACAGTGGCGCTTGATGATTTTTTTTTCATTATTTTTTAGTTTTATCATTTCATAACTATTTTGTTTGAAGCACAACAACAATTTGTTTAAACAATTTTACTATATTAAGACAATATGACTTGATAACATACGTTGTGAATCCCCCAATTATGTATTTCCAATTATTATCGATTCATACATAGATAAATATAAAATTTATTGAACTACTATTTTTAATAAAAATTTTCATAAAGAAATGTAAAATTTCTTCATTCCCTTTTTGACAAAAATTTATTAAAACATGTTTTCTATGCACAATGTATTTCCATACGAGCACAGATCTTGAAAAGAATTAACATCTGTAATCTGGTCACTACTCAGGATTTAGCGTGTCCGCATTATCGAGAGAATACTGTACTTAATTGTACACAAAAAATACAATTATATGAACTGATTTAAGTGGACGTGGGTTTATTTTGTGATTTTTTTTCTTTTCACAAGTCTTATAAATTAATGTACGAAGTGAAAAGATACTTCGGTTATAAAAAATTCAAAAACAAAAATTTGTTTAGTTACGGTTTCCAAGAATCTTGGCCTTGTCTTGATGAAATTGATTATGTCTTCAGGCTTCATTACTCTTTCTATTTTATAATATTTTTCTAATATTTCATTTACATGCCTGCCGATCTCTTTGCTTAAGTTTACGTACGCATTGAATAGGAATTATTAAATTTGCAAATTTGAAAAAGCCATAAGGAAAACACGTGCCACATTATAATTTCTCCTATTTACAGCTAGACACATCTTTTTGCTTTATTAAAGGTGAGCAGAAGGAGAGTCTGGCATAAGTAAAAATTCTTGCACAGAAAGATTGCACAAAATTAGATTTTTATAAAAACTGCAAAAGTGTTTTTCATTCAAGTTTCGTCAATTCATTAGATTTGATTGTCTAACATTGCATGTGACATTCTAAATAAAAATTGCAATCTGTTTGTAAAGCAAATCAAATTCCAATTATTTTTTTACCTTAAAAAAAAAAAGAAAGAAAAAATTAAATGGAAGAAAAATAAAAGAAGGAAAGAAAATTCAATGAGATGGAATGCATCACAGGAAAAGACTGCTGTGACATTGATATGTCTGCAATTTTATTTTACATCTCTTTTAATGCCAGAAAACCTCAACTGTAATCAAAATAGTTTAAAATTAAAATATTTAAATACCATAATTTTTTCTAAAAAAGAAATGTTATGCCGTAAGATTCGGATTTTTTCTTGTCTTTATTCTAACAGCCGTTTTCAAAATGTTTAATTAAAACTTAATTGCAACTTTAACAGTCGGTTAGAGAAAAATCTATTTCATTTAGCAATATAATCGACACCTATGCGTAGATAATTGTAATTGATAAATACAAAAACTCTACATGGAGAAAATTATTGAAAAAAATGCAAAAGCAATACTTATATTTTTTCAATGTCTATAATTTTAAAACATTGAAACAAAAAAAAAAAGAAATCGTGCCTTGAAATTAGAGGCACTGTCTGTCTGCTGACTCTAAATATTTTTATAGACCAATATTTTAGCTGTCTCGCTGGTTTTTTTGAATTGCCAAGCTGTAACACTTTGTTGCTGATGAATATTCCACCATTTCCTTTCAGTTTACCTTCAATCTTTTTTCCACAAACATGAAGATATTTTTATATTTACTGTCATTGTAGTATTTTTCGTAAACAAACACAAACAATATTGCCATACTTTTTGCCGAGTTCTTTTGCTAACTTGGAGGGTTACACGATCTAATTTTCACTCTAATATTTTTACTAATGCACTCAAACTTTTAAAATTTGATGAGAATTTGCTTTCAAAATCTCTGAGCAAATTTAATTTCAAACTATGGGCAAGAAAACAACCGATGCCAATTCTTATGAATAGCGAAGCCTTCTTGATAAATGAACTTGCTTTTAAATTGCTCAAAACTTGTGTGCAGCCTACGTCACAACTATCAATACACATGAATTTTTAAAAGCAATATGTGTAAAAAATTCGAAAGTAAAAATTCAGCGTGTGGCTGCAGTCTAAATATTTGAAGGACGGAGAAACTTAAATCGGTAACCGTCAATTAAATCTGCCACTAGAGTTTGCCCGATTTGCGCTAATTATTCTGTGCTGAGCCACAATACTTTCAACTTGTTTAATTTTCAATAAAAAAGATTTATTTTACTTAAAAAAAATTAATAAAAAGTAATTATTGCTGTAAAATATAAAATAAAAATTGTATAAAAGACAATAAAATTGATTAAACTTTTTAAGCATTTATATTTTTGCTCCAGTTGATCGCAACCTTCCCAAAGGTTGTCGTTGGCTAAAGTAGTTAGCACATTGACCAAAGGTCCTTGGATCGAGCCCAGTATCGGACAGAGTAAAAACACCACGCATTTTTTTGATGGGCACTACTGTGACTTTGTTGTCGAAATGTTCAGTGGCAACATCAGAGCGCTCTCCTTCGTCGGTGTTTTCTAGCAGACCCATTTGCGAAGCAAAATAAAAGAGGGTGATGTTAGGGGGGTAGAAAATCTTGTAAGATTTTTAAAGTAGGTAGATATGACCACTGTACATGGTTTTCTTGCAAGGAGTGATTGTGGTTTTCTTGCAAGGAAAACTGCTGCTGCTAAAAGTTGGCCATAGTGGCTACAATACTACTATGAAAACAAACAAAAAACGTGCAAAAGCAATATTGTGAAAATAATGAAGCCGTCTTCTGTCTATCCCTTCACCACCTATCATCGCAAAAGCAATCCCTTTTCCTTTAGCAGTTAACAGCCAGCAGTAGGCAATCATTGCCTATATTATTTTTTTATTTGAACTAAATTGATGAACTTTAATCTCAAAAACAAAAAGACTGAAAAAAAAGAATTTTCAAAATAAAAAATGTTCACATTTGCTAACATGTTGAAAAAATCAGTTCATAAAAGTCCAAAGTCTTCTCCGCCGTTTGCAATCATTCACGTCTTAAAAGAAAAATACATATTTTTGGGAGGCCCTTTAAGAACTTTTGATTGAGACGAATTGAAAACGGAGAAATAAATAAATGAACTTTAGAAAATTAAATTCGATTGTTGTTTGGAATTAATTTAAAGCGAAGCAAACATCAATTACATTTTCAAATATTCTGACTTTGATTGAGATTTCTTTATTATTATTATTATTGATTCCGGTCAAGGAAGAAATGTTGAGTCACATGCAATCAACAATTATTTGCTGCCAGTGCTGTTAGTGGTATAGTAATTGTCACATTGGGTAAACCAAAATGACAGAAGTGGTTTCAGGTCATTATAACCTCTTATTTAAGACATTATTAGTAAATTTTTTTTATTTTAAATACAGTATATTTTAAATTTAATTATAGAAATTATAATTCACCTAATTTTTTGACCTCTTTTTATATTAATTACACTATTTATTTAAGCTGCAGGTCTTTTTATATATGTAATATTTATTTTTATTCGATATTTCGCTAATCCTTTGTGTAGCTAGTTCAGGAAAATTGGTTTTTGCTTATAATAAGGAGTAGCGAAATATCGAATTAAACTAAATATTACATACATATATAAAAAGGACCTGCAGCTTCAATAATTAGTGTAATTAATATAGAAATTAAATAAGAGCAGTTGCGAAATTTCCAAACCATAACTTCTAAGCTCTTTCCATAACCTTTCGCAAAACTTCAGGTTGTTCATTCATTCATTGCCTATATAATTTTTTAATTGCTGCATAGTTCTAAGCTTTTTAATATAGACTTTTTCTTTCAAATAACGCCAAAGGAAATACCCTGATGCGGACGCCAATTTCTCTTTGAAAAGCTTGTAATTTTAATAAATGACAGAACTTACGCAAGCATCAGTTGGAAATTTATTACTAAGCAAAATTTGGTCCACAGTTTGGCATTCAGTAGTTTTATCTGAAAAGATAAAAAAGTTCCCAATTGTAAGAGTTACTTACATTCAGCTAAAGTCACTTTGACCTTTAAATTGTTACCATTATTACAACTGGCCGATGAAATAAATGATATAATTTTTTTATTGTAGTAAACCTGCACTCACTGTATACCGACTACTTTTCGATGCTCAAATTTAATACTCGCAACAACAACTTACTTTTGCTTATATTTTCAATTCTTAAAAATAATCTAATATCTGTGCAAAAACATAAAACTGACTAAAGCATGTCATATGAAGAAATCATAAAAGTGTAGGAGAAGTTAGAATCAACCTTATTCCAGTTGCCGACGCCGATATCGACAACAAATCTTAGCCCCTGTTACGTCGAAATGCTGCGGCTTTGGTTTGTTTCAAATTTAAATTGGCATTTAAAAATATTCTACATTTTCAGTAGAAGTCAATTAAGCTTTTCATTGAAAGATATTCCATATCGATTTGGGAGAGGCTACGTTCTGGTGTCAATGTCGACAACAGCAATAAGGCGCATTATTTTCATTAGAAAATGTGGCGACTTCAAATGTTTACAAACCCTGCTGGTAGCTTATCGGACCGTTAACATCACTGTTCGCTGCAAACATTTGCATGTTCTGCTCAACACATACATACATACTTACGTTCGAAGACTCTTTGCAATTAAGAATTTAAAGCTTCTTTATTATTTCTAATCTTATAGATTTTGAATAAAAAAATAAACGGAGCTTCAGGCTGCTTAAATTACTGATACACATTCAGGAGTAGATGAATTCAAAGCAAAAACTAACGAACTAAAACGTTTGAGAAATTTGGGGTGATTTCACAAAAAAAAAATAAAAAGACAAATTGAATGATAGACATGGCATTAAACATACTGATCTATTTACAACATTAAAAATTTGGTGCAGGAATTTTACATGAAGCGAAACACTAAAAAAATATTTAACTAACGAAGGGAGGGGAATTTGATTTAAATTAAGTTTATTTGCTTTTAGTTATTAACTGTCCTATTCATAAATATATTTTACGATTTGAAAAAGCTTTATAAAATGAATTTTTTATGGGAATTTATTTCATAAATCTTTTAGAAATCAAACAGAATTTTTTTAAAAGGGGAGTTATGGGGTTTGTGAACAACTCTATATTATATCAAATGAGCAGTGAATACGTTATTAAAGACTTTGAAACATATTTTTAATATAGTAAAATCTTGTACTTCCTTTTAAATTAATGCGACCAATTTAAAAAGATAGGGACGGCCTACATAGAAATTGGGAAGAGTGCTGTGAATTTGCTTAAGTATAGGAACATGAGCTCAATATTCAAGTAAAAGAAGACACTCCATAGATTATGTAGGAGTTTAATGAGCTCTATAGTTGTACGACTTTGATATTGCGCGTTTCGGTACCTTTTAAAACTAATTAGCAGTGCCATTGGTGTTTTACTTCACCGAATCTCACACTGCGACCAACTATGGTTTAAGAAAAAAAATTGAACATGAGCAAATAGTTGGTCACAGTTCTGAAATATTTCACATTAACGAACTCATTTATGCACTGCTGTACCGTAGTGTGGAATAGTGTGAACGAATTCGGTTTTGTATTCATGACATTCTATTTTTTTATTTTTCATATGCTTTTTATTGCTTAAAGTGTCAACAGTCAAGTAAAAATTGAGTGAACCAAACTCTTCTAAGCCAGTAAAAACCTGAAGTTTTACATACACACATCCATACATACATGCATATGTATATTAAAAAGACATACATGCGAATGGAGCGAATGAATCAACGAATGAATGAAATGAAAAAATGTCATCGTATCTCGTATTTTAATCTTTGATTGCGTTTCTACATTTATGAATAGTCACAAATAAAACAACAACTACAACAACTACAACAACAAAAGGACACAGGAAGGGCGAGATAAAAAAATTTTAAATAATATTATTTCATCAGCATTCACACACAAACAGAACTCCAATACTGATGCATCGAAAGGATAAATAAAGTCGCACAGCTAAAGATTTCCATACTCAGCAGATACCAGATGAGTTGAATGTACTTTTTTCGCACACAACTCGAGCTTTTCCCTACCCAAACATACATACACATGTAGATGTGTTTTCAATGACGAATTTATGTATGTAAATAGTACAGAAAAATCCATACCATACAAAACCTCCAAACATACAATTTCGAAGACTGAATAGTCAAATAGAAGCAAAAATAAACAGTAACAGAAGATGATTTATGTGTCTGGAGATCAATGGCACAACTCTGCTCCAGAAGGCGGGGCGACTGCTGCTTATTTTCCTTTATTTCGCCAGTACATACTTATTTCCTTTTATCAGTGTGAAGTTGTCAACACCATGGAAATAAACTCGGGTAATTAAAGATGAAATAAATGTGTACCAGTTGGTGATACAAAAATACGTTTTATTTTTGCATACAAAATGTTGCTTTTTATTTCTTATAATAATTGTTTTATTTTTGCTTTCAAACAAAAACGCCTTGGGGAATATGTTTTTAATACGATTGCTAAAGAACTGCCAAAGATTTTGTAGAATACAAAAGTTGGATATGTTATCTGTGGAGCCTAAAATTAAGAAGAATTACACGGTTTTTTTGTTGGAAAGCAAACAAAATAGACGTGTTGTAGCTACTTTATCTGATAGATTTATCTGTTAGAAAATTAAGACTCAAAACTGACATTGAAGTACTATTCGTTTTTCGTGATTCATTCTATGCCGGAAACTTACATCCAGTGATGGAAAAGTTGACGCGTTCTTACTTTTTTTACTCTTTGACTTTAAAAATTGTTAAGAAATTCGAAAGTCTCACACATATTTTCTCTATCTTTAAATTTTTTTTGCTTTGTCGCAGTATCTCCCCGTTTCTATTAATTGTTTATTCCAATGGCAACTCATTATACTTTAAATAATTTTTGATTAAAATATTTTAAAATTATCGACGAATTAAAACCATGAATAACAGAAAATATATGCAATTTGTGGTCGTCTGAGGTCGTGAGAAAAACTTAAAACTCCATAAATGAATATGTATTTTCCGATGTTCCAGGACTTGCTCATGGACTTTTTTTCCATACCGTCAATTATCACGACCAACCAATAGCTTTTATAATTTTTTTTAGACACTGTTACCCATCTGTTACCCTGAAGCAATTTCAGTGATTTGTTCACCTTTGGATAGATCTGAAAATCGGTCACAAGATGGTCGACAACTTTCACTCTTCCTAAGTTAGAAGTTTCATTTTGTACTTCCAACCGTTCTGTCTCAACAATTTACACAATTAACACGCAACTGCAGAGTTGTGCAATAATTAAACTGTATCTTCCTGACACTTTCACAACCGGTCTATTCTTTATCCCTCTTTCTATCTAGTCCCAGTGCAATGCATTGCATACGTAGAGTATATCGCCTGAGCACCGGTCCAAGAAAAAAACTAATATTGTTGTGGCATCTGGCAGGTAGGGCTCGAACGCTCATTCTGTCTATAGTGGAACAATAATTTAAAATCCTGTAGTCATTAACGAGTTTCAGCGTTTTACTTGCTTTAAAATAATTAGTGAATACTGCATACTTCTCATCATATACAAGGGAAATAATATCGATAAGCACCAAACAACATGTCCGCTTATCTTTCGGCAGCATTCATATGCTTTTGCAATTTTTATTCTATCTGTCTTCGTTTCTGAGACATTAGGTTACCGATTTTACCCATTTTTACCCTTTTTTACCTCCTTTACATTAGAATATCCAAAAATCCCTTCTCCGCGGAGACCCGTTTTGGGTTGTGCAAAAGATTGGTGCGCGGGCTTTTTGCCTTTCCCCCCAATTTGGAAAGAAATGTTATATCTATATGAAAAATAAATTTTGGAACTTGGTCCACAAACGCTGAAGTTGGAGAAAAATTAAAAAATAAAAGTTAGTGGAAAATTGGTCCACTAAAGGCGAAGTTATCCTCGTTTATATTATAAAACCTGTTAAAAATTATGCGGAAGGAGTAACTTAAGTTAAAAAAGTGAACGTAAAAGTGGGCATGGTGGTCATGGAGGGTGGCGATGGCACGATGGATGGTAGTCTGCACGTTGACTACACAACCAAAAAACAGACCTGAATTCAACCCCAGTTTCAGACAAAATTTTTAAAATAAAAAAATAAACATCTCGCATTTTTCTGATGTGCATTAGTGGATCTTTGTGTATCAGTTATTGTCGGAAGGTTTCAGTGGCGAAGGCATAGTCACTGGTCACTGAACAATACCGGCTTCAGCTGATAGCAATCCACAATCACATCAGAACGCACTCCTTCGTCGGTATTGTGTAGCATCGGCGAAGTAAAATAATAATAAAAATGGCTACTAAACCGAAGCTTCACCACTGCTACGAGTATAAAAACAAAAGAACGTGCGAAAGCAGAGCTGCAAAATAATTAATTAAGCTTCACCTCCTGTCGTTTCTCCTACTATCCCTTTCCTAGAGTTCCCAGCACAATGCTTCTCATGTGTAGGAGTCATCTCCTGAGTGCTGGTCCTAGATAAAAAAAAAAAAAAAAAAATGTATCGTATTCTTCATTCAAGTGTTCCGTTTAAATGTTGTGAAAATTTCAGGAAGATCGGTCCAGAGGTACAAACAAACAAACAAACAAACAAACAAACAAACAAACAAACAAACAAACAAACAAACGAACCAACAGGCATTCCGTTCTATATACATATATAGATAGATATATCTACTATGTACAAAAGTATTATATATAATTTTTAGTTAATAAAAACTGTTTAAAAAATTTCAAATTGTTTCTGTGGGGGCCAAAAATCAACAAAATTTTTTTTAATACCGACGCGAAAGACTTATTTTCCTTGACTGAGAACAACCCTTCAACAAACTTAAAGAAAAAATAAATTTTTACTCAGGTATGACAAAAGTTTTTTTTTTTAAAGGAAAATCATGAAGGAAAAAATTTTTAACAAACATGTTTTAATTTTGAATGAAGTATGTAATTCTATGACTGACCGGAAGCAACTGAGTATTCTTTTGCTTTTAGAAATTCCACACTCAGACATTTTTTTTTCAAACGAATGTCACAAAGAGTTATTCGTTTACAACTCCTAAACAAATTATTATTATTGTAAAGAATTTTTGGATATGATTTTTCTCAAAAATTAAAAAATATATAAATAGAATTGTATAGAACAATGGAGATTTTTTGGGTGTTTACATTTCTGCTTTGCCATTTTATATATGAATGGAGTTAAATTTCTTCAGTTTTTTTCAACGATGGTACTTGATACAAGGCGAGGAGAAAATCTTAAAGCCCGGCTAAGCACACAATCTTTCATGCTGGCATGAAAAGTTTTTCATCCGCGTCTGTCAAATAGCGGCTTCGGTGATTAAAGATTTCTTTGCATAGCGGACTTATAGATTTCCTCTCCTCCGTATGACAAATAGTAGCTCCACCGATGAAAGATTTTCTCCTCTTGTCATGTCCAATAACTTCTTCACTGAACAAACATATCTTACCTTAGCCGCTCATTATAAAAAATCACTCAAATTCGAAATTGTTTACATTTATTTAAAATTGGGCATTTGCCCATTATGAGCAGATACCAAAATATGTCCAAATGTAAAATCACCCAAAGTCGGTGAACAACCACCCAACTTTATTTACGACATTTTTTTAACGTGTCATAATTTTATTCGACCTCTATTTTTCTAGTTTTTATTTTTCTATTCCCAATTCTAGTTAAACCTTTGAAACTATAAATTTATTTATCTAAATTTTTAAAGAATTTATACTCACTTCCCACGTCCCACTTCCAACAACTCCTCTGCCATTGATTTTAAAGCCTTTGATCTTATTAATGAATCGCCATTTAGGAAATCTATTAAATTAAACTTAATACTTAAGAAGCAGAACATTCACAAATGAATGGATATTAAATCAATTATACAAATTTCTCATTCTTCATTCCATTAAATGAGTGCAAGATTTTATTAAATTAAATTTAAAGCGTGATTTTAGTGCAAAACTTATTTGCAATTTCAGTATTTTCATTTATGGGGTGATTGAAACTCCATTAAAATGTAATTCTAATAGCACGGTCGTTCGCTGTTTGCCGCCAATTTGTCATTTCATATACGAGTAACAAGAAAAAAAAACTTGTCTAAAACTGCTAAAATAAATGGAATGTTATATTTCAGGTGATGCGTAGCATTTCTGCCATCTGTCACCTGCAATAGTTCAAGTTTTTAAGCGATTGTTTTTTGCCTTCGTTTGATACGTATCCCAACACACGCACTCATTTGATATTGATGGAAATCTCAAATTATATACACACTTAAAAGTAATGCAACTACTTTTGTAGTTTTTTCGCCAATGCCTTTCAACATAATGCGCGGATCAGCCGGAAATAATGTCTGAAGTTTTTGCAAACAGGCTGAATGCAGTTAGAAGATTATGAATACCTGTTTCATTTCGAGGCAGACTTGAACAGTCTGTAGTAGAGAACAGATGTTTGACAACTTTATAAGACTTTCAGAAAGTAACATTTTCCACGTTCTGGCAGTTTGAACGACAAACGCCAACCACATTGCACAAAAAGGTAAATAAACTATACAAAAGCTGTTACGATGATGATAGTGACGAATCGGTGTTCTCTTTATGGTGCAGAAGTAGGCTGTGGGATGACGACAGCTGCTGTAAGAGGATATCTCTCATTTTTTCCTTTGGTTTAAAATTACTCGTACCATAGAAAATAATATTCACGAGAATACTGGAATGGGGTCACGCGAACAGGGTCGATTTCAATTCCCAAAAGACCCAATGCTGCATGCTAACACACCGCCGTATGCATGATCACGCTGCCTCATCTGTAAAAATGGGTGGCATAAACATTGAGGAATCAGAAGCTCTTGATGTTCTTGGCATGAAAATTCAGTGTGATGTCCGATGGACTGAGCACATTTTTAGGTCTCAAAGGAAGCATTCAAGTGCCTAGGCTTTTTAAGGCGGTGTAAGACATACTTTACCCCATCTGAGATCGTCACTATTTATACCGCCTACATCCGACCGAAAATGGAATACAACTCTCATGTGTGGGCCGGTGCTTCAAAGACTATTTTGAAGTTACTCGACCGTGTACAAGAAAGGGCGAAGAAACTCATAGGAGACAGTAAAGTAGCCAACTCTATTGACTCTCTTGAGCATCGTCGCAACGTGGGGTGCGTTTCGTTGTTCTATCGTTACTATAATGGGATGTGTTCTAATGAAATCAGGGAACTTGTTCCCGAAACCCGGTTATTCGCGCGCACGACGCGATCATCATTAAGAGCGCATCCATTTGTGGTCGATTTGACGGCGACTCGCACTACGCATTACAGGGAAAATTCGTTTTTTGGCCGAACGGCACGTATGTGGAATAGACTACCCGCATATGTGTTTCCTGTCACTTTTAGCTTGGGAAGATTTAAATCAAATTGTCAATGAACACTACTCCCTCTATCCTCCTTCCCATAACCTAATTTCCTAGTTCCAGCACAATGCATCGCATGTGTAGGGGTCATCCCCTGAGTGCCGGTCCAAGTCAAAAAAAAAAAAAAAAAAAAAAAAAAAAATTATTTTATTTATTTATTTTTACCGGGCAAGGATTTTGTCGATGCTTTATATCCTCTTATAGGAGCATAAAATAAAAGGTTTAAGGTACTAAAAGAAATTTTAAAGGGCAATTGGATTCAATTATTCATGGTTTTCTCAGAAATCCAATAGTTCTTTTTTCGAAAATAGAAAATGGAAAATACCATCGTGGGCGGAATCTTGAATTTTATTTGTGGAGAAGTCGACAAACGGCCACGTTTTCTCGGACTGAAAGTGTTTGTATATATAAGACCAACTGCAATTTTAGTTTAAAACTGTCTCAATTTTAGCGTTTTGTTACCAAACCTATCAAATGGTTAATTCTTTTACTGTAAATTTACTTTTATTCAAAATTTTTTTAATTAATAGAAAAGACTGCATTCCATCATAAAAACTTATAACCTGCAATTCATTAAAAAAAGAACACAATAAGAATAAGAAAAGAAATATAAAAAAATGTAATAAAAGTTTTCCTATATGTTTGCTGGGATATGTAAGAGATTTCGTATACGTATATGTATGGGTGTCATTTTGTTTCCTAAACTTATATTCTAGACCATTCAACCTACACGCCACAATTCTGTTTTTATTTTAATAAAAAATGATTGATGGTTTTCCGTGTAAAGTACTTTAAACTGTTTGAAAATATAAGTCAGCCCTTATAAAGAATGAAATGTTAAAATGGAATGCAACAGATATATTTTTCTAATAAGGATGATCGTTTCTGTGACAGAGCCTTCAAAGTGACAATGACGATGATGTATGTTTGGCCTAAGTGAGATCGTTCTAAACTATCTCAGTGAAAAAATTACGAGGCAAATTACCTGTTGTCTTTACATAAAACTGAAGTCATTATAGACAATTCCCAGCATCTGTTCCATATCTGCCTATGACAGTTGTTAGTTGAGCATGGACACCAAGATCGAGACATGTCTCCTGTCCCTCGAAATCAAAGAAGTTTTCTTGTCTCTGGCCAAGCGGTTCTACAACTTTCATGTTACACTTATCCCTGTCCAAATTTCATGTTACACTTATCCCTGCTGGGTCAAGGTGTGCACGAATACGCTATTTAATGCATTCAAAGTTCATACAACCCCAAAGAACACAGTCTTTTAAACATTAACCAAAACATTGTTAGTATTCCATCATAGAATTTTTATTATTTAAAACTTTTTATTGCTACAGCACTTTTTTTCAACTAAAAATCATCAGTATAAAATTATTATTTCAGTTGGGAGCAGTGTTGCCATTTTTCTGCGGCTGGCTGCCGCTTTAGCATGCCGCCTTCATCGGATTGTCGGTCTCCTCGGTTCTTGCTGAGTTCTTCTATTCTATTCTACATCCTAGTTTCTTCTTCTACCTTTTCAATATCAATATTTTTATATTTCAATATTTCTTTCCACCCAGTAAATTATATTCGTTATCCATTTGTTGAATATTCGAAGCACTGACAATTGGGAAGAATTTCGCTAATTAGGAAATACTTTTATTTGAAGGGTTAGTTAACAGGCACTTCGGTCAATAGTTTAATGTCCATATTCACAGTCATCAGTTAACTAATAAAATTAGTTTACGTAAACCGTCATCTTTATTATTAAGTATTAAATATCATATTTAAGAAAATCTCTTTTAAAGCTAAAAAATCTTTTAATTTTTTCGACATCTCAAAAAAACCTTCAAAAGAAGATACATTTTCACATATGGCAACACTGGTTGGGATTGTGTTTCTGGATGTGTTTTTTTAAATAATTTTTTTGAAAACGGTGAAATCGTTTTATCTTCTGCACAATTGATTTTAACAAATGTTTCTGCATTTGTCATTGTTTTTGAAGAATTTTGTTGTTTGGATTTTTTGTTCGTTTTTTTCTGTTTTTCTGGGGCTAAAACTAAAAGTAGTCAGTTTTTGTTGATGTTATTTTTATTTCCCTCGAGTTGTTTAAATCATTTAAGTTTGTTAGTTGCATTAGCGAGAGTTTGGTTTAAGTTGGGCTTTTTTTTATAGATTTTATGTTTTCGTCACTTATTTTTTGTCCAAAAATGCAATCATACAATTCAACTCGTACATATTCCGAGCGGAAAAAAATATTGTCTAGACAATTGTATTAAATGAAAATTGAATATTAAAAGGGCTGGTGATTTAGTTACGAGTATCAGCAGGTGTGCAGTGTCTCAAAATTGAAATGAACTGTTAGTCCTATGAAAACATTAGGGATTTATAATGAATGAAATATTCATTTATAGATTAGAGAATACTGGTGATATGTAGGATGTATCTATATTTGAACATTACAGTGACATTAGAATGTATGAGAGCAATAAACTTTGGATTTTCGAAAAAGCAAAGGAGAATTACTTTAACACTTACTTCAGCTGTAACTAATCCACAGGCACCAGCGAAGTAAAATAATTACTAAAAATGGCTACTAAAATAAAGTTTCAAAATTTAATACGTCTCCTTGACATCAGAGGCACTACAACACTGCTGTTAAAACAAATATTGTGCAACAGCAGAGTTGTAAGATAGTTAAGCTTCACCTCCTGTCATTTCTCTCACTATCCCTTTCATCTAGTTGCAGCACAATGCATCGTATGTGTAGTGTTCATATATTGAGTGTTGGTCGAAGATAAAAAAACACTAACTGCTTTGACCACGATATCGATCGGTCGCTTAATTACATTGAAAACAAACACAACATTTCCAATTTTATTAGAGGGAGTTAGCCTGACATACGAATATATATAAATGTTGGAAATCTAACCGAGAGGGCACGGTGCTCAAAGTTCAAATTACCGAAATTCAGAAAATTACCAGATTGATCAGAGAATTTGATGTTGATTATGATTCTGATGAGAACCAACAAAACTATACTTCTAATATAAATAATAAACTAATGTATGGATATCCCAAAATATATTTTAGGAAATTTAACCCTTTTCCACCAAGATGGTCAAAATGGCACGTATATTTAATTACATATATCAAAATCAATTTCTGAAGTTTTTTAATTAAAGCCATTTCGCAAACTCTTTAAAATGGCTTCTTTCGAAATATAAATTGTCTATAATTCTGTACAATCTGCAAATCGAAAAATTTTATGGTTGATCATTATTTTAGAGTCTAAGGAAAAATATTATAGTAAAGAGTTATTTAAGCCTTTAAGACATTTCTTTACAAAAATAACGTCCATATATTCGGCATAATTCTCAGAATAAGAAATATGCATTTGGTTTTGTAGATGCTGGTATTTTTTCCTCTTGTAATGCCAATCATCTGAATGTACGGTGGGCTTTAACGGAAAATTAATGTTAATATGTTAAAGAACTTGCAAGCTGTTGTCGAAATCGTTTCGAAACTTCTTGTTGTCAGTATCTGATTCGAAAGCGACAAATACGTAAATGAGTTTGTTGCCATAGAATCGGAGTTCGGAAAGTGTATTTTAAGAATATTGAATAACACGTGGAAAGAAAACATTTATTCAGGGTATATAGCACACTAAAGCCCTTAGCCATTACAGAACATATTAATACAATTAAAGTTATCGTTCGTTCTTTATTAATATAACTAATTAATGTAACAAATTAAATCAGCTGATTCCAACGCGGTTTTTGTTTATATTCGAAGCAAGACAAAACGAAACCATTTTCAAATCACAATCAATTTTCAATAAAATAATAACATTTCTGAACTGGATTCGTTGACAACAACTCTTACAGCTTTGATTTGACTTTCAAAGATAGAAGTCTAAAGAGATTTGGTTCAACTGTCCAAAGAAATCAAAAGTAATATAACCCTTTGCTTTCACACTAACGCACTTGAAATAAAATGAAAAGTATAAGTAGTAAGAACAAGACCAGGTAAAAAGTAAAATTATTTCTTCTGTAATTTTATTATTTTCTTTATTTGCTGATAAAATGAAAAATTTCATCGTTTAAAAAAATATTTAAAAATGAGGATGAGGATGAGGGATGTCAAATACATTGCATTCACACTATCACACTTGCACGTAATACTTGAATTTTTAACATATCTTAATACAAAATATTATAGTGTGAAACGGTCTTTAGTGATAAAAATAATTTCTAATGGTGTTGCATGAAACACGGAAGCAGAGAGATCGTAAATACTCTTAATCAGTATTCATTTATATTTCTTATAAAGCTTTTTGTTTGCTTTTATATGCTTCTGAAGTATGTGAGTTCAATTTGTAAATCGCTAACATAAATAGAATACGGGAATTATTATCCAACATATACAAATGGATGTTTAGATAACTCGATTTAAATAAAAAATATATTCACAGTTTTCGCATACTAGTTTCTATTTCGACTTTGCTTTTCACTTGAATTTACTTTCCTTGGTTTGCCTTAATATTTTTCCAAAACTGCTCCACTGTTCAATACAGATTAGTCTCCCACTCATACGCACACATACCCACACACACACACACACACACACTCTGTAAGGGAATAAATGTTTTCATTTTGTAACAAAAATTTGCTCACTTTGTTTTTTTTTGGGCAAATACTCTCCACCTTTGAAAATAATTTCACTTTTGCTTATCTCCTCCAAGAAAAGCAACAACAACAATTGGAAGGCAAATACACGCATATACCGAGATAGATGCACATCACAACGATAACATGCTGCAGGATATATCGCTCTTTGTTTTAAGAAGTTTGTATGTGGACTCACTAACATACCAGCTTATATTCTTATACACTGTTTTGAGGTAGTTTTTCTACAAAAAAAAAATAAAAAAAATGTGAATTGGAAAATATGCAGTGCATGTATTCAATGTAACCACACAATTAGTACTTTGGCAACACGACATTTTACAAACGTTTCTACAAACAAGCGAGAACTGCTGCAGCATGTTCGAGAACTACGATTTTAAAGCAACAATGTGCAGGTTTTGCTGTTGCTATCACTTTTCTATTGCGGGGCGTAACTGCTGGTGTTGATAGCTACTTTAGGGAAGTCTGTTAAAATGCAAGAATAAAAACTCGCTCATACCGGCATCCGTACAAAGAACACAATATTGAAACTGTTACGCCCGCAGAGTATTAAAAGTGAAATACACGAGTTATACAAGAATGTTGCCTAGAAAACCATACAGTGGCTTAATGAACAAAAAAAAAAATTAAAATTTTTGATCATTTCATGTGTAATTAAAAGATGAACACTTTGACTATGCAAAATACCAAAAGATGATAGAATGAAACTGGAAGTGATTTTAAAGCATGTTACAGTTGAAGGCGCATTTAAAATCACATAGATTTTAAATGAACAACATATTTCAAGCCTGGCACCTAAATAGATTATTTACAAAACATATTACGGGTACTCATGAAAACGCTTAAAATTGCCATTTGTGCTTTTGGGCAAGTTTGCGAGACCTATTTCATGAAGCCCCTTTTTCAATTGTTGTGCAATTTTAAACATTTAATCTCAAAGTAAACAAAAGCAGCTGACTTATTCAATGCACAATTAAGCTGTGCAAGTTTACGAGACTAAATTGTTGGGCAAATTTACGAGGTTTGTGTAAATGAATTTTCAAACAAATTTTGACAGTTCATTTACGAGAGCGTAAACTTGCACACTTTGAGCAGTTTACGACACTTACACGTTTTCATGGGACCCTTATTGTATATTTTTAGGTCATGAACAAAAACCGATATTATATTGTTTATACACAGCAAATTAATTTTAATTAAAACCTTTAACTACAAAAATTTTAATAAAAAGTTTATTCAATGCAATTAAATTATTAATTAATTTTTGGGCTCTAAATAAATAAATAAATAATTTACTTTTTTGCTATGAAATACACAAAACGGCTTATTTATATTTAAATGCCTAACAGATTGTGTCATTTCATATAAGCAACACGCAAAACGCTTCAAAATAGTTAATTATTTTTATTAAAAATTTGATTGAAAAAAAATCAACAATAATAATTTAATTGCTGCTATTCATAAAAATGAATAGAATAATTCAAATATAAGTTTATTATCCTTAGAATCTGACGCTAAACCCCATATCTAACATAATATTGTGAAAACTTTTCGAGACGGTGTCGCTGTGATCAAGCTTTGCAGTACAAGGCAACTTAACGGGGCTAGTCTCTTGAACGTTTCTCATTAGACGTGAAAAATGCGGTGGTTCCAACGGACGTCACAGCGAATATTTTAGCCAAGAATATGAAGAGCTTCTGATTATCTATGCCATTCGTAATCCATACAGAATTTCTCGTTACAGTCGTTAAAATCGGCCCTATTCGCAGTGTGAGATCATTAAAAGATGGCGGTTCAGATTTGTGTCATTCATATTCTGTATCATGTACCCAATACCCGCCATGTTAGGTCTGCTACCGAAAGAATGTGAATGAGAACTTACAACGCTGTGACAATGGATATTTTCGATGTGAAAATTTATCACCAACTACAGGCATCAAACACTGGTTACAGATAAAATCAGGCCAGTCAGCAGGGCTCACAACGTTTCAAATTACATATTTGTAGCATTTGATACAACTACATTTGGTTTTCGTATTTTTGCAATCGTTCCGTAAAATCACTGTGCATATCGTAAACAGCAGTATTGGTATTTCTTCTGTTAGTGGATTATTTTTGTTCTTGTCTAGATTTTTATAGCGTTTAGTGGTTAAACCGTAATGCGGTAGAACTACGAGTATAAAACAAAGTTGGCTATGATAAATTTAAAATGCAAAAAGGTGTCTTCATGAATGTGTTCTCCATTTGATACGAATGTTCAAGAGTTCTTATTTTTTGGAAAACGTACTTGTGGTAGCAACATTAAAATTAATGTTATGTGTGAAAGAGTTTTCTTAAACTGTATTAAGGAAAAAATTCGGGCGGTAATATACAAAACTTCATCTCCAATGGGGCCCCGCATTGTCAAGTCTGAAGTGACAAAAAATCGCATTAAGCTTGAGCTATTGCCACACAATTGTTCCGTTGTATAAATTAGATGATCAAAGAAATCAATATTGATTTAATTCTAATTGAAAATGAATCGGTAATTAAATCTAGATTTATGCTGTGTATATTTATTTATTTGCGAGAGCAGCTGTTTATATAAAGCGCGAGCTTCTATACGACTGGCTGCTGTGTACATTTTTCGTCAAAGCAGTGGATGCTTGTGAGAGGCTAGAATTTAGAAAAGGACGTAATTCCTGGTCAGACCATAAATATTTATATTGCGCCCTCCTTTAGCGGTAGTTGAGCAATAAAAAGTCGGCGAAATAGAATAATATTTAAAAGGGCTCTCTTTCAGCGTAAGAATTGATGCGTCAACATAACACCTGAGAGGCAGCAACTCTCTCAGCACTGGTCCAACACAAGAATTATCCTGTGAAGAGACTGCTGACTTCTTCTTTACAAGCTTCTTATATTTCTACCGCTGCTGTATGAGGCCCTCAAGTAGGTCACAATAGAATCTCATCTCCCTTACCTGAGGGTCTCTTTTTTAAGCACAAAAATAACATGCTGCAAATTGTTTTTCTAGTTTTTCACTTTTGGGAAAACATTTTTTATGAATACTTATTTATGTGTGCGAGGTAGAATATAAGATTGTACGAAGATCTGTAAATGCGTGTATGTATTGATCCCAGTACCCAGTTGACGATGTGGTCGGCATATGAGGCATAAACAGTACAAGTCATCAACACATTTTCACGAAAATCGCTTGTCGCTCGGACAGTCTGCTGCTCACGCAATATGTGTCATTTGGACAGAAAACAAATTATTAATGCACACAGTAAAAAATATGAGAAGTGATTTTATTCTACAAAATTCATTTATGTTTGCTTATTTATATTTTTGCACATATGTATAAAGCATGTGACTTTATTATTTATTTTAGGGGTTCACAATGACTGTTATTATGTCATATTTTCATAATGTCTTAATATTTTAATATAGTTGTTGGTTGTGTTTCAAATGTCAATAAACACTACTCCCGCTATCCTTTCTCCCCAAATCATATTTCCTAGTTCCGGCAAAATGCAGCGCATGTATAGGGGTCATCCCCTGAGTGCCGGTCCCAGAAAAAAAAAGTCATAAAATAATAAAACTTTATGCGGTATGTTTATTGTTTTGTCATAAAATAACAGTAGAAATCTGAGATTTACGCTGAAAATTTTCAATCGCGCCGGCGATAATATTTACAAGCCGCCGCTACTTATAAATGATATTAAAATAAAAAATTGTTCACAGAAGTAAGAAAGAAAAACCACAAAATATCAAATGATATTCAAGTGAGCAAATTTCGTTTGCATAACTTATCTGGCTGGCAGCTGCTTGACGTTTATCCACTAGCCGCCCTCCAAATAATAATTCAGGTCATATTTTTTAATCTTGGACTAGCCCTCAAGAGATGACAGCTACACATGCGATGCATTGTGCTGGAGCTAGTGTAAAAGTATAGTAGGAGAAATGACAGGAGGTGAAGCTTAACTATCTTACAACTCTGCTTTTTGCACGTTCTTTGTTTTTATAGCAGTGTTGTAGCGTCTCTGAAGTCGAGGACACGTATTAAATTTTGAAGCTTCGTTTTACAGCAGCTATTTTTAGTAATTATTTTACTTCGCTGGGCGCTACACAATACAAAAGAAGGAGGGTGTTCTGGTGTGCCTGTGGATTGGAGAGACCTACGCCACTGAAACATTCCGACAACAAATGACACAAAAGCTACACAAATGGACATCAGAAAAAATACGAGATGTTTTTATGACTTGGTCTGAAACTGAGCTTGAATCCAGGAAATTTTTGGTTTTGTAGTCAACGTGCAGACTACTTCAGCCATCGCCACCCTCACTGACAACAGCTGTTTTTAATAATATTTATATCAACAATTAAAAATGGAATTATCACATATTTTACATGACATTATTTACTAATATTATTTACTAATTTTAAAAAGTCGAATTATTTTAGTTTCTTCACTGATATCAAACATTAATAAGTAGACTTGGAACTTATCATAACCAGTTGTTTCAGCATATAGCAAAGCGATAAGCAACTTTTCATAGCTTCGTAGGAGTAATAAAAAATTAGTTCCATTGTTTTGATTAAAAACGATCCAAAAGGAGATTTCTACTTTAATTACTTCGAATTCAATGAATGGGCATCGAAAAAGAGAGCTTCCGGCAATGAGAACCCTGTATAAAAAGTAGTAGAACTACTCCTATTTTGCACTAATTAAGGATCACAAGTTCATAATCTTATTGTCTTCTTATTGTCCTCCATAATATTTAGTCGACTCTTTTGTCCTCAACCAAGTTAAATGAACTTTACGTTGTCGATTACAAAAATCCGATCCACATAAAACAAGTCGTGTATAAGTCAATGCCCTTTACGAATATTTGGTCAACTGGGTACACGTACACATGTACGTGTGGCGCTTTTGCCAAAAGCTACAATGAACAGATACATAGTTCGTAGTCTATTAGAGATAAAATAAAACTTAAGGAAAAACGTAAAGAAGAACTCTTTTGAATAAGACCGTCTTTAAGATTTTCCTAACTTGATAATGTTTAAAACATGCCTTTGCTTGTTATAGACATGCACTCCACTACTTAACTTCAACTCCTTAGCCTTTTTCTTTGCCTTTAACTTTTCCTTGTCGAACTTGTGTTCATCTTATCGACATCACAAGTTTTTTAATAAAAACATTTTTTCTTTTTTCATCCAACTATTGACGTTGTTGTTGTTGGTTGCGTTGTAGAAAGCTTTAAAAATAATTTATTTTCGAGTTAAATTGAAAAAGGAGTTGATTTTGTTTCAATAGATGACTTTTTGCGAAGCAGCAATGTGTCAAGGTTGTCTTACTAAATTTGAGATGGGGCCAGAAAAAAGTGAATTTATTAAGAAAACAATTTTTTATCTGCTTTGTGGAATAATATTTTATAGCTAAATAAAAACGAAATATTGCTTGTGTAGGTGCAGTAGTTAAGACTTACACTTGAGTTACAGTAGTTTTTATTGAAAAAAAAAACATGTGCTTTAAGGCGGTGTTTAAGCAATGACTGCTTTAGATTCAAAAAGCCCTGACTTAGCCTTTAAACAAAAGAAGCAGCATGTACTTTTTTTCAGTTAATCCAATTTAATTCTTTTCCAAGTCAAATATTCGTGTATGCGCGACGAAAGCTGATTTTGGAAAAATAAATTCTTTTATTGAAGAAAGATACGTTTTGCAAAAACTTTTTAATTTTTCTGCAGCAGCAAAAATTACAAAAAGTTTTAAAGTTTTTGGAAATGCCATCATTACTGGCAACGTTTTATTTTTGTTTTTTAGGAGAAATAACATTCAACCAATGCAGAGCAGTACGTATTGTTCATGAGTGATTAAACTGATGAAGTTGTGCTCCGTTGCTTTATAACACTTTGTAGTTGACTTAATTGGACCAGCACTCATGTGATGACCCCTACACATGCGAAGCATTGTTCTAGAACTATAAATTTATGTTATGAGACGAATGGTAGAGGGCGTGGTATTTCCCACGTCAAAAGTGACAGGAAAGGCCTCTGCAGGGAGTTTGTTCTCCATTTTTGATTTTAAAGTTTCACCTCCTGTTATTTCTTCTACTATCCCTTTCCTCTAGTTCCAGCCCAATTCATTGCATGTGTAGGGGTCATCTCCTGGCTGCTGGTCCAAAAAAGTGTTGTGCGCAGGAACAAGTTCCCTGATTTCATTGGAGCATGTCCCGTTATAGTAGCGATATAACAACGAAACACATTTTTACTGGCTCATGAGCATCTTCCATTCACAGCTGCTTTTTTTATTCAAAATTCAACAATTTTGTGACGAAGTTTTTACCATGCGTTTTACACCCACAACATTCCGAAACATGTAATGGCTTGTCGGATTGCGATTTGGCGATCGTTCGTAATCATATCTTTCACTATTGGCACGTTTTAATATGTTTGTTGCTTTGTAAAGCTGCGTACATCACCTCTACTGTTATGTACACGCATTAATTTTTGAACTAGAACAACAGCGATGTTAACTTTTTTAATTTGATTATCGTTCGCGGAAGTTTTTGCGCAAAAATATTAATATTTTCTTACTAAAACGGGTTTATACACATTTATAATTCATAATATTTATATTAAAAATAACAACATATATGTAGCTACAATAAAATAAAGTGTTTTATTATATAATTATTAAGCTCGAGATCGTTATTCTGAATTAGAATTATGTTGTTTTGAATTTATTTTCAATACTTGGTTTGTTAACATCATTAAAAAATAAATTATATAAAATTTTAAATAGTTTCAAAATATGTATATATAAATATGAGGTCTAAATTACAGCAACGGTTAACATCGCTGTAAATTAGAGTCATTGTGCATTCCTGCACACAAACTTACAAATAATTTTTTAATAATTTTGTTTTCTTTTTCGTGAGAACAACTTCCGAAATACATAGAATTATAAAATTGATTTTGAAGAAAATGAAAACACAAATTAAATCCCCTTTCAGTTAATGAGGTTATTACACTTGTGACTGAGTCCGCATGCATCCATAACTGCTGCATTCGGAAATTATGAATTGCGCTTTTAATTGGCAAGTGTTAATCACAATGACGAAAGTCCACAATAAATTTACATTTTATTTTGCTTTTACATACTTGCTTTAAATAGTGCAACTTATTTACATTTCATAACTTTGAAAAGAAAAACTTTGTATATTAAACTTTATTAAGTGTATGCCATGTCAAAACTCGGCAAACAATTTCACTAACTACTTTTATAAAGTTTATTTATTTATTAAAATATGAGTATAACACTTTGCTGCGGCTGGCAACATACTTATTTCGTTTTGCTTCAGATGTTTTTTTTACGCTTTTTCTAACCATTGTTGGAGTTATAAAGTGCGGTTCGTTTCCTTTTTGTGCTTTAATTAACCAACCACCTTCTCAGTATCAATGACCCCATAAGTTCACCTTATTTCCTAATTATAAACTACAAAAAAAAAACAATGAAACATGATGAAAAGTATTGGTCGGAGACATAGAAACAGAAACTCAAAAAAAAAAAAGTATCTGTAACAATCCGAGCAAAAAGAGTTGAATGACAAACAGCAAAAACCCACACACAATGCACGAATACATTATTATTGCCTCGTACTTGGTCTTGTATTGTAATGGTTCGGCGGAAGTATTGTTTCACCAGTGCTGTAAACTACAAAAACTGTTCGTTGTAAGTTTTGTTAACAACGTGCATACCAAGTTTGGCTTTTTGTTAATGTTGCACCGTTGGTGTTGCAGTTGTTTGCAAGGAAATTTGGGTCATTGAACAAAACAGCAAAAGTTAATTTACAACAACAGATTATGCTGAACATCCCCTCCCCCAAATTTGTTGGTAACATAATTATTTGCAAAAGTGAGTACGTTCTGCTTGCAGTGGATTACATTTGTGTTACGTATTGACTTTATTTTGACAAAGTGCTAAATTATGTTGCACATCTAAGAAAGGGAGAGGGGAGAGAGAGAGAGAGAAAAGAAAAACGAGGGACAACAAAATTTGTAGTTGAATATGGTTTTTTGTTAGAAAATATGCTCTTGATCCGATTCGTAAATAACTTTATTAACTGATCAAATTAATTGTACACAGATGCCGAATTAACGTAAATGAACTTGAAATTGTAAATCTGAAATCACTTGCACCAGAAAGAGCTGGAAACACACTAAATTCAAATATGGAAGGAAATATCAGACATAAAATTCAGAACAGTAATATGAAATACACATTTCAGAAGTAGGACGACTTCATTCTTGTTTTATTGCAATATTAACTGTGTGTGTTCGAAATTAATTGATCCAATATCTGAATTGCTTCCTTCGATTACTGAATGATTATTTTACTTAGTGGTCTGCTGCTTGTTTCAATTTCTATTTTCTCCTCTGAATCGGCTACATTTTTTTTTAGTAGATTTGTCGCTTTGACAAGCCGATGTATTTAAACGGTTAGCGGTGTATACTGGCGTGTTAAGCTGCTGGTATAAGTGTATGTGCTTTTCTCTCTATCTCTCCTATATCTGCAGCTATCATCTCTGCTCCGGTGCTAACATCTCTACCCTTCTACTCATCTTCGATTCTCACTTGAGGTACATCCAGCTTTGCCAGGTAATGTAGTGACAATTAATTAACCCTCCACCTACAGCTGGACATTTTCGTAACCTTTGACCTACACACTAAGACTCCATCGACGTCCGATCATTTACTTATTCATATTCGGCAACAAATTTATTTATTTATTTCTAAATATTTGGAAAATATTTTGTCAGATTTTTGTCCTTTTCAAATATTTAGAAATAAAAAATAAATTCGATCCTCATGATGAACTAACTATATGTTAGAGATATGTTGATGTAAGAAAAACTTATTGCAGTTTTATAAGAGAATCATATGAAAGAAAATAAAAAGAAAAAACCAAGAAAAAAATTAGGACAGTTATTTTTTTATAAATTATTCCAAGAATTACAATCGCTAATTCTAAGACGCTCCAGATGGTACTATCTTTAAATGATATATGATATTTTTTGGAAAATGAACTTTCGTTCTTCTTTAAAAAGTACTTTTTAATAACAACTTTTTTAAAATACATTTTTTTTCCGTAAGTTATTTTTTTTAAAGCATACCTTCTCAAAGGTACTTCTTCCAAATGTATTTTATAAAAGGTACTTCTTTGAAAGGTACATCTTCAAAAGGTAGTGTTCTAAAAATTACTTTATTGAAACGCACTTCTACAAACAGCAGTTTTCTAAAAGGTACTTATCAAAAAGACACTTTTTTTTTATAAAAGGACCTTTTCTATTGTAGTGGGAAATACATGACGGAAAAATTAAAATTCGCACTTCATTTAATTAAATTTATAACGAATCTGTTAAATTTATTTAATATTTCGAAGATAATCTTATTTCTTACCCCCCAAAATGTACTCGTTCTTCCAATATCGTAATGGCAACACAAGAAAAGTGCATTCATTGGAGTCTAATACTGCCCAGCATAAAAGCCAAGCAAAAGAAATAGTTAATGCATGGGTTCTATTGCAAATGAACTGGTTCAATTTAGCTAAAGAACGCATGATGTCGTCATTGGTGGGCACGTGTTCACATTTAACAAAATAACTCGTCATTTCAATAATATGATTTGGTAACGTTTTAGCATGTGTTAAAGAAATTTAAAAAATTACTTAAAGTATAATTACAACTGCGCAATTGTTCATATGAATTAATCGGCAGAGTTGAATGCGTTTTCTATGAGTTCAAAAGTGATAATCTTGTTAACATTTAAGATGGCATTAAAAATGAATTCGGATAAAGAAGTGCTTAAGAAGTCACGAAAATACTAATTCATAATGAACGTATTCATTTTTTGTTTTGCTGGGTAGAGGCATCTTTTTTTTCTCACAGTTTCATAAATATTTCTGTAACAATTTTCCTGTGGCACACTTCATAAATTTTTCATTACAATTATTTTCATATTGAAGTTGTAGATGTAGTTTACTCACTACACCTGCTGCTAAGCTCGTTAAGATGACGGAAAGAAAAGTGTACAGTTTCCATATGCAATCTTAGAAATTCTTTTCCAATTACAGCTTCTAGAAAACAAGTTCTATCATATTTGCAATAATAAAAAATAAATAAATAAAGTCTCATATAATTCTTCAATTGAACATCTATTTGCTTCATACTTTTGTTGTTTACATTGTTGTAGAAGGAAATTTATGGAAAAACTACGTTTAGCTGCAACACGAGGAATGACTGTTAACACTGTTAAGCAACATTTCATTTTGTATTACGTAGCAGGCAGATGTTGCATTGAAAATGCTCAGGTGAGCATAACAAATCGGTTGATGATTGTTATGGACGCGTGTTGTTGCACTTTTCGTACTGTTATCTGTCTGACGTTTGTTTAAGTTTTACTTTAAATGCAACAAGTTGCAATTATGATAAAATTAGGAGTGTAAATACATGATATAATAGTAAGAGATTGTGATAGAAAAACCGGACTTAAAACTGGTGAATTACAGTATAGATTCGTAAGAGTTGTCAAGAATGAAGGTAATTTTATTTTATCAGAATGTATAATTTTATTTGTGACATACCAATTTATTTAAGAATTGTTAAGGCACTAAAATACAACTGGATTTTATTATCTAATTTTTGTTGAGGAAACCGGAAGACCAAATAAACGGAGGTCCTAAAGGCAATCTTTTTTACAAGTGTGAATGAAAAGAATCGAGCATGATTTTTATCAATCTTTTTTTTAACATTAATAACTGCAACTGAATATTTGAGAAAAAAACATTTTGTTATAATGTGTTTCCTAGTCATAACTGATACTTCAAGAAAAGTGAATATATTGATTTTTTTGGTTTAGTTGGTGTATATGCAGCATTTACATAAAGTAGAAAAGCAATAATTCACATGTTTCTATAAAATATTTAATAACTTATTTGATAAATCTATGGCAGTATAGAATATCTGGACGGAAGGACGGACAAAGTATATTCTTAATTTGCCAGCAAATCAAAAATATATCGTTAACAAGTCCTAACAACAGTTCTACATCCGAACGGAATTGAACTCTGTAACATGGTTGATATATATATTTATGTTCACAGACAATTTTTTTTTTTTTAGTGGTTCAAATTTCCAATTTATTCATACCCATTATTTTTTAATTACAAATAAGATCTCAGCGCCATTATGGCATTCATGAGACAATCTGGCAAAAGTTTTACATTATGAATACATATTATAGTTGTGGTGATAATTTTCGGGACGAATGCAGGGAAAAGTTTAAGCAAAAAATAAAATGAATATGCCATGACTGACTGTAGAATTTATTTTAATAAACCCAAATAAAGCTTAAAATAGTTTAAAGTCGTGATGGAATGCCTGATGGAAAGCAAAATATAAAATGAACAGTCCTGTATTTAATGTTTAACATCTAATAAACTGTCCGGTCGGTATCTTTCGCAGCTGATACTTTCGTATGCGTACAAATATTTAGACAAATGCGTTGCAAGCATTTCACAATTTCCTACAAATGGAGTCAATCGTGGAAAATTTATTTTATTTTAAGGAAAACTTACGTTAACTTTTTGGTCATCGTGCATTTAACGGCATCACCACAAGGTATTTTTATGTTATGCAATGCTTACATATGCATACACATTTTAATAGTTTTATTTAATTGGAAAAGCAATTGGTAATTTTCCCTTCTCCATTAATACGAAATACATTTGATATCACTCGCACCGAGTAAATAATTTTGATTTATTTTAATCACTTACTCTTTAATAAAGTGCCATTAAACAGCTGAAAGAAAAAAATTTTAATATTTATTTAATTCACTTATTGTCAATTTAAAATGGTTTTGTTTGTGAAGAATTTGTAATTTAATAAATAAATAATGTGTTGGATTTTTCATAGGCATCCTTTACATCCTCTCAGCCAGCCAACATTACAAAAATACGACTGGTAATTAAACCGCAACTGTGGCGTAAAGTTTTAAGGATTTACGACTGTTATAAATATTTATAGTACATACATATTTCCACATCAATAGAAATTTCTTAAAAAGGAAAGTTGAATGGGGCAGGAATGTTCATGCAAATGCATGATTCAGTAAATGAAAACTCATTTTATGCATTATTTTTTCAAAGAAAAAAATTTGCGAAATGTCATATCTTTTCTCGGTATATAATTAGTTTTTTTGCTGGACCAGTGTTTAGGGAATACCCTTTACGCTTCGGAACTAGATAGTGAGAGAGAGAGCGAGAGAGAGCGAGAGAGAGCGAGAGAGAGAGAGAGGGATATGCTGGTGATGAAAGCGGCAGGAACATAGAGCTTGATTTTTGCACAACTCTGGAGTGGCGTGTTAATTATAAAGCAATGTTACGTCGTTTATGAAGTTATTTTTTACTTTGCCGACGTTTTATTGCTCAATTACCGACGAAGGAGGATGCTGTAGCATAGAAAAATCTGAAAAATTTTTTGACTCGCCGGGTCCGGAAATCGAGCCCGGGTTCATCTGGTTGTCAACATGCTAACCACTTAGCCATCACTCATTCATATATGTATATATTATTATTTTATTGGCATATCTTGCAAAATGTGTAATTTTTTACTGTGTCCTTTTTATTGCAGATCTTTTTTGAACTTCAAAGAATAGTTTTTCCACCAAAGCCAGTAATTAGAAAATAATTAAAAGGTACAGAATGTTATACAAATAGAAACCGTATTGAAATTAATAAACGCCTATTGCGATAAATTAAATTCTTGTTAATTGAAAAAATCCAGAGGATTAAATTTTTGTGTTTTGTGTGTAAAAAAGTAAAAAAATAAAATGTTTGAAACTTTTGTGATAGAATAAAGACCAGAATAGATAAGCCATCAAAAAGCGTTAAAAGAAGAATGGTCAAATAAAAGACTAATTAGCTGTATCATCAGCAATAAAAGTGTTTAAATATTAAAAAATATTAATATTAATTACTAATGACAACTAGATTATTTTTAAATATATTTTATATACCATAAATTAAAAATTAAAAATGTCGAATGTGCATCAAAAAGTCACTAGTTCTCATACATACGAGTACTTTATGTTCATGAACACAAACATGAGTGGTTTAGGAGACACGGCTGTGTGTATGCAGCGGAAATTAAAACCGTAACCGACATATTTATAGTCCCACACAATAACAACTAATCACTAAATGGGGCTGAGATTAATTTTGAAATACAGTAGTGTAGTGCAATTTATTTCAAGGATAAAATCAATTAAATTATAGAACGTTTCAACTGCCATGCAAATGAAGCGCTTTCGCCGTCCTTCGATGGGCAACATTTTTATGTTTTTAGATATGGCAATAATCTAATATTAATTTATACAAACTTACGAAACAATTGTTTGACAAAATAATATATTATTATGTAAGTATTTAAATAATATAAATTAATATATCGTATATATAAAAATGGCATCTTTGTATGTGGCTTTTTGTCCCTTATGGACAATTAAACGGCACAGTATCTCTCTGTATATCTGCAAGGGACTAATTGCAAAGGGTGCAGCTAAAGTCACTATAAGATGTAAACAAAATTATAACTTCTTTGCTTGTGAATATTTCATATTTTTATATTTCAGGAATTAAACTTGGATGAATATATAAAAATGGAACGCAAAGAACTGAGATTATTTTTCTACTCCTTGAAAATAATTGTTCGACAATTAAGATTCAATATGCATACATAAGATTTTGTGGTGTAAGAACTGCTCCAACCATTAGTTCATTGGCGGATAACTTTGCTGAATTTAGGAGTGTCGGATATGCAAGACGTACGGGCAGACATCAAACAGACGGATCGGCCGAAAATATTGATGTTGTGAGACAGAACATCGCAGAAAATCCAGCCACATCAACGAGAAGACAAACTGCGCAGCTAAAGCTCTCTGACCGCACTATTCGGCTTTTCGCAAACACGATTTGCACCTTTTCCCTTACAAAATCGAACTAATCCTGAGGACTTCGATGCAGTTACTGAGACAAAAGTTTCCAAATCGGTTAATTTCTATTCTATTCTAATTTCAAACAGCTATTTGAGATGGCCACCACGATCGCCTGATTTGACTACTCTAGATTGTTTCTTGTACGGCTATACCAAAGACAATGTTTATGTGAATAAGCTCCAAACATTTTTCCAAATAACTTTTCTACTCTGTCAGCAACGAAATTTTTCCAGCTTAAAATATAAAATCGTTTGGACAAATATAAATTATCGCCATATTCTTTAATTAAATAAGTTGAATTAACTCAATACCTGCAACCAACCGCGACACGATATTGTCATATCTTGTCTTTTAAATAAATACGATACTGAGACTTGCTAATAGTTGCGGCTGTTGCTATCATTTATTATTAAATGCTGCAAGTAGTCAATTTTGTTTTTGTGGTTGTAATGTTAGTGGCATGTTATTCGAGTCATCCAACCAACCACTCAGCCGGCAGGCAGCAGGCAGCAGGCAGCAGGCAGCAGGCAGCAGGCAGCAGGCAGCATGCAGCAGCAGCGGTAACATCCATTAATGTCTGGTAAAGCGAAATAAAGACTTAATAAATTTTTGCATGTTGAACATGAAATCTTAACATGATTTATTAACTTTTTTGCGGCACATTATGATGTTGTGGGTGTTAGACAAAGAAAAAAAAAAGCAGTGGTGAATAATTAAACATCACGAAGACTTTAAATACGATAAAAGAAAGGAAAGATAGCAAAACAGAATGTTATGTGTGTAATGCGGTAATAAATGCTAATAAATCCATCACATTATTGAACAGCGGCTTAAGTCGTCTTAAGCGGTTATGAAAGCAATGTTTGTGTGAATAAAACTGTCATAAATCATTTATTAGAAAATAGAACAATATGTGTACGCACATGCACATTTTTCTATTAGTTGGAATATAATAGAATAATTAAAGAAATTAGTTTTATAAACATCAGCTTCTTTAGTTTAAAAGTGGGTAAATGACAATCTATCGGATTAGACTTAATTTAAATACTCTGCCATATCGCCACTTGAATATAAAATAATTATTTGAAAACGTACAGATTTGTTATTTCTGAAATGTTCATCAATTGTCTTGTTTTGTTATTTTTAACAGTAGTAACACTCAGGTGGTACAACGGGACCCAGGAGGAAGCAAGTGAGCTGATTCTGTGTTTTCTGTGTTTTCTTTTCCCAAAGGGATGGTTGTAAATAAAAGAACGGTGGTGACTTGATCGGTGATGACTTGAGTAGAACTTCAGTTTTACACAACTGTGTTCTTGCGCTTCTCTTTTCTTTCTAAAGAAGAATTGCCGCATCACTGGTTTGGAGCAATATTATTTAAATACATACATACATATACATATATACCTAAATATAGGAAGACACTAACTACTTTTTCTATTTAAATCGAGTTTTTTCATATATTCATATACTGTAGTAATATCAAATCAAAAACAAGAATTAAATTTATTTAGTTTTGAGAGCTCCGTAAAAGAAGCTCACTAAATATTTATTGTTACTCGGCTTAAGCTTCGTACAGACGATACAAACAATTTGCAGCAAGTTGAGAATAACTTGCAGCGAATGTTTGCACAACTGTTCAGACCAATGCAAATATTGCATGCAAATTTCTTGCTCCAATCAGTTTTCGATTTGCATGAAAACTTTTGCATGATTGTTGCGTGCAATATATTGCTTTGGAGTTCACATTTGTTTTCAGTTTCTATGTGCAAGACAATAAATAAAGACGTGTTAAAATTATGTCGGCTCAAAAATCACGAATTGCTGCAATTGCTGTATTAGCACTTGTAATTAAACGTAAAAAACAAAGAAGTTTGGAGTCGGTAAAAAAACGAAAGTACTGGGTGAGAGAGTGGATTTCGAAAAGAAATGAAAACGGCGTTCATGCTAACCTTTTAAAAGAACTAGAAAATGAGGATGAAGCAAGCTATTTCAATTTTTTCCGGATGTCCGTCAATGATTTTAACTTTTTATTAGGAAAAGTTAAATTTTTTATAACTAAAAATGACACTGTAATGCGCCCTGCGATTCCACCAAATGAGCGATTAGCCCTGACATTACGTTTTTTAACTACTGGTATGTATATAAAATAATAAACATTTTGATAAACTTTTCCAGTTTATTCTTATTTCAATATTTTACAGGTGATTCATATCATTCTCTGATGTATCTTTTTCGCATCCCGTTGAGTACGCATTAAAAAACTCCCATTTGCTGGTAAAGTTTTCCGAGGTACCTTGGCCGCTCTTTTTTTGTTTTACTCGGCGGAGCTCTTGCATATACTGGGTGCGCAAATTATGAATTTTCGTTTTGATTTCTTCTTCACTTGAATTTAATTTTTTAGCAATTTCAATGTACGCACTTTGTTTTTTATATTTGTTTTTATAGTCTGGTGAAGACACATCCCACAGGACGGAGTAACTCTCATACTCTTCTATTAATTTTTTTGTCAAATCCCGATCCCACATATTAATGATGTGTTCTTGTTTGCAGCAATAATACAACTGCTTGCAAACAGCGCATGCAAACAAGCAATCAAATGTCGCAATCAAAAGTTCGGGAAAGTACCGTATTCAGACGATGAGCAAAAAATATTGCGGCAAACAGTTATTGCAAACTTTGTTTTTGCAGCAAAATGTTTTCCTGACTGTTCATACACGCAAATTTGTTTGCAGCAATCAACTTGCTGCAAATTGTTTGCATCGTCTGTACGAAGCTTTAGAGCTCCTAGTGAAGCTCGCTAAGTCTTGTTTAATAATTCTTGACATTTTAAAATTAACTCTACTTATATACTAACTATGTGAAGATTCTAGATTACAATTTGCGTGACATTTCATAATGCACTCAAATTCCTATTCCTATTATAAAATAAATAAAATCTTTTAGGCAAATCATGAACTTTGAGCGATTTCCAAATTCACGATTGAGTCGTTTAAAATTATTAAATATAAATTAATTGTAAATACAAAGCCTGGGAATTATAAGTGTAACATGATTAGGTTGAAGTTATTTTGGCATTTTCAAGTGTGTTATGAAACGTGCCGCTGGCCGCTAGCAACAACAACATAAACAAATTTGAACCCATATGCACTGCATATGTACTGCAGACATTACCAAATATTGCACTTGAGAAATTTGGGTTATTTGACACTTCGTAAGTTAATGTAAACGTATCGGCATTTATAACTGTTTGTTGCGTTACTTGTGTGTCGGCTGTAAAAAAAATTATGCGTTCCAATAGAGAATTGCTTAGAGAATTAAATAAGAATGTGCCTTAAAAAAATTAACCCGTCTGCAATACTTTATTTTTATGAAAATTTGCCTTCTCCAGTAAACTAAATTGTTATTTAGGGCGTTTCTATATTGAAAAAACCAATAACAGGTGATAAATTATTTTTTATTTATATCAAATATTTTTTAATTATATAAAGTTTTATAAAGTTTTTTAATAATTATTTATTTCTCAATATTTCGCTACCAAATATGTAGCATCGTCAGAAAATAATAATTTGCAAATAATAAAAAATAACAATAAATAATAAAAATAAATAAAAATAAAAAACTAAAAATAGAAATATGTGTGTGTTATAAAAGTAAACTCATGGATTGTTATGTTTTTGTTTATAGATTTTTTGGTTTTTATGTTTGATATTCAACTTCAATTCTCGATTAGTTGAATTTTAAACATATAGATCTTGGGTTTGTATTCAAAAATTAGGAAAAATCCTGTGATGAGCTAAGTAAGCATTAGCGAAATAGTACTATATGGATATGCTTTCCTCCTCAATTATTGAGTTGCTTTTGTAATAAAATGCTTTATGATATTTTTCATACTGTATGAGAATATCATAAGGTATGTAATAATAAATTTCATATATAGTTTATAAGGGAAAAAGCACAATTAGAATCATATATAAAAATAAAATAAATAATATGTAAAAAAAAAATATATCAAATATTATAATATAATATGTCGTATTAAATATTTTGAAGCAAAAATACGAGTATGTTACTTATTAAGGAGTAGCGAAATATCGAACAGATATCAATCACTCAAAAATAAAAGTTGGGAAAAAGAAACTCGATTTCTCTTCTGAAAACCACGTAACGATTGAAAATTGCAAATTGTTCAAAAGTAAAGTTAAATAAAACACATGCTTATAAAGCTATAATTTAATTATATTGTTTGAACCCTGTCATTGTGCACGAAATACAAAGCCATTTAAATGCCGCCTTCATATTTGTTGCAACAGTAGATCTTTTTGAGGTGGTTTTCGACCACTTTTCGAGCAGTATCGGTCTCTGATGTAATCCCATACTAAAAGTATAACGGCGTCAAATAGCATAGTGGCCAATAGACGTGAAATTAAACGTTCTGTAAACTGTTCATGCAATAAAGCCAAAATCGGTCGTCTTGTGTGACTCGTGGCACCGTCCCATTAGAAACACATATCGTACAGTTGATAATATTAAATTTCAGGCCAGAAAATTGAGTTCTCATACTGTCATAGAGCTGTGAATTGATTATTGGATTATTCGCTACACTTTCTCTAACAGAAGCGACATTTGCGGCTGTGCGTCGTACATTGCGATGATGCGTAAGCCTTACCACATGTGTAGCGCTACCAGTCTCCCTTCAGAATCTTTGCAATTCCTTGCTCAGCAGGTCGATTATGACGAGCATAAACGCACTGTAATAGATAGATAGATAGATAGATAAAATCAAAAATATTTGTATGACGATTATGCGATTTCCCATACAAATAAATACCGGCTAATCGCGGTTTACTTGTATTTATGTGTGTGTATGTGCTGCTGTTTGTTCGTTTGTTTGTAAGTTCTCTACGATGTTCGCGGTCATTTCCCCAGACGCATCCAGTAAAGAAAAACACCACAATGAACTGCAACTTGTAGTTGCATCACGAAACAGGGCTTTTCGAGCTACTTGCTTTTAAAATTTTTTTTTTTTCGAACCCTTAAAAATATTCAACTGCTGATTTTCCGTAGTGCGGTTCGATATTTCTGAGTGCTGCTTTATATCTGCTATTTTTATTTATGTTTTTTTTTGGTCTGTGTTGTTTGGTGCTACAGAGGAATTATTATTGCATTATGATTGTACGAGTGCGATTGGCGATGCAGAGAAACATCCAAATGAAAATAATTTATATAAATGCAATTCTTTTATATTTATGCGCGAAATTTCACGCCATGAATGAATTTTTCATGAGTTGTGTGGCACAAACGAATACATTTCATTTTTGCCGCTGATTTCATATACACATTTCTTCTATTTAGTTTTTTTTTTGGTTTTTTTTGTTTGGCTTTCGCAGTTCTAGTTATAGTTACAGTTGGTAGTTTTTTCTTTTTTCTTACATGTTGCACAGCCAGTAGAGAGATTCAAGGATGTGAAGGATGAACATGCTGAATGCGATGACGATGAAGATCATGATGTTGATAGTCATCTCCCTTAGAGATAGACATGGCACAAAATATGTTTACGTATATCTGTCCATCGTTTATTTTTTACTTTTATTGCTGTGATGAACATCATACTGTTAATAATGATGAGTTGCAGTTGTTGCAACAACAAACGCATGGAAACGTTTCTGTTCATTTATGTACGAATGTATGTTGTTCTGGTTTATTTGGTTGGTTTAGTCTTTTTGATGGATACAAATGCGGTAATACCGACGACCGGCCTTTGTTCTGAGTAAGGATGTTGATGTTGATGTTGATGTTGTGTTGTTGCTGCTGTTGTTCTGTACGAGAATGGCAATGCGGACAACCCTGTTGCATAAAGCTTTGCTTCGCCAGTATCACTGCGGTTGCCTTTGCTTTTGCTTTATCATTTAGTTTTAGTGTTTATACGCCTGCGGTTGTTGCACATATGCATTATAAACATATAAATATGTTTCTGTTCCTTTACTTCAGTTCGTTGAATGCCTTTGAGTTTGTTTTGTGGGTTTTTATTGTAAAGACTTTTTAATTGTGATTTCATTAAAATGATTATTTTAAGTGTTCATTTGAGGAATTCTGGCATACCAGATTATAAAGAAATAAACCATAAACTGTATAAAATTATCACAACAAAAACAGAAAAAAATTATTTAACAAGTGATTGTCGTACATGTATGTACGTGCATACATGTTCGTCGTACACACATTTCTTTCACATTTAAAATTAAAAAAAAAAAAATAAGTGTAACAATTTCATTACACAGACAATGAGAGACAATTTTTATTTTTAAACATTGTTGACGTGAATATATACGGGTATTTTTAATGGTTTTTAAATATGCAAGTAATTTTTCAATTATATGCATATTTATTAAATTGTATTATTAACGTGATAATTAACAAAAGAAAAGTATACAGGACAAAATAAAAGTAATTCAGAAACACAATAAAAACTTTTTAATGTTTCTGAAGTATGTCCTGTTCGAGAAATATTTTTCATATTCTGCATTTTGAGTTTATGAAACAAAAGCTGGGCAATTACTTTAATATGTATACGACAAATTTTTGATAGGAGAAATCACGCTTTATGGAAAAATACACACATTGTTCTAGACTAGAATGTTCGAATGAAATTGCAGAAGCCACGATGATGTGGCAATTGTTGAGGGTGGCGATGGCTGAAGTAGCCTGCACGTTGACTACAAAACCAAAAAATTTCCTCAGTTCAACTCCAGTTTCAGACTCATAAATCATAAAAACATCTCGCATTTTTTATGTCCATTTGTGTGGCTTTGTGTCATTTGTTGTCGGAATGTTTCAGTGGCGAAGGTCACTGAACAGTAACGTAAATAGTTGCTAAAAAACGAAGCTTCAAAATTTAATACGTGTCCTCGACTTCAGAGACGCTACAACACTGCTATAAAACAAATAACTTGCTAAAAGCAGAGTTGTAAGATAGTTAAGATGGAAAAACTGCGTAGTTGTAATTCTAATTTTGAATATGAATAAATTTTTAAATATGTTCCAGTAACTCATGGGTTACTAAGACGGAACCAAACCATGCAACATTCATGGTTTTTAAGCACTCATTTCAATGATGAGTTGTTTTGTTAAATGTGAATACATTCTCACCAATGAAACTCCTGCGTTACAATCATGTGTTCTTGAGCTAAGTTGACCCAGTTCATTTGCAATAGAATTCATGCATTAACTATTTCTTTTGTTGTGTATTATTGGATCTCAAGATGATGTGAACTAATAGCTTTATATATTTATTATTTTCTACAAATAGAATACGAGAAATTTTTCTCCGTTATTTAAATTTTTGAAGTTGTATTTGGTAGATATTTATTTTATTATTTATTTTACTTCGCGGATGATGCTACACAATACCGACGAAAGAGGTCGCTCTGTGTCACTCAAACCTTCCGATAACAACTGACTCAAAGACACTCTAACGCACATTAGAAAAAATGCGAAATGTTTCTATGACTTAAAGGAAACTGAGCACCAACACAGGGCTTTTCGGATTTATAGTCAACGTGCTAACTACCTCAGCCATCGCCACCCTGAACGATTAACCAGATATTAATTACTCGATTAATCAAATAACAATTAATCGGTTAACACATTGTCGAATAATTGAATAATTAATTAATACATATGCAATTTAATTTAATGACACCTTTTTAATCATATTGATGACACACAGTCATCACATGTGTCATCAACATAAAACTTACTCAAAATCGCTAAATACCAAAAAAAAAACTGAGGACCGACTTCGAGACCAGTATCCAACTAAATAATAAAATAGTTTGCAGTTTTTCTGATGTCCATTTGTGTGTCGAACAGGCAATCAAATCTCTGTGTCATTACAGTGATGACAAAAATAACATCCGGGGAATATAAATGTTGACATCCAAATGATGAAAAGTTTCATGGACTCAAAAACGATGACTCTTGACATTAAATTACATCATCGTTATGATGGTTTTGCTTTCAGTGTAGTAATCGAATAATCGTTCAACATTTGGAGGTCATAGAAACGAGAGTGTAAAACAAGCCCCCTCGCTCTTTAAACTACAATTTTTAAAATTTTGAAAAGAGACAATGTGATGCCAACTTTTTCCCAAATGATTTCCTCATTGCACCTTAACGATTAAATATTTACAAGATGAAAAGCAAAGTAACAAATAAACGGAAGCAATGGAAATTAAATGATCCATAAGAATGTTGCTGGCAATAAGAAATTACGAACCATGACATACCGTTTGATATGGATAACACATGCATAACATTTTCCTTAAGACCGGCATGATTATTGCCAGCATATGCGAATGCAGCAGGACTTAATAAGCAGTTTTATATTGTTGCAAAATTTATTAAAATAAAAGCAAACATTTATTAAAGCAATTACAGACGGAACTAAGCGACAAGATGGGTTTAATTATAAGAAATATTTCATAACTTATAGACACAAAAAAATAAGCTTGAGAAGAAGTCTTTTTTCTTTGTATTTGATTTTGCAAACGAACATTTCATACTTAACCAACTGCCTTCCAATTTTGAAATTGCTTTTAGCTGGCGAACGTGATTTTATTCACAGATTATAGCCAACTTCTACCAACCTACTACCGAAAAAAGAAAGCTTTCTTACTTTAATTAATGCTTTTTCTACTGAAATGTAAACAGACACTAATTTAGAAAGAATGATCAGTGATTACGACACAACAGAAAAGGAGCGGCGGCCAGCAGCCATGTACGAGAGAGTTCTTTCTTTTTTGCGGATACCGATATAATTCAACACAATAGTGCATAGATGCAATTGTTAAGTTGCTATTGTTGTTATTGTTTGTTCTAAATATGTCTAAAATTGTTGGTTGTTACATCACAATCTCTAAGGAAACATTTTAAATTGCTTTACTCTGCTGCTTTTAAAGGAAACAAAAGTAAAAGAAAAAGAAAAAAAAATCACTGGTAATAGAATTATACAACAAACAACATACAGCAGCAGCAGCAGCAGCAGCAACATTAGGAACAGAAAGAGTCGATTTGAAAAAAAACCACTACAACAACCAGTTATAAAAATGTCTACAACATGACTACTTTGGTTCTAAATGTTCATACTGTAAATACTACTTTCTAAAAGAACATTTTTGCAGTTCTTGCTGCCGTTGGTTGCATTGTTGTCCGAAACGAAGATTTAAACACTTAATAGAGTTCTAAATGTAGCAAGATGAGAAAAAACTAAAAAAATAAAAAATATTCAAAATAAAAGGTAGAAATTTCTAGGAGTGAAAATATTTTTTAGCTGAGCGAAGTGATAGCGTTTTAAGCGGCACCCTACTGGAAACTGTGTAATGAAATGTAGTAAAAGTGGTACAGACGATTTCAGTAAATAATGAAAATCAATATTTTTCATAAGGATTTCAGCAAATTTTTCCTCATGATAATCAATAATATTCGTATCAAACAGACTACGCTGTAATGCGACCCGAAAAGAAAACCAATCGAATTGGTGTGTTATGTATTTACAATACTGTTCAGAAGCACTTTCTTTCGATCCAACTTACAGAGCAAACAGCCAGGGTGAGCACTTTGACGGTCACTGTGAGTTTCCCCAAAATTTCCACTTTCATTCCAGTCATTTATTTTATTCCTGTTGTTACTACAGGTAGTTTTAGGGCTTTCTGTATATGTTTCTGCTAAGTATCTGCCGTACGAACTCGATATTCGTAATTACGTACTGTTATTGTACTGTATTTAGCTCCTGTCCTAGCAGCACTTCGTAATAAAATCAAAACAAATCAGCCATAACGGATTCTTAATAATTTTCTAAAGAAGACTGTGTAGGGATTCTAATTTAGTTTTAATTGAAGTTTTTTTATACTGTAAATTTTCATAATTTTTTAATCACAATTGCATTGATTTTTGTTTTGAAAAAAAAAAAAAAAATTAAAATAATTATGAGTAGTGATATTTGTGAATTAATAATTTCTTTATTAAATTTTTTACAAGTGACAGCGCGCTTAACGTTAAGCAAACTATGGAGTCATTGAATTCGTTATTTCACTTCGCAGGCAATCCAAATACTTACCCAGAGACGTGCATGGACAGTAAGTAGTCAAATCTATTCAGATATAATAAGGAGGTGATATTTTTATGTTTGTAAGAAGTAATATCCGCAACCAGCCATCCGTTCTTTTACTTCTTATTTTGATATCGGAAAGATGCACAATAAAGCCTCCCAACGAATATACGCTAAATGTGGATGCTGATTGAGTAGTTAGCGTGTTAACTCTGCAACCGGAAAGTCCACGGTTAAAATTTCGTTCAGACCATACATTTTTCTATTGTGTCTGTGCGTCAACATAACAGCAGCATTAAATAACTCTCCCCAAACGAAAATTAAATAAATCCCCACAAAATTGTTTTGCGGTGTTATTTTATTTCAAAAGTTGGGGACTTATTTTATATAAAATAAATCCCTAAAATATAAAAACTTAAATGATGCCTAAATTAAAAGTTTTCTCAATCCAAATAAAAGAATTTAACTAAAACATAAATTAAGCATTTTCTCCACCATATTATTTTCCGAAACGACGCTGTCTACTACGGATTAATTTCATTTCAGAAATTGGGGATTTATTACAAATGAAATAATTCCACACTGTACTACACATTATTTTGAGACCCAATTCTGAGAATTGCACGTGAAAGTAGCCCTTTGAATCGCTTTTCAATTGCCATGGTCACCTGGTGGAAACTCACTCCTTCTTCGTCCGATTCCTGAGGTTATTGTGCCTTTAATACCTTTATCAAGGTGGAAATGCATGATATGTAATTTCACAGCATATTTGTGATTTGTAATCCAGTTATTGAACAAAAATGGTGAAAAATGGGGAAAAAAAAGGAATTTTTGCGATTTTAAGGCATTTTTTTCGGTTTGTTCCGCTTTTTTTTCCTCCCATTCAATATCTACAACTTTGCTTCGGACACAAAAGATTTATTTCGTACGGTATACCGAGATATAACCGTATTAAAATATAGGAAAAGTGATAAATATCCTCCTTGAGGAAAAAAATTCGTATGGCCGTTAAATTATTAATGCAACCAACTTGACAAAACCAATGATGCAGTAGTTCTTATTTCTGGGACAATTCTCAGAATTGAGTCCCAAATCAATGAGCTGAAAAATGTGGTACTGTGTTACACAAGTTTTAAGGAATTCCCAAATTTTTGGCGAATAATTTAATATTTTTCTTGGTGAGTGATTTCATTCTTTAGGGATTTATTTCATTTTTTTCAGAAATTGAAATAGCAACCCAATTCTTGAGAACTTATTGACTCATATATAATGATTTTCTTTAAGTAGTAACAAGTTTTTGCGCAGAAATATTTTCTATGACTGGCCGAAAGTTCGATCGCGCGTCTCATGAAGTTGCCCTAAGCTTAAACATCAGTGTAAAGTGGAATGTAAAAAAAGAAATGTTTAATTGATTATGCATCCTGAACGCGTAGGTTTTTTTAATTATTTTTAAACAACCAAATAAAATATTAATTAGATTTTCACCTGTATCAATTAAATTAATATTGTTGATTTAATTGAATTAATTTTCAATTAAATTTTTAATAACAGCATTTAAAAAGTTTATTAAATATTTTGAAAATTTCAAACAAATTTTTAATATTTGTATTTCAATTTGTATAAAGAGCGTTGCAGATATGAAATAAAACAATCATTTAAGCATTTAAATAAAAAAACAGCAATAATTTTGTGTATTTCATTAAGTATTGAACCCAAAAATTAATTAAAAATTTAATGAAATTGATTAAAATTTTAATTGAAAAATTGTATTCTCCTAATGAAAGGTGTTGAATGGAAATTAAAAGGTAAAATGTTTTTCTGTGCACTATAGGGTACCAGTTACAAATTAAAGATTAGGCCAGTGAATGTTTTGGGTCAAGATGTATTTTTATTGGAAATACAAAAAAAAAAAATACAAGTACATAAAAATGCTTTCTAAAGCCTTCCAAGAAGAAAACATAATAGAAAATGTTAAAGAATTGATTGGAAGAAATTAAATATTGAAATAAGAAAATATGCGCCCAACCAAAAGTAGAAAAAAAAAATGAATATCGACTGCTCAAGAAAAACACAACCAGCCATAATCAAACTCTTTAATAAAAATGTAAAAAAAAAGTATACATGCATGCATGTAAAATATGTAGATACGTTGTACAATACCTTCTTGCGGCAAGCGTATTTTAAAAGCCTTTCCGAAAGCTATTTCCCACAAGAAGATAATCAAATGACGCTGAAGAAAATGTAAACTTTCACACTTGTTAAGTTGCATTTGTTATGCAAACAAATTTCAAACTCTTTGATGTCTATAAAATTGATAAAACATTAAAAGAAAAACGTTTTACTCATTCTATAGAAAATCCAAGAACGATTAAGTGTTGAAATATTTTATTAACAATTTCCCGCTGCTTCGTTTTGTGTTACGTAAAAGAAAAATATCTTATAACCGTCAAAAATGTGTTATAAACGGTGGGAAGGAAGGAGAGATGTTAACATTCCTTTGTAAACATCAACACATTAATAAAGTAAATGTCAACAACACTCAAGTTTTGCAGCCATCACCACCGCTGCTGTTGCCAGCCACCCACAAGAACATTGTTTAATTCATGTTCATTTCCTTTCTAAGAGTGTTTAATTTTTTATTTTCTTGAGGATTAATAATAATGCGTATCATCTTACAAAGCACAATACTTACATTCTTTGATTTAATACACTTGATGAAGAAAAACTTGGTCTTCTCCAGAGATAAGCAAACTTTAGCACACGAGAATTGCTGGCACTAAATTATTCCATTAGACAGTAAGCTTTTATATGAATTAATTATGAATTTCAATAAAAAGAAATTTCCACATTTTCATTTCTCCCTATTTTGGCAATGATATAATTTTTTTTTTTATTTTTACCGTTTTCAAAAAATTAAAGTTGTGAATAAGTTTCCTCTCGCAATGGTTGGCTTTTGATGGTAATTCATTCGGGAATAATATCCCTGACAATATGTTCACATTCAAAAATATTTCCGCCATCGACAAATGTTCTTACACTTTCCGTTCACTTGTTTTTTGCTGGGGAATTGTAAAATGATGCCGTATATTCGTAAATAGAAGAACTAAAATTAAGAATTAATTATTTTTGACTCGCATTGAATAAATGAAAAAATAGTTACATAAATGAGGAATTAAAGTTCAGAAAATTAAAGCTTTGAGCATACTTTTCTATTCAAACAGACTAATTTTATAGAGTTCTGTGAAAGTATCCCAAGACGTGGTGGTCAAATTTTGTATCTCAGCGAACTTTTTATTCAAATTGTTACCCTGCACTAGTTTTATTTGTTTTATATTTCCATTTCTTTTTAATCCTTTCAATTAGGGACCTTTTCGCTTTAATGTTAACTTTACTTAATTTAAAACCCGAAATTTTTATTTTTTAATTAATAAAATAACATTTATTAAACTTTGTTATTAATTTTTAAGCTTTACAGCATTCACAGAGGATTGATTACACGCGAATGAAAATGAAAATTGCAAGGGAACGAAATGTTCACTTCTTGTGCAGCAGGAGTGAATATAATTTTTCTTTCTTTTAAGGACATTCTTTATATTTAGCGCAATATAATTATATAACATCAGTTTTTTTATTACGGCGGCTAATCTTCGAATTTATAACACTGTTAACTGAATAATAAGTGCAGTTTAACTAAATGGTTCATGTCTTTGCTGTACAAAATCTATTGTTTAAGATATTTCATGAAAAATTTAGTTGATATTTCGGCATAATTGGGAAAGGTATAGTGTGCATAAGAGGTGAAAGCCTAGAAAGCTTAATTCTAGCACAACTCAGTAGTTGCGGGTTTTTGTGTTGGGAATTTGTAAGGAAGAGTTGCTCCGTCTCAGGTGTTATGTTAACGGACTGATTTTTAAGCAGAAGGAGCACCGCGCCATTTGATTTATTATTTTACTTTGCCGCAGTAGTTTTATTGCTCAAACGCAGACGAAGGAGGGCGCGGTTAGCACAGACACAATAGAAAAATTGTTGGTCTGATCGGGAATTCGAACAAGGGTTTTCTGGTTGCGGAGTCAATACGTTAAATTTCACGCCGAATATGGTCATTTAAGGCATCTTCCGTTCCAGCTTTACAAGAAAAGTCTGTGTTTGTCTTACAACTACAGGGGAAAATTCAAAATTCCGTAAACTTTTTCTCCTCGGGAATTTCGTTTGTAATCAATACATGGTGATTGTTGTGTGTAGCCTATCGCACTGTCTTGTTGCAACAAATGAATTTTTTTTAACTGAAGAGTGGTTATCTTTCTTATTTCAGTCTCTGATGGACCAAAAGTATTGAAAATTTTGGGAAATGTGGCATTTAATGGCAAATCATTTAGTGTTTGGTGTTGGATGTAACACAAAAGAAATGAACGTAGTTGTAAAATTAAACTCAAACCTGAAGGGCAATATTTTGAGTTGTGCAGTTTAAAAGAAATTGCATTTCGTAAAGTTATTTTAAAATATATTTCTTTTAATTGAGCTTAATTGGCATTTCCGTCGTTTAGTCCCACATGGCAAATATTATTGCTCTTTCCAGATATTTTTTCTTATTAATTTTCAGTCACATACTGATGATGTCTGTAATGACAATGCTTATCAGCTCTACTCCTGCCGCACAAGCATTCATACCCATTCTGGCAACAATATGCGGCAACAACGCAACCATTAACAAGATATTTGTGCAGAAAAAAGCCGCAGCGAGAGTGTCTGTGAGAAAAAGAAACTACAACCTGACAAGGAGTTGTAAACGTCATTGACATGAAACATCAAAGTTATATTTGTTCATTCACTCTATTCATTCATTCCTTGTTTGCTGCACTGTTGCTGATGTTCATTTTCATTTTAGCGACAAGCCATGTTTACATTGACTGGGTGTACACACACTAGTATACTCGTATGTGACAGCGTTACAGCAATACAACATTTGCATGGGAGGATGTGTGTACTTGAGCTGGTGACGACAAGAATATCAGCGGCACGATATTAAGACGTTTGAACTTTTAGAGCTACAAATTGCAACTAATTAAAAGTTGATGAGTTTGCTGTTGTTGTGTAACTCAGCGATGTTTTCTTATTTCAATTGTACTTTCATACCAGCCAACACAAACAAAGAGATTTGTATCTTGAATGATTGATCAATTTACTTGTTTTTTTTTTTTTTAATTCTCGCCGGTTTATTGTTTTGGCCTTTCTACTTCTTAATTTTGAGATGTTTCATATCTTGAAGTGTGGCATCCAAATGAGGGAAGTGATGGAATAGAACGAAGTTGTGTCGGGAAACAAAAGCGAATAATAAAGTATTACAAGTAGTGAAAAAACAAATATCGATGTTTTTAAAAGCAACAATATGCTTGTCATACCCATGTGAGCAAGAATTTTCTGAAATATGTAGACATGCTGGTATGTATATATGCATTTATGTATATACAGTAGACTCTTGATAATTTGAATATCGCGATAATTTGATTTGTTTGCCAGATCCCTGCTAAAACATTCAAGAAATTGAAAAAAATATATTTATTTGCTTTTCCTCATTTCTAGAATTTAGTGCCTGGCGGAAATTGTTTTTTGCAAATGTGAAAATGCAGAATATTCTAGCTAAAAATCTGAAATTTTATTTACACTCTTCTTAATTTGAATGCTTTCTATGTCCCTCTTGCTAATTTTAACTCTTTTTAAAATTAACTTTCGATTATTTTTGACATTTTCTCTGGTTTCGTGCATTTCAAATTATCACAAGTCGACTGTAAACACTACGTGCACTACTTGTACCGTGTTCAGATCAAATTAATTAGTTTATTTTATCACTTTTATGGGGGGAGCAAAATTAGTTTCTTATGCCAGTAAGATGCAAAGGACACCACATTTCGCTCATTCGCTGAAATAACGTGATAACTCTAAAAACCAAATTGTTGAGTGAACAATGTCGAATAAGTCATCATGCGTTGTGTAAAATATTTGAATAGAACACAAGAAAAAAATAGTATGTAAAATAATATCTCGAGAGAAGAAAATTATATCAGTTTTGCATTACACTGTAAATAAATTTAACATCTTAAATACGTTTAACTCAACACATATAAACAGCTTTGCAGATTTAAAATGTTGTATTTATTATAAAAAAATTATTTTAAGTCATGTCACAAATAATTCAGTACGTTCCCCGGACTGAGATTTTTTGTTATATCTACAGTACTGTGCAAAAGAATGGCAGCAGTAATAAAATATGTTTATAATTAATATAGAAATATATTTATTTACTTAATTTTGTTTACTATAATAATTATTCGGGCCAGGAGATACATTCTAAGGGTCCTAAGATATCCAAGTAATATTTGAGATCAGTTATTGCACAACTTACGTGGAGGCGCTATAATGTCATCAAAGGGGTGCTGCTTCCGTGTTCCTAGCTTTCACGAAATCGACAAACGTTGATCTCAGATAGACCAATTTTAATTCAAGTGTAAAAGAAGGGCCCATCAAGAGACTGTAGCTTATCCGATACTCCTCTGTTGGGGAGCATGAATCAGTTGGCCTACCGCTAAGCGGGCGGGAATTATGCCAGTGATTAGCACTCTATCTTTTTTTCTCAGTTCTTAAGAATTTTATTTCTGTGGCTGTGATGGCTCGGGTTAAATAAGAGGTGAATTTTCCACACTTTTCGCCAGACAGTCTACAATTTCATTGACCCCATAATACGCATGTCCAGGAATAGCATGAATATCCGCTTGAAAAATAATGAATATCTCCACGGTAAATCTTATTTCGCTTATTTCCTATATGTTGGAGTGAAAAATATGGTCGGTATTTTTATGCAGGAATGTAAAAATAAGTTCAAACTTTTTGAATGAATGCACTTTAAATGCCAAAAAATAATGTTAAAATAATGAGAAGTTTGCCCTTAGACTACGTCTGTTGCAGAAGTCAATTCTGAATTGGCCTGTCATGATCAACGCGCGAAAAAATCAAATAAAATCTTTATCTTCTGTATTGCAGACGCCACTGCTGATCGCCGCTTGAATGATTGCCGGGTTTAGTGTTACTCCTTCAGCACCAAACTGTCTGGCAGCAACCAAAACAAAAATATTTACTCGAGTATGGCTAGATTTAGCACAATGACACGAAAAAAGGCCTTAAAAACCCTGATCCCGTCATCGTGACCCGAAGTGACAACAGTGGTTGGTGTTGTCGACACCCGTCACTGGCGGATTTGACTTCTTCTTTTATCATTCTGGTTGGAGTTTTATTCTTGTTGTTGTTTAGTGAACTTGTGATTATTTTATTATTTGTTTCTATTCTGCTATTTAAGTTAAAGTCCAGTTTACTGTTTTCGTTTATTGTGTTTAATGAATGTTAATGTTTGTGTTATCAGCATTTTTTAAATACAAATAATTTGTTTATCGTATTTAATATTTTACAAAACACACAATAAATACGCTTGTGAAAACATTTTAAAATAACACATGGACTTTCACACAACTATGCATTTCAGAGTCATCGTACAATGAAACAAATTTAAATACATAATATTATCAAGTTTTGTTATAATAATTATAATTTGTATTGTCGTTCAGCCTGCCTCTATGCGCAATAAAAAGAGTATGCAGTTAGTAATGGCATTGAATACAATAAAATGTGTTAATTTAATTATTTATAAACAGCAATTCATATTCATGCATTTGATATATTCGCATATAAATAATAATGCAACATGAATTATTTCCCAATAAACAAATTAATGATTGCATTGAATGCATTCGATAAACATGCACCAGAGGAGTTTCCATTAGTGTCTCTTTGGTGTCAATAACTCAATAATAATAACAATAATAATTTATAATGAGCCAATTGTCTACAAGAAAGCATAAAGCCGGTCATTCAAACAATTGGGAAATTAGTACTTCCAATCGAAATCACTATCAGAGATCGCATAAAAATGGAGCATTATGAATAAGAAAATATGCAATGTTGTCTCTCTAAAGAGAAGAAACACTAGCCCAACTTACAATCTTGTCCAAAGGGTCGTGCAGCATTACATTAGCAAAGTTCAATAGTAAATTTTTAATCTAGACTAAAAAAATAAACACTTATGCATTTGCATTGGAGTAAATAAACTCAAACAATTTGCAACACTTAACATTTGCAACCCAAAACAAAAATGCACTGCATGGGAGAGAACGGAAATATTAAACACTCCAAGAAGCTACGGAAGTAGAGGTGTGACAAATCGTAAGAAATTTCTTAGCAAAATACAATGTTTTCTACCTAAAAAGGTGCTCACAATTGCTGGATAATTTTTACTATTGCAAAAATTTGCTATATCAAATGCACAAAATTAATGTTTAAATAATTCACAAAAACATTTCAATTGTATGGATCAATGATCAATGAAGATTGTTGGCAGCGAATCGCACTACGCATTACAGAGAAAATTTTGTTTTTTGTAGGAACAACACGTTTGGGGAATAGACTGCCGACAGAGGTCTTCCCTGTCACTTTTGACGTGGGAAAATTCAAATCGAATGTTCCTATTTCCTCTCTCCCAAAAACTTTATTTCACAATGCATCGCATCATCTGCTGAGTGCCGGTCTAAGAAAAAAAAATCATTATTTGGTTTGAAAATATAGATGACATTGAACAGGTCCAGCTGCGTTTCCAGAGTATGGCGCTGGCGACTGCAACCATCGACTTATTGAAATCAATATTTGGAGAACTTTCCCTTTCAATTGTTCTCCAGGGTCGTGCCGTTTGACAACTCTTTAATATTTCTTGTGGGGCCAACATTTTTTGTATTATTCGTGGCACAAGGCCAGAAGGGCTCCAAAAGTGGCCCAAAATTGAACGTCCAGAATTGGCTTTGTTTGTCGAAATACAATTTTTTGTTTCCTGTTTTTGCAGTTTAAAGTTCCATCGCGCTCAAAATTAGCCGTGATATCGGCACACAATTTCAAAGCTGATGCCGTGCTATACAACAAGTGAAGTTCTTTTGTTGAAAATTGTCAGCTCGTATATTATATGGAAAAGCAACGAAATGAAAACTGCCGAAACTTTAAAAGGTAGTTGGCTTAGTAAGAAGAAAAGGTATAAAAAACAACCGAATTATCAACTGACTATTCAGATCAGTATATGTGACTGTTTGTAGCAGCAGTAGTTTTCAATAACAGCACATAAAGTTCAATACACAAGTCACTAGTGAAAAGACTTTGAACTTTCATATTTCTTCCAAAAAAAAAAATTGCAGGACTCGGAATCATTCCATAACAGAACTCGGCTCACATCTTTAGGCCTGGAGTATCGTTATACGAGTATTATATTCTGCAGAACCTTCTCCGAAATTTAGTTTTCAATTATAGAAGACTTCTAATTTTATTTTAATAGAATTTTAAATTTGCAATGAAGAGTGTAATAAAAAGTGCAATTACGAAAGCCTTTAACATTATTTTGAGGCAAAGAAAAAATAAGAACACCTCTTCTTCAAAACTAAATTGCAGAAACATAAAAAAAATTGTAATGAATTTATATTTTTTTAAGTATGAAAATTTGTAATTCGGGTACATTTTAAAATTTCTGATGAAAATCAAACAAAATTATTTTTTTTAGTTTTAAATGGAAACAAGTAAACGATAAGGAGAATCATATTTTTAACATGCCAGAACTCAAATGGCTGAGTAGTTAACGTGTTGGCTCTGCAACCAAAAAGACTCTGTTACAGTTACCGGCCTCGTCAAGTTCAAATGTTTTTCTGATATATCTCTGCTCAGCACCCTTTTCTGTCGATATTTGAGCAACAAAAAGCCACACGAAGTAAAATAATAAATAAAATAGTTGCCCTTAGCTTAAAAGTAATGCTCCAAAAATAACATTAGAGACGCCGCAAGTCTGCTTTATAATTAACACGCAACAGCAGAGTTGTGCAAGAATTGAACTGTAACTTACCACGACGTTCACTGCACGGCTGTGCTCTGCACTGTCCCTTTCTCTATCTAGTTTCAGTGCAATGCATTGCATATTTAGGGAATGTACCCTGAGCACTGGTCCAAGAAAATCAAAAAGAAAACATTTCCAAATGAATTTGATTTTATTACAAGTATGTCGCCATATTATATTTGCATGCAAGTTCCATATCCTAAAATCATTGGCGTGCAGCTACAATGAAACGTTTTGTTTTTTTAAGAAATGATCACTTATGTTATGAATACAAATTAAGCAGCATCAGACGGATTATGTGTTTGCTGTTCATGCAACGTCCATTTGTTTGGTGACGATGATGATGATGACGATGATGAATAATAAAGTGAACATGCAGCAGGTGTTTTGAGGTCGAAACGAACAATAATCATTGTTAATAAAACTGTTCAAAAGGACCAAACATGTGAATATTAAATGAATTTATTTATTATATTCAATTAAAAATACCATAAATTGAAAGTAATTTGCATTAAAGGGATTTGTGGAAATGAGAGTACAAAAAGACAAGTTTAATATTTTCGTTAGAATTATTGAGGGAGGGAATTGTCATGACTAGTAATCAAAAGGTGATGATATCAATTCCCAACGAAGACTCAGGGTAAAAAGCGTCTCAGTTTTTGTTGGCTTAAACACTGCCCGATTTAGCACCTGTCATCAGTACATGGATATTCTACACATTAAAGTGTTTAAAATAAATTCTACCGCATATTTAACAAAAAAGAAAAAAAATTTGATTTTGTCTTGCCTGTTTTTATTTTATCTGAATGTCTGGGAGAAGAAAACAAAACATGATTTATTTTATTGGCAAGCATAAAGAGGAGATACAAAATTGCAGCTACCGTGGTTGGAAAAAACTCACTTGGCAGACGAAGTGTTCGCTATTATTTATTTTAATAAACATACGTACAATGAAATGGAATTATCAAAGGAATTTTAAATTTAAAGGATATCTCTGCAATGTTGATGCATTAAACACATTCACTACATCAGGCTACCGGCCACAATCTCTTAAAATTAAAATACACAGCTTTATATGAAAATTATTATGACGATGGCAATACACCTACAGGGCTACAGGACCACCATTGTTCTTGTTGCCAACTTGGGCTAGATCTAGTGTTGCCAATATAATAGGAAATACCCCAAATATAAAATATTCTAACTAAATCGACAAGTTAAAAAAAATTAATTGATTTTATTGCATTTCTAAATGATATAAATAGATTAGATTGAATATCTAATAGAATATTTATTTTTATATTATTAATATTAATTAGTGTTATTAATATTTATTTTTAAATAAAATACTTTAATATGACAATAATGAACTTGCTACATCACACAAAATAAATAAGTAGATGGACTGCAAAGCCGATATATGCAGCCAAAAACATTTTTTTTTATAAAATTGAAATAATACACTGACAGAGTACACAGTTTTTGAAAAGAAAATAAAACTGAAAATTGAATATTCTATAAAATCCGTTTTTTAACCATTCTGTGATTTAAAATTTTAACTTGACAATCTTTTGAAAACTATGCAAATCGTACACTACGTGACACTACGAAATGGGCTGGGAAAATTCTATTACACACACCGTGTAAATTTTATCCGCTATTGATTTGTGAGATGCGTTCCATGTGCCAACTCTTTTTTCATTTTATGAAATGCTTGGCCATATCCCAGTGCAGTCAAGGAGTAAAAAAGAAATAACAAATATGAATCAACATATACAAAATTGGCATAAAAAATATTTTTATATGGTAAATAGTTGGCTTAAACTGGCCGTTTAATTTTCTACAAATAATGAAATATTCTACTCATGTTGAAATATTCTACTCATGTTTAGTGACAAAAAACTTTAATTACGAAGCAGTGGCAGTGACCCCAGAGATGGCCATTTCTATATCAGCGTCCGATTTGACCAGATTTGAAAGCAATCATTGCTGCCAATATTATAATTTCAATATTATTATTTTAAACATTAATATATATATATATATGTATAGCAATAATATATATACAGGATGGCCCAAAATAATCGAAGTGGTTTGAGTTCAAAAAGCCATTGTGTGCACTGTGGCTCTATCCTGTTGGAACCATACTAGTGGATGGTTGGCCACGGCTGGTCTTAAAAAATTTTCCAACATTGTCCGATATCTAACACCAGTGAAGGAAAAGCGGCATCGTATTAATTTTTAAAAAAATATGGGCCAATTATCCTTTCCGACGAAATACCGCACCAAACGGTACACTTAAGTTGGTGTAATTCTCGCTGTTGAAGTACTCTTGGATTTTCCGTAGCCCTTTTTTGCCTATTAACAGACCCACTCAATTGTAAAAGGGCTTCGGCGCCCATAATTAAATTATGAATAAAATCAAGATTTTCTTCTGAAATAAAGTTCAACGATTTTGGCACGTTGTTCCATTTTAAATTCACTGAGTCTTTTTATTTACTTCAGATTTATTTCAGTTTCAGTCGAATGATGAAGTTTCGAGAAAGAAAGACATCCCATGCCGTAAAAATATCATTCATATAAAAATTTTATATTTCACAATTAAAAAACATAATAATTGAACAAGACTCGAAAATAAACCAAAATTCAAACTTAGGAAGAAAATTACAAAAGTTTTAATTTCAATTCACCAAAAATTTAAAATTGAAGCAACTTATGTTCGGCACAGAAAAAAAGGTGAAAATAACTTAGAATTGCCATATAATTTATTCAAAACAATTTTAAACTGAAAAATTCACAAAAAAAAATTTAAAAAAGGTTTAATATTAAAAAAAATTAATATTTTTTAATAACAAAAAAAAAACATGCAAAAATTTCTTAATAAAAAGAAATAATTTAATATGAAAACAATTAAAAAATAACTTAATAAAAAAGGAATGAGAAAAATTTTTTAATATAAAAAATACGCTTATTACTCAGCCTCACAGCACAGTAAAAAAAGTGAAAATAAAAATAGAATAAGAATAAGTTCAATGCCGCTGTATTAATTGAAGTACTTGATTTAACTAAACAATAAAATTCCAAGGAATTTTTATTCTGAGGGGTTTTCAGAAAAGTTTTCAGTGCAAATATTTCACATCTGCCGATATCGCAGAGTTGGTCATTCAACCTGCATCTGAACACTGATGAGGCACTGTGTGTCTGAGGGTGGCGATGGCTGAAGTAATCTGTCTGCACGTTGAACCCATTTTCAAATTAAGTCAGAAAAACGTTCCGCATTTTTACTGATGTGCTTTATGCCAGCTGATGTCTTTGTGGCAGTTACTGTTGGAAGTTTTTAGTGGCGAGAGCATAACCACTGGTCGCAGAACAGTACCATCTTCAGCTGTAACCAATCGACAGGTACATCAGAGCACCCTCCTTCCTCGGTAATGTGTAGCATTGGTGAAGTAAAATAATAATAAACAGGTACTAAATATGAAGCTTCAAAATTTAATACGTCTCCTTGACATCAGAGGCGCTGCAACACTCCTATAAAAAGAAAAAAAAAACGTGCAAAAGTAGAGTTGTCAGTTAGTAAAGCTTCACCACCTGTCTTTTATATAACTATCACTCTCCTCTAGTCATAGTTCACGATAAAAATATAAAAATATCGATGTGCAAATAAAATTTTACTATATTTTTATTTTACTGTCGTAGCAATAACTTTAAATTTATCAAATAAAAGTAGAGTGTTCTTAAGCCATTTGGCTTTTAAGTATCAAGTTCGACAGTCTTTCCTTCCCAAAATATATGTTTCCTTTGATATTTCTCACCAACACATATCACATTTTTATGACTTCTCCGTAGATTATTAGCAATTTTATTGTGCATTTTTTACAAATTGAGAAGTTTCGTCTAACGAATAAATAAAATTTCTTATTGCGGGTTTTATGGCCTTTAGATAGAAATAAAGATGAATTAAATTCTGTGAAGGGTTAAGGAAATTTCTGTTACACCATCCATGGTGTTTTATAGTTATTCAATCTAATAGAGTCTATATAGACACATACACTAGCAATACATGTGTATGTATTTGCGGGTGTAAAATTAATCCTAAAGAAACATTTATGAATATTTGTCATTTATTTTTGATTTTTTGTTTGTTTTCATACTTAAAGTTTTATCTCTTAAATGGCACCTTAACATGATTCTTTTTTAAAGCCCTCTGAATGTCTGCTACTCAGACATTGTGTTTAAAGTTTATGGAGTTATTGTTTCATAAAGAGATGCCTTATACTCGTTAACGAGCAGATGCACAATAACAAAATGACAAAAGAACTTTATGTGGTCATATAATTCGCATTCGTGTATAATTTTGAATTTTGATTGCAACAGCATGATCTTAAACAAAAGAAAGCGACGATTATGAGCATGTTTATCGTCCAGGAATTTGTATCTTCATTGCCACGCCACGAGCAGATTAACATTTTATGGCACATTTTAATGTCACCATAATAAACAGCTCGTGCTAAAGGAATGGCAAAAAGGACTGCAATAAAAGAACTAAACATCCTTAATACATTATTTGATAAGGCTTTATATTTATGACGACCTTTTTTCCCGCTGAAAACATAAACATTTATAGGGAAAAATTTTGTCATAATTAAGAATCCCTTTTTACCCATCCAGCGTTCAAGAACAGTGAAAGCAGTATCTACTTGCGAACGGACATAAGCTATTGCAATGTCATATAACGTGTGGAGAAGTTTTTTTTTTATACGAGTGCAACTTGTGTTCACGTGTTATTGTTACGGAAATACATTTGTTGAATGTCATTTCTAAATCACCCTCGCATAAACTTATTTCATTAGAACGTTCTGGATTTTCATCGCCCTACAACACACTAACCAAACACACAACTCACATATCACATTTACGCATAGCAAAACAATAAACAATTACATAGTCTGACAAACACACACTCACACTAAGGCAAAAATAGTAAGACAACTTAAGCAAAAGCTAAAGAAGAAGATAATTAGGGGACAAGTACAAATGTAAATTCAAAATTAACGGATTTCTGGACTATTCTACAGAAATGCTAGAACATTCTACAAAGATCTAGTGGCAAATGTCTGGAGTAAAAATAAGGGTGATTGTGAGCTATCATTACGTAGTTGTCAGAACAATTAAATAAAATTTTTTCCTATGAAATACATAAAATGATGGCTAATTTTTATCTAAATTCTTATCTGTGCGTTTTATTACATACGAGTACACGTAACACTCTTTACACGAATAAATATTAATACCCAAAATGTTTAAAAAAATTTTATTTTCGATTAAATTTTTCAAAACATTTAATTAAATTTTCAGTTATTATTATTAAAAATTTAATTGAAAATTAATTCAATGAAGTCAACTATAATAATTTAATTAATACTATTAATTTCTTAGCAGCAGAAGATACAATTAATTTTTTAATTAATATTACAAAAATTTTAATGAAAAATTTTCTTATATTTTATTCTGTAGCCATACATATTTATAAAAATATAAGAATTAAAAAAAATGTTTAAACATTGCTGACTTATATACATATATATTTTTTATAATTGTGAACGGTGCGAAATAAGTCCGTACCAAACAAATAATTTAAGAAATTAATTTAAATTTAATTTTCCATTATGCAAAATAAGCCCAGTATTTTCTATAAAACATCGGCCCAAGATAACGAGCATAAAAGAAATACGGCCGCATATGTTGCGATACAAATTAATCTTTTCGTTAGTGTAAATTGACATATTATTAACAAAAAAAAACATTGCTGCAACAATTATTGGGCATCGTATGGCCGAATTTTGCTTTGTTATTTGTATTATGAATTTGATATTCAATTGGATTAATAATTTGAAATGCGTTTAATTAGAATTGAATTAAGTCCAACAAATGGGGCTATAAATTTCGTTAAGTATCACACATTTCGCAACATCGGCGGACACAGATTCGTGCATTGTAATATTTTGTGCATTTTAAATGAAATTAAATTTATTTATATTTATTATTTTCTTAAAATGCAATATATTTTTTTTTTTTCATTATTATCGTTTATGTTTTGTATATTATTTCTGGTCGAAAATAAAAACAAAAAACCAAATTAATGAACTATTAAGTCCAGTTTAACATCATATGCACATGCACGCTCATCGATTATTTCACATAGAATTTTAATATTTTCAAAGCAAATGTTTATTTAAGGATTTAATTTTAAATACATATTTTATATTTTAGTTAAAAAAAATATATATATAATTCTCGCACTCTTTATTAAATATTTTCGAGTTAAATTACGGCAAGCGTGAATATAAATTGAGGCATTAACGCGTTGGCGGTTAAAACAGCCAAAGAAATAAAACGATTTCCATTTCATCTTGTTACCAGAACTCCTACAATATTTAAATGGTGCAGCAATAACAATATTGTTGTGTGCTTGCCACTGCTGCTATTGCCACATTGTTGCAGCTGCATTATTATTGTTGATTTTCTCAGGAATATTAAAATACATTGTATCAGATATCAAAACGATATGGAAACTACTTCGCAAAAAAAAAAAAAATTACAATAGTATTAAATGATACTATTAAAACTATAAGGAATTATGTTACAATTCATAACCATGGAGGAAGGTAGTTGTTTGTATTTTCGATTGTACGTGCTAATTGTTGACAGCAGCGGAACATGGAGAAACACCTCGCTTGCCAATTGTAAATTTAAAAATGTAAATTTTAAATAATTTGTCTGCCAATTTAAAAAGACGAAAGAAATAATAAAACAGAGCTGTGTGGTTTTTGCTTGTTATCAAGAAAATAAATTCGCACCATTCAAACGCGCGCTATGCAATTGTTCTGTAGTTTAAAGTTCAAGTTTATGCTGACACGAAAGCTAATACGTGGTAACCACAGCAGGTTTCTATCATTCATAATGCTACTAGAGGTCATAGACAATTTGCAATATATTTATTGCAACATCTCACCATGATTGTTAATGCAGTGATGGATTACACAGGGCAACAAAATAAATATTTCTTATTGTTTCCCATTTCTTACTCAATAAAGTAACGCCTACCATTAAAGTGGTTTGAGTTTATTTTGTAAAAAATGCTTTATGAGAATATCATAAAATATGTAATAATATATTTCATAAATATTTATATATTATCTTTTAAGCTTAAAGGTTTGTTTCTATTTTTTATTTTTCTATTTCGTCAACCATCGGTTAAATTTTCAGGAATTTTTTTTTTATTTTTTTTAAATTATTTTATATCGAAATAGAAAAATAAATTATAAAATTAAACCTTTAATATATTAACGGAATTTATTTTAAGAATATCTCTTTATATACATATATGATTCTAATTGTGCTTTTTTCCCCTTAAAAATTATATGTGAAATTTCTTATTACATGCTTTATGATATTCTCATAAAGTATTTTATTACAAAAGCAACTCAATAATTGAGGAGGAAAGCACAATTAGAATCCTATATATTAAACCTTTAAGCTTAAAATATAATATATAAATATTTATTAACAGAAATAAGTTTAAAAAAATAAGGATTAAGAAAAATACATTCATTTATTTCTTTCGGGAAAAAGCACAATTTTTAAATTAAACTCATACTAAAAAATTATGTTAAGAAAAATACATTTTTGGAGCACTTTTGGTGATCGTTATTCAGTGCTCATTATTCTGTTATTGCCTGTAAGCATTTGGTGCGACTTGCTTAAACTCGGAAACTTTTTGAAAAGTTTTCAAATGTATTGTAAATACATACATATGAAGACATAACCGCCAAGAAGACGTAAGTGCCAAAAACCAACTTTTAAAGGGGAAAGTTTATTCTTCCAATCTTTACATACACAATTTGCACATCTGTGATGTTATTTTGTAAGTTTAAGTGGCTGGGGAGTTCGAATCGGATTACGATTCGCGCCATAGTAGTGCGAAGTATTGAACAGGATTTAATACAGACGTACAAAATTTTCAATTAAATATTTTTTTTCTATTACATGGATATTCCTTAAATTAAATTCTGATTGACGTGTTAAACCTACTCTCTACACTATCCCTCTCTCTATCTAGTTCCAGTGTAATGCAGCGTATATAGATGGGATTTCCCCTGAACACTGCTCCAAGATAAAAAATTACTCAATTTAAGCATATTCCGGGCAGTACGAATAAAATTAAATTTTTTATTTTTTAATGAAAAAAAAACTGGATTTCAAAATTAAATCATCAAACGAGTTGACATATTTTCCAGAAGTGTTGAATAAACAAATGACACATTTTCTAGTTCTTTGTACTTTTCAATTCAAATTGCAGTCAATGCAGTCTGTTTTCGTTGTTTTTTTCGAAGCTGCTGAATTTGTTTCTCTTTTATTTTATTTTACTTTCTTTATTGTTGAAGTTGTTTTGTTTCTTTGTTAAAAGTATCATATGGAAATTTAATGCTTAGACTTGCATGAAAAAAATTTCTATCCGTTGGCAAATTTGTTTCTACTGGTTGGTGTGGCATCAGTGACATGCATTTACTTGCATGTCTAAGCCCGGTAGTTCGATCCCCTTGGTCAACAGTATATTTAGAGCATTCGATATCAATGAAAATTTCAATACCTCGATGGATGGGTGTCACCATAAAATTTTTTGTCAATTTATCAATTTCTTTGCACTTAAAATTTCCTGCAAGAAATCAACTCCCATTTCGAAATAAATTTTTGTTGAGAGTTTTGAGGCCCATTGCCTATAAAAAGCTACCGGGTGAACCGCTCCCTGCAAGTTTTTGTGTGCATACAAATGAATATTTTTATTCTTTTATTATTTTAATTTTTTTTTTGTTGAATAGTTTGTTGGTTGTGTTGGTGGCGCAATTGTAACTGGAGTCAATTGCAATTGAGAATATGAGATACTGCAAGTGCTGATGCTGAATATGCACAATAACAACAAGCAAACAGTTTTTTTTTTTTATATTTATTTTTGTTATACAAAATAGATCTTTTAGTTACTGATATGCATGTGTGTACACATGTGTTGATTTATACACAAAAGAAAATGTTATAAAAGATTTCATTTATTACTGGTATCATCTTTTCTTTTTTCCTTGTGGAAGAAAAATAATAAAAAAAAAACCAAATAAGGAACTGGGTTATTTTCAATTAAATGTGCTTCAGCAATAATTTTAAAAATAACCAACGAGATAAATACATCTTTAAATAATGCAAACTCATGTTTACACAGGGGTCGGCAGCAGAAGTGTTACAACCTACAAGCACCGCAATTTTCTTAATTAAATAATAAAACTGAAAAAACTGTATTACGTAAATAGTTCGCAGATAATTTTTTAATTGATAATAATTAAATTTTTGTTTATAAAATGTAACATAAACAATTAAAATTATACTGCACGTCGAGTTAACGAGCAAAGTAACGAATTTTTTCTCTGGCCGTAATAAAACAGACCCAAGTTGCTGCTAGGAGCCGAACCTAGAACAAGAGAAACGATATTTACAAAATGATAGAAGACAACCTTCTGCAAAAATCAAAGTAATTTTACTTTGTCCGCTCAATTTGGTTCCTTTTCTAAAATTTCTCCTTTTAAAATCCTTAAATAAATTTAAGACATTCTAATAGAAATTTATCCATCTTAACACCGCACTTCGCTGAGAGGTGCAAAATTAAAACTTGGCAAATAAAATTTGCAATATGAAATGTTCTTCTTAAAAAATCTTTTTTTCAAAATCTCTCCCATTTTTATGCCCAATTGTCAACTTCTTAATTAAATAGAAACAAAAAGAAAAATAAACAAATGACATTTTTATTAAAATTCAAAAAGATTTTCATTTTCAAATAATCTCATTAAATTGTTTAAGCTCGACAAAAATGTATTCCCCTTTGAAATCACCAGCGGACAGATGAAAGGCAAAGTGTATGGAAACAATGAAATAATTTCACAAAAATTTTAAATACTCCTGCAACTTGTAACTCACGTACTTTGAAAATAATTTCTATTTTATTTTTATTATTTTTTTTTATTAAACTACAACAACACTCTTGTTTGTTGTAATCTAAAAAATATATAATTTAATATTTTGTTGTTCCTTTTCCCTTTACTTATACGAAATAAATGTAAATTTCTTAAAAGTTTAAAGTCTAGTCACGCATATTGTGTATAAATTTATGATTCTTATGTCTTGAGGCGACAAGAAAAATTAATTAAAATTATGTTAGATGAAAAATTGTATTGTGGAGCCTTGTGATCTGTATGTTTAATTTTAAACTAGAAAGGACAGTGAGTATATGATTGATTTTTGTTTAAGAAGGAATATCATATTGTGAGGAGTTTTTAAGAATTTATTAAAGTTTCAGTGCTTTTCTCTGTCTGGCTATTTAAGATAGAAAAAATTTAAAATTTTTTAAAAATTTAAAACATAAAGAAAAATCAAGAACTCGAAACTAAAACAAAGAAGTGCATTCGGATTAAACACGCATAGTTCACAAAAAGCAAATAAATAAACAAGAAATATTTTGTATTCGGATGTCAACTATTTAATTCTCAATTGGTTGGTTAAATTCTCACTCTTAAGTTTGTAGTCAGAAATTAGGAAACATGCACTGCTAAGCTAACTAAGCTTTACCGATATAGAACTATGGATATGGATATATTTTTGTGCTCTATAATCAACTTTATTGAGGTTATAAAAATAACCTCAATAATGGTTTATGAGAATATCATAAGGTATATATATACATATATACAGGTATATATTATAAGGCATGCTACACTCCATATATCTTTTCGGCACAAAGCTCAATTATTAAATAAAAATCATGAATAAATTTCTTTTTTATTTTAGCAAGAGTTATGTAGGTCCAATGAACTACAAGCAACATACAATGCCAATTAAATGAATTGAAATTAAATTACATAAATTAGATAAAAATGATATATATGCACATATATGCATATATACGAGTACATACAGTGGGACTTCCATTATCAGAAATGGTCGGTACCGGTAACATTTGCGATAATCAATTTTGCCGCTTAATTTGTTTTTTCTTGGATCAGTGCTCAGATGATATGTTCTACATATGCAATGCATTGCACTGGAACTAGATAGAGAGAGAGAGAGAGAGAGAGAGATAGAGAGAGAGAAAGAGAAAGAATGAAATGAGAAAGTGTAGACAAAATAATAATGAAATAACTTCCATTGAAATAACTCCCAAAATCGGAGCACTGAACGCAAATCGAATAAATAATAAATAGAACAGTACACAATTGAACAACGTGCCAAAATCGTTGTATTTTATTTCAGAAGAAAATTATGATTTTATTCATAATTTAATTATGAGCGCCGAAGCCCTTTTACAATTGAATGGGTTCGTTAGTAGGCAAAAAGGGCTACGCAAAATCCAAGAGTAGTTTAACAGCGAGAATTACACCTATTTAAATGTACCGTTTGGTGCAGTGATTCGTCAGAAATGATAATTAGACCTTCTTTTTTGCAAATGAACCGGTGGCGCCATATCCAATATCCAGTGTTAGATATCGGACAATGTTGGAACATTTTTTAAGGGCAGCCGAGGAGAACCAGTCGCAAGTATGGTTCCAAGAGGAAGGTGCCACAGTACACTATGTGAGTGACACAATGGTTATTTGAACTCAAATCTTTTCGGTCATTTTGGCCCCCATGCATAAGAAAAATAAAAATTTTGATAGGAAACAGTGAACACTGCAAAGACAACCATTGATCCACACTTCTCAAGTTTATAAATTAAACACCTGACTATGTACTACGGTTGTTATTGCGACACTCACAAACAAACACACGCGCAAAAGTTTTTATAGCCATTGTACATTTTATTGTTAATGATGTGAACATTTTAAAATTCCCACTAACTGTTAATAATGCTTTGATGGCTTTTATAACAATAATTTTTTTGCACTATTCTAAAACAGTATTTTTTTCTCAACTTTTTTGTCAGCTCTCCATCATGATAATAATTTTTTTGCAACGTATCTACTACAGCAACAAATCTTAAAGTTCAATATTGTTGCTGCTGTTAAAATCAAGTTTAGAATGATGTATTGCACGAATTAATAACAAATCACACAAAACAAATAAAGGGGGAAAATGTTGGAGATTTGTTTGCTGCTGTTACTTTTCACGTGATGCACATCATTTTGAATGGGAAAAGAAAAATCAAAAGAAATGAAACACGACCAAACATGCAGCATAGGAAACAACAGAGTATCAACAACACATGTACGTGTGACAAACAGTACATGTTTGCCGTTATCACAGTAACACTTCTTTATTATTGTCATCATTCATGCAGTTTATGATGACGACAGAGGAAAAAGAGTGGGAATATAAAAAATGAGAGCAAAACGAAAATTGAAATAAGAATTTTTATGACAAAAACCCAAGTGTAACTGTCAGTGGAAAGATAATAAATAAATGTACCAAATGTCTGGAGCAGGTTTCAGCAGCATGATTCCCAAACTGCTCGGTATGGATTCATGGCAATGGTCACAAAAGTCAGCCTCATGGCAAAATATAGCAAACGTATAAATATGGGAAAAAATACAGAATTAAATAAGTTGGCACCAACGTGTGTCTAAAACAGAACACTTGACTTTATAAATTGGCCTTGCGAGATCCATGCCAACAAAAAAGTAAAATAGAGTTTCTTCTTCAAGTCCCAATGATGGACTTGCTATAGCTTTGCAAATTAAAATTGTATTAATTCACACAAATATATGTAATCACATAATTCGAGAAAAGCGGATTAAAATTTGTGAAAGCAAATTAACAAAGTCCGTATTTACACCTTGAAATAAACGCCTCAACTTTTTGCTTGATAGTGAACGGTGTAGAGAATAAATCGGGGTGAAAAAGTTGCATACGCACGCCTGACGAAGTAATTTTTGCTTTTTTTTGTTATCAAATTAAAAAAAAAAAAAATTTTTTTTAAAACAATACCGCTCGCTGGCATACGCATAGTCAGTTCTTCAAGACATTCCAATGCAGTAATGTTCTAATTAACGTGTGTGGTGAAGTGGGTTATGCTGTTAAATTGCCACACAAATACAGGCACACTATTTGAATGTGTCAAACACAGGTTGAAATTAACGCCATTACTTACACTTACGGCTGTGCATGTCACATCTTGTTTACTACTCTCCTTATTTAAATCACACAAATAAAGTTGATGACGGAAAATACTGGCAGTAAAGAATAAAAAATTGCAACTTAAACAAAGCAAAAAATTAATGCTGCAGGTTTTAATGTTGATGGGAAGTACATGCTTCTGTGTTTACTTTGTGTTGAACTTTTACTTTTTTCTTTGAAAGATTTTACCAACGTATTGTAATAGCACGGAAACATCTCATTATGGTCTTTGTGTTTGTAATGGCGTTCTTTGCAACAGGTATAAAATCTTTACTTTGTGTTTCTTGTAAATAATTTATCCACATTATTTGATATTTTAAGAGCCAGCCAGTTTTCGGGATGTAGTACAATCATGTTTATAGTTGAAACGTGATTTAAACTTAAACTGCTGTTTTCAACATGTAGTTTATTTTTATTTTAGTCTTTATTCAGATTAACTGAGTCGATTTGCCCGTTTCAACGCGTAGTTGGAGCAGTCACAGCATAATCGCTGTTCAGCAATACGTAATACATGGACAAATTAAATAAATATTTTTATTTTTACGCGCCGGTGTCCATTTAACTCCCGCCCCAAGAATTTTTTCCATAGAAATAGGTAAAATGAAGTAAAAATGCTACAAATTGAAACACACTAAACCAGTTTCTGTAACATGTTTGGAAAAACGTATGTGAGAAAAATTCCAGATTTCAAGTGTCCACTATACGCTCAATTAAAAACGCGGTGACATAAAATATTTAATTAAATTTAGTAAAAAAGAAAAAATAATGAATAATAATAATTTGGTAAAGGTAAGTATTTTGTTCCATTCCAGCACTAAATTTCAAGTTTTTAAATCTTCACAACATTTTTACAAAATGCAATATTTTTTGACAGCCGACGGTCTTATTTTTGCCGCCGTGGCTAAAGTTTTTTCTACTTTATTCAAATCCGGCCGCCGTCATTAATATTGCAGCTCATTTCTGCAATGACTGCAAATGCAAATTAACCTCGAGTTAAAAATTTGAGTTACTGACACAGCTTCTTTTCACAATTTTCGAGAAACTATGGAATAATCTGTTTCATACATTCTAGGTACTAGAAATTCTCACTAAAATTACAGTAAATAGATGCAGAGTAATTTTTTCTAATTACTTTGTTTTATTTGGTTTGTTTCTGATATTTGGTATTTCTATTAGAAAAGTTTAATGTTGCCATATCTTTTGTTACGTAAAAAATATCTAATTTGGCATTTCTGAAACTAATAGTGATTTCACAACAAAATTTAAACACTGATTTATACGTTGAAACCACAAACAGCTGGTTTAGCGTTCTGACGATAAAAATGTGCGTTAAAACATTTCTTGTAATAAAATTTCTTTTATAGTCTCCTTCCACAACTCGATGAAAGCATTTTCATTATGCTTTATTCAATATCTTCGTTTCCTTTTGCACTATTTTATTGTTCTTGCTGCTGCGTCCATTGTTTTACATTATTGCAGTGACTTTATTTACCAAATTTTCCTTTATTTTTGTATTTCATTGAGCACCATTAAAATTGCCAGCTGTTTTCAATTTTTTAAATTGGTAGCACTGCTTTTAATACAAGAATATCAAGGTTGTATAGTTTTAAGAAAATATTTTTATATGGTAAAACCAGATTTTAATAGTTGGTTTTAACGTATAACCAACTAATGCTTTAAAGCAAGTCAGTGTGAAAACACCATATGACTAGATTATCTAAATTATCGATGCTATTTATTTACACTTCAGTGTATGTACATGCAGTGTTCCATTATTGACATTTACAATCAATAAAAAGAGCATGGTGTTACATTTTTCGCATAAAATAACAAAGGAGATCAAATAAAACAAATAGTGTCAAGTATTTGTTCAAACTAAACAATGCCAGACATCAAGAAACGAATAACAAGACAATTAATAGCAACAACAACAACAATAACATGTCTCACATTCAGTAGTTTTATTTACACTGTAAATTCTTTTGTTTCACAGTTACTTAATTTACTTCCGTTTTTGGGTAATTGAGCTGAAATTTTAAAAACCAACTATCGAGTACGTACGTTTATTAAAATGAGTAACTGAATGTACATACGAGTATGTATGTAAGTGTGGCTGGCTGTGTGTATAGAAGTTTGTTTACTTCTGTCGTTACTTTATGGAAAGTAATTTAATATACACATTGTAATATTAAATGGTGCGGTATGCCTGACAAGTATCCATTAACGGATAAGAATTGATGGTATGAGAAATTACCCAGTTGTCCAAAAATATACAAATGTGAAGTTCATTGCATTATACTGCATTTATACGTACCAGTTATTTGCAAATAAAAACTTTTGACGTTGAAAATTTTGACATATAAACGGTGAGATCGACTTTTATTTGTAAATATATTCACTACTAAAGCGTCCCAGAAATATTATACAGGGTGAGTCAAAAGTCACCATTTGGGTTAAAAAATTTAACAACTTTTCCGTTTATATAGACATATATTTTTTTTCAGATTATATAAATAACACGTGGCGAATAAATTAACAAAGCACCAGAATAATAGAATTCTATTATTTAATTCAATCATCAATTATTTTAATACTAAGAGCATGTCTGTCGACATTTAAATGTCAGAATTTCTCCCTCTGAAGCAATGATGCATTGCTTAGTGCATCGTCACCACCGACGTGGATCCGTAAGATATTTATTTGCCTCCAACCGGTAGACTACATTTAAATCGCACTGCGGAACAACCATAAATGGACAGCGGAATCGGTTTATGATAAAACAATTTTTACGTCCTGCTCTAAAAAACAGACTCCAGAAATTCGGAAATTAATTGGCCAGCGCCTTCGCCAGAATTGCCAGCTTTGTTTCAGAGGTGTCATTTTAGGGACATTTCAGTGTACAAAAATTTCCATTTTGTATATTTTACATTAGTACTATCAATCTGGAGGTGCGGGTTCGATTCCCGCTTAGACCTTGTGTGTTTCTACAGCCAAGCTTCGTAGAATATGTGTTGTTAAAAAAAATATTTATATAAATCTTTAAATAAAAGTCAGTCCAGTTATAATCTGAAAATAAATTTTTAAAATATACAGTGTAACGTCGGTTAACGTGACCAATATAAATTTTGGGCTGTTGCGAAAACTGAATCAAAAATTTTTATGCCTGTTTTTCGACTAAAATATAAAATAAATAATAAAAACAAACATATTCAGAATAAATAAAATAAAATTATCAAGTTGAAGATTCATAGTTTTAACGGAAAAAGAGAGCAATTTTTGACTGTCTTTTTTTAGATGGCGTATTTTTCATTTATAAAAAACTAAATTTAAAAACAAAACTGAACTTCGTTTGCAAAGTTGCATTAACAGAGTCACCAATGTTAAGGATTTGGGTGTTACGATTAATGAGGAGTTGCGCATATCGAGGGTTACGTTGACCGAGGTTACAATGTACAAACGACATAAATATATACATTTTTGTACCCAATGGTGACTTTTGGCCAACGCTGTACAAATGGAAATTATGCGTTGAAAACATTTGTCGCAAAAAAACTAATTTTAGTGGACAGTGGGTAAACAATGATAAAAAAGCATATGTTTTTCACATGAGTGCTACCAAATAATCATCAGACAACATAAAAAAGGATACTAAAATTCGTGTGTAAACAGCAGTACAAACGGCAATACTTGCCAATAGCGTGCGAATAAACGTAGAAAAAGAGAAGATATGAATTATTAAGAATATAAAATTTACACGTTTCGAGAAGTTTTACCCCTAATTAATTATAATTCTATGCGATATGGTAAAGTTAATCGATAAAATATCTTCAAAGCTTGACCAGCTGGGAATGCATGCAGAATAAAGGTGCACATGCTGGTTTGTCAATTACATATGTATGTATGTCTTTATGTGGATATGAAAATATCAACTAAATGTGGTTAAATATTCTGTCACTTGTCTTTCGACCGAAGTGTAAAATATTACAAGCAACAACAAAATTTCATAAAAATTGCATCAACAATGAAAAACCACATCAATAGTGTGTAGTATTATGCGACAACAATACCTACTATCAATATTAATATGCACACGCAATACAAAAACAACAATAACAATAACAATGTAATGCCACATTATACGGAAAAAAATATGTGCAAACTAGTTCGTTATTATTTGCATCATTTATGAGTTTTCTTCATTATTCATTATTTGAACAAAAACCATCAATGAAATGAAATTGTAGACCACAATAACAAAAATATTCAACATTTTCACAAATCCCCACCGCAAATGAACAAATTTTTACAAAAACTTATGCAAATACGCGAATTCTTAAATACATTTTGAATTATCTCTACACAATGTTTTTTTTTATTTCGTTTTTGGGAGCCACAAGCTTCGGAAATAAAATACTGTATAATTTCAAACGAGTTATTCATTTTCACAAATAATTTGTGTGACAAATTTTCATTAAATGACAAATGCATTTGCTGATTTGCTAAGATATTTTAAGAATTTATTATTTATTTTTAACACAGTAAAACACATTCCTGAAGAATCAGTTTCTGTTTGTTTGTAGACGTTGTTGATTTGCATAAAAATTATTGCACAAAATTAAATTTTCAATAAATAAAAACCATTTAAAATAGATTATAGTTGTGGCGTAATTCAAAATATTTATCGGGAAGGTTGTATCTTCGTGCCATTAAAATTTCCATTAATTCCTTAATTTTTTTTTGGCTTTTAAATACCATTCAAATTCATTTACCCTCATATTTTCACTGTCGTTAAATTACTTACTCCTTTTTGTATTATTTTCATGGCCAAGAAAAAACACCACAGTTGGATCCACCAAGACTTTGAATTTTTTTCTAAATTGTTCTTCAGTAACATTTTTTGACAGTTTTAAAATGTTTGGAAGTTTTATACTATTCTTTGTTCACATGAATAATGTAACAAATAAATTTACTGGAACTAACAACAATTTTGACTTATCTGAACAAAAATTTCTTCACAAAAATTAGTCAAAGGCATTAGGCATCTGAAAACGTAGTTTACAGGTCTTGTTGTACTTGTGCCAGGTTTGAATATTTTAAATTTTTATTAAAAAAAGTGAAAGAGTTTATTAATATACAGTACAACTCGGTTAATGATCCCACGCTTAAAGACCTGTCACCCTTATTAAACTACCCTAAAAATTTAATTCCCAAAGTAAAATGTACCCTAAATTGTATTTATTTAATTGTATCAGTACAATATTTTACAATAACACCGCAAGAAATGCAACCAAGTTTACATGCTGATCCATCATTATGAATGTATGGGTACGTATGTATGTTTTTTATTGATTTAGCTGATGCATGTACAAATTTCTATGTATTTATGGAGCTTAATTACCTCTATGAAGTAGTTAAACATATTCGGTTTTGGGGAGGTAATTAACTGTAGAATACTGGAAATAGTATATCGTCCCCACCAGGGCAACCTATCAAATATGAAAATCGGTACTCAAAATAAAAGCGTCACTAAAATCGAAAGTTTTTTAATTTTTCTAATGCAGTTTTCCATATTCTCTGGTACAGTAATAATATTTTTTAGGTAACGGATTTTTTTTTGTTCTTAGCAAAAAGTTGAACTCGCCACTTTGCACCTGAGTGATTATAAATCCCAATAAGGTCAGCTTACTAAGAAGTAGCTTATGCTTGACGGACGTACGTTGCGTTAAGCTACATACAGACGGTTGTCAGATCTTACAATATTTTAAGAAATGTAAAAGTACTGACAATGAACAATTATCTCCAAAAGGTAAATTATGATTTCATAGCCTGACAATTGTCTGATAATCAATTTGTCTGCCAATAAAAATTGTCAGTTCACACGGTTGCCAGATTATTGTATGGTAAAGGTAGCCAGACCCGTTGTTATGGGCAGCGTTGCCTGAGGTTGTTAGCACAATTGACTGTTTTTTTGTTGTTGATGGTTTTGAGCTGTTTTTTTTTATGGTGCACACGGCTGTTAAACATTTTGTGAGAATTTTTCTGACACTATTGTAAGATCTGACAACTGTCTTTACTTAGCTTTAGAATTGTTTACCGTAAAATAATTGTCACTGCAGAATAACCTTTCCTGAAACCATACTGCCGTGATGATAACAATGAAGAGACACTATGGCAAAGCGAATCTGTTGAGCACTTTGCTAAAATTAGATATTTGTGAAGATACTGCATAAGGAAGAGTGTGGCTAATTTTTTAGGCACAATATATTTTGCACACCAGTCAAGTTATTGCAAAACACAAAACGTGTTTCTAAACCGAAACCATTAATTTATTGTGAACTCATTGATTTTAGTGCATTTCTTTTTTTTTTGTATTAAGAAGGAATCCTTCATTCGGCACTGAGACACAAACACACTAAATGTTCTTTTTGTTGGAAATAGAAGCTTTAAAAAGCTCGTGCATATATTCTCACAAAAGGCTGTAAAATAAATTTATGAAAGGCAATTGCATATTAAAATCCCTTTCTTTGCATTTAATTTCAAAATTTTAAATTGTTGCCTGCGCAAAAATACTATATTTGGCTTGTTATTGGGCTATCCGATTCCTTTTTTTCTGCGTTCGTTAGAAACATTTATCATTTTCTGACTGCAATAAAAACAAGGAAGCCTACAATTACCCCAAAAACTGATATGTTTATTGAAATTGCATCAAGTTCAAAGAGTTTATTTACCAGTCTGTGGTCTACACTGATGACTGCAAAAACTAATGTTGTGTGTATTTACAGTGCTTGATTTTTTTTCATTCTTTTGTTTCAAAGAGACTTAAACAGCAACATGGTAAGTAAGACGGCAAGATTAACAAAAAACAAGAAAAAAAACCAACAACAACAACAGCAATATTTGTATTCATGCACAATTCTGCAGCATTTATTTAAAATGTTGTATATTTTCAAGTACTGGAAAGGTTTAACTAAAAAATACACACACATTCCAAATTATTTCTATATGCTCGAATTACAGACAAAAAGAAAAAAAAAAACGAGAGTCATATGCCTCAGGCATTTCTAATTTTGTTCAGTAGTTGTGGTTCTTTTAGTTTCCCCAGGTTAAGCATATTAACCTTTTTGTGCGAACTGATAAAATAGAGAAATTTTTAAAAACAATTTTATTTAATACCCAGCAGTTCTTAAGATGAAATTTGTTTCCATAAAGTATAATTTTTATACCACTTAAATATGAATCGATTTTTTTTTTAACAGATTTGTAGCAGCTTAAATGTTCTTTAAATATTTCAACGCAAAAATTTATCATAAACAGGGCCCAACAGGCATTCGATATTGAATGAAATGCTTATACATTTAAAATTCTGTTTTTCGATTCCAATCGAATGTCGTTGTCTAATTTAATGCCAAGTGAAATTTAATAAATTTTACAGGAGGGTAAAAACTATTTTTTTTTTTAACTTTTCACAAATTTCTTAGCACTTTTTCTTCAACAGTGACGCTTTTACATATCAACACATCGTGTATTTTTGTTTACTATACTGAAACACATCAAATATAGAATTTTAAAAAATTCTCGACTTATATTCTTTTAATTTGAAAAACAGGTACTTAAAGATATAAATTCAGTGAAAACTGTGCATTTAATATGTTCATTTATATGTAAATATTTTGAAGGTAAACAATATAAAAATATTTATGCATACAGTAGCAACTCGATTACGGCACATACTCGACACTATTGCACATCTATTTTTGCGACACGAATATTTTTCTCATTATTCATATGAAAAATGCTTTAAAACGTGCTCATAATTGAGAAGCTGAAAACTGGAGTTATTCAAGTGACATTTTTATATCTGAAAAAAAAAAATAAATAAATAAATAAAAAAATATATAAACGAAAAAGTTATTAAAACTTTAAACTTTAAACATGGTGACTTTTTCGCTTTCTTTATTTCTATAAATTTTACGTTAAATATCGCATAACAAACTAATAAACGGGGATGCCATTATCCCTGAACTATCATGAAGCAGAATACATTTACATTTTAGAACTGCATGACATAAATTAAAGTTTTCAAAATTTATTTCCATTATTATAATCACAAACATTGGAAATATTCTCCAAAAAGTGGCTTTATACTTATTAAAAATGCCATATTAACTTGAAGAATGTCATAAGACGCTGAGGCAAAACAATAGTAAATGAATACTTGTTAATGAAATATTAAAAATAAAAAATTGAATTTGAAAAATTTAACTGTCGCTACGTAAACATTTATCTGTAACCGATTTTAAAAATATGCTCCAATAGAACGAATAGTTGCTATGAGTTAAATAAAAATGCATTAGATATGCAAATATGCACAAATGCACAACAATAAATCGATTACCTTCTCTTTATGTTGCTCGTATGTTACGAAATGTTATCACACGCATATATAGTTGCGTTGGAACTGCAAAAACTAAAACTAAAACTAAAAATAAAAATTATAAATGACGTTATGTATGTGGAAAAAATCCTTACAGAGGTCTTTTCTGTCACTTCTAGCGGGAGGGAAATATGAATCGAGTGTCCAGAAATACTACTCTCTCTCCCAAAACCTAATTTCCTAGTTCCAGCCCAATATATTGGCATGTGCCTTGATTGGTGGCCCAAGAAAAAATAAATGAAATTTTTTATAAATATGTTTTCTCTGCTTAACAAAAGATATGTTGCGAACATGAATCAATGGTTACTCTAGAGGAATCGATGCTCGTTTTGTTGTTGTTTGAAAAGATACCAACTGCAAGTAAAAATATATTCTTTTAATTAATCGAAAATATTAACTTCTGATCCATCCAAAAAGGAAGAAACACTTGTTGAAAAAATTGCCTCTTTCATATGCGAAACATGGCCAAAGTTCAGCGTTCTAGAGTTTGGTTTCTGTAGCCTTACAAAAATTCATAAAAGGCACTATGTCTTCTTATTTTAATTGAAAAAAAAAACAATTAATATAACATTTTTTTTACTGCTCGTTGAAGTTAACTCAACCTCTCAGATCTTCCAACACACAATTGGATGCAACAACCATTTAAGACTTTATAGAAAAACATGAAATTCAAATAAGAAATAAATAAACTTTGCAGCACAGTTAAAACTTAAAAGAAAAAGTCACGAATTTTCCACTACTTTCCTTAGACAATTTTGTATTAGGCTGCTTGCCTCTCTGCTCCTTTTGTGCAATTGGCTGCAATACTTTATGTTTTTATAAGACAAAATAACAATAAAAAAGAAACAAAACCGAAACTGTTTTAATATCTTAAATCACGACATTCACAAGCGCCATCATGTCCTACATGCTACTTAACAACATGTTTTAAATTTTTAATACCTAGTGTTGCATTCAACAGACACTAACAACAATGCGCTCAGATGCTTTCAGCGACTGCAACAGCGCCATCGTCAGCGTCATCGTCATAGTCTTCGCATCAACATTAACAATATCAACTGAAAGAACAACAGCAACAGCAACAGCAGTAAAACCAAATAATAATGTTACTAAAGCGAAAGAGCATATCCGAACAAGGAAGGGAAATGTTTAAAGGATGCGGTCACAGAGGTAGTGAAACGAAGGAACAAACGAGTGCGCAAAACAAATACAAAAAAGAAGAATTAAAACTCTCAAAAAAAGCATCAGACAAGAACACAGTAGCTTAAGTATGAAACTTTAACAATAAGATGACTACATATTTCTTTTTTCGACTTTTTTGGGTTCTGCATATAAATGCCCTATATTTGGTCAAATATGTTGATTCTCGCGTAGACTAAACGGAAAAACAAAGCTTTGATTGAGCCTTCGTCAATATAGTATGTGGACAATATAGGGAACTTCTCGTATTGCTTTTTTAAACTTTGCCGGTTTGAATAGATGATATTTATGATGTTACAACTATTGTTTCTGGTGACACAAAGATTACTGATGACGTGTGTCGTGGCATAGAAAATATATTTATACGTGTTCTATTTGGAGATTAATTGTTCTATTAATCTTTAGTCTAATAAAAATTATGGCGAATTAGCAAATCGTAATCGATAGCTAATTCAATCACAGCAATGATATTCAGACTTTTCCAACTGCATCCTATAAAGGAATTCTCAGGCATTTAACTTTCTAAGAAAAAAAAAGTTAAAAATCAAAAAAATAGCTCACGATTATAATCGGCAATGTTGTACAAATTTCATTTCATTTGACTATTCTTTTACCAAAAATCAGAAACCGTGTACACCATTGTACTTGATATTTGTCTTATTTTCATTGTTAAATACGTCTGTTGAAAGTGCATTAAATAAACTGTTGTTGTAATGGCAGGCAGATGAGGCAAAAGAACTGAAAATGAGGAAAAAAGTTGAAATAGTAGATGCAGAACGGACAATGTGCATCACTTATTTATAGAAGTATACTGGAATACAAACATATTAGCAATCATCCGTTCGTATACATACATACGAACATGCACACACATGTTTACAAACCCTTTCAATATACTTCTGGATGTAAGAAATAATAAGAAAAAAAAACCATTTTTGAAAAGATTTTTCGTTGAACAACAAAAAAGAAAGAAAGAAAAAATACGGGGAACTCTTCATTATTAGAAAGCAACAGACAATACAAAGTGATACAAAAAGGAAAATGAGTATTTTGAACCAGCAGGTTTGTTTTTATTTATTATTTTTTTTTTGTATTGAAAAGGAAAGCAAAAAAAACATTTTTTCTCCCAAAGTAATATGAATTAAGTAAAAGCTTTTCCGTATAAGTTGGATCAATAAATAATATTCGTATTGCAATTTGAAGTTCACATTTTAAAATGGAAAATAATTTTAATTATAAAACTAAAGCTGAATAGTTCCTACATAAATGTGGCATTGAAATACAATGATAATTTTGTATTAAAACAGAGAAAAACAAGGTAACTACTGGGATGATCAGCCCGGTTTTCTAAACGGGTTTTGGGCAGGTTTTCATTTCATTGCCATGGCTGTCGGTTTTTTTTGTAAATGTTAATTCTTTTAATATCTACGGTTGTTGCACATATGTTTCTGTTCCTTTACTTCAGTTCGTTGAATGCCTTTGAGTTTGTTTTGTGGGTTTTTATTGTAAAGACTTTTTAATTGTGATTTCATTAAAATGATTATTTTAAGTGTTCATTTGAGGAATTCTGGCTAACCAGATTATAAAGAAATAAACCATAAACTGTAGTAGTCCCGCAAGTCAAATTTTTACTGATTTGTTTATCACGAGCAAAAGAACAATTTCTTTTTTTGAGGGTGGCGATGGTCCAAGTCGTCTGCACGTTGACTACAAAACGAAAAAATTTTTCTGGGTTCATACCCAGTTTTCATAAAAGCATCTCGCATTATTCTGTTGTGCATTTGTGTGTCTTTGTGTCAGTTGTTGTCTCAAGGTTTCAATGGCGAAGGCGTAGTCACTGGTCAATAAGGCCTTCAGCTGTATCCAATCCGCAGGCACATCAGAATGCCCTCCTTCGTCGGTATTGTGTAGCACCGGCGAATTAAAATAATTACTAAAAATAGCTACTAAAAACGAAGCTTCAAAATTTAATACGTTTCCTTGACATCAGAGACGTTACAACACTGCTACAGAAACAAGTAACGTGCAAAAAGCGGTGTTGTAAGATAGTGAAACTTCAACTCCCATCATTTCTCCTACAATACCTTTCCTGTAGTTCCAGCACAATGCAGCGCATGTGTAGGGGTCACCTCCTGAGTGCTGGTCCAAGGTAAAAAAAAGAAAAAAAAATCGTTTTATCAAAATATGTGTTCTGTTCGTTCTTTTGAAACCGAAAATTCGTGTGCTGTAAATTTATTAAAAATTTGTATCCTGCTTCTAGGCATGTCGTTTTCTTTCAAAAGGAATAGCAGAATTATTGGTTCAGTTTTAAACAGCTGAATGAACTTAAAGCAGTAAGAAAGCAAAAATTTTTGCTAGTTCGATTAAAGTTTTCCAAAATATTTTAAATACTTCAGCTGTTATACTCGAACTGAAGTCGGGACGGCTTTAGCCATATCGTATTTTATTGCCTCATTAAAGCCAGATATCATATTCCTACATGTTCCAAAAGGCGGTTTTCTTTTTTATGGTAAATCGTTGCTGCTGAATCGTGGAGTAAACTAGTTTCGTAACTTTGTTGTTATGGGAAGGGCACGGTTACCAAGTTTGCAATCTTCACAATTTTTTCAAAAAGAAATGTGCAATTAATTGAAAATATTTATTTATTTCTTTAATTTTAAATGCGCAATTGATATTTTTTCTTTTCTTTTTTGTACTTTTTATAAGATAATTCTGCTTTTATTCTGCTTCCGTTCTTTTTTTGGTATTTTTTTTTTGATATCAAACGAATTGTTTCTGTTCCTCTTGCCCTTTTGCGAAATCAATTGATTTATGAAGTATGTTTTTGATTTGTTTTTAATTTTCAAGTGGTTCTTGTTTTGTGGCGCTCTCATTTTTGTTGTAGTTGCTGTTCAACCGCAAACAAACCAGTCAACAAAACAAATGTTTGCAACATTAGTCATGGATTGTATTGCAATTTAATTTTGCTGTTGATTTTTTTATCAATCAGTTTTCTCTCCTCCTGCCACTCGCTTTCACAATTCCACTTTGTACCACTGTAGCTGTTTGTGTCTCAACAATTATTATTGCTTGCCTTTGAAAATCGTACTCTTTTTCATACTGTGATTGTATTACTGTTGTTTTTTAATGTGGCAATTCAATGGTCAATGGTATTTGCAAACTTTAGGGTCATACGAAGAGTATTTAAAAAACACATCTGCACTTACAATGGCCATCGACGAAAAAAAAAAACACTGTCGCTTAAAATGTTTAGCAGAAAAGAAAGATAAAAATTAATATTTCGTATAGAAGAGCAAAATGCAGGTGCACATACACACATCAGCTTTAAGCAACCATTAAATTTCAATTAGAGTGGCGAAGAGTGAAATGGAAATGGTTCGAGAAACAGAGACTTCAAGCAGTACGATCACTGAAATATATATAGAAAAATCAGGGCCGTTAGTGAAATCATAATGCAAACAGGAAATGTACTTTTGGAACGAATCATAAGATGAGAATTCGTCCAAACATTCGTATTTAAATTAGCGAAAGTCAAATAAAACATCGTATGAAATGTCTGCTTGTTACACTGTTTGTCTAGACATGTTCAAGAGACAACGTTCACGAGATATATTGATTTGAAATGAAATGGAAAATTGCAAAATTTTTTCATTGTTGGTTTTATTACGGGGCGACACTTATAATTAATAGTTTGATAAATTTTGTGGCTGATGGCAAAGAAGCGGGGCGAAAACAGAAAATCATACAATTTCAACAACATCAAACACTAGCGAAATTTTAAATAAAATTCTGCTTTGTGCTCGCTATACTTCCAGCCGAAAACAACAAAAAAATAATTCAAGGAAAGTAAAATCCAATTTAAAATTGCTTTATTTGCCTGTGATTTCAATGGGCTGGCAGAGACCATTGTATGTGATTTAATTTTCCTTTTGTTCACTGTCATCGTCTTTGACTCAACGATTTATATCTCGAACACAATATGAGAATGTCATCATGCCAGCAATTCATTCTATTTTATTTATAAATTTGTTTGTTTCTATTTTTTCTTGTTTTGTCAGTTTCAAACGTTCTTTGCGTACAGTACATCTTGTGTACATATATCTCGGGTTTTCTGTGCTTTGTTTGCCTTCAAATAAGTACTGCGAGAAAGAAATTCAACTTTATGGATAAAAAGAAATGTACTGCGAGATTTAACTAAATAAAAAAAAAAAAGATTGCATGAGCGAGTGAGTTTATAGATGAATGTCTGCCTGTCAGCCAGTGATTCTTTTGTGCGAATCTTGTCTTGTTAATAAATAACACAGACATAATCTTAATTTATCTGTTTGTTTGAAATTTCTATGCGCGAATAAGTAAATCAATTTAAACAAAAATCAACATAAATTTAAATAAAACTTCGTGGCACCTATTGTTCACATTTAATGGTTGAATGACTAAATCTACGGTGGCGTATACGTAATTGTTTCACTTTAATTTAAAATTGAATAATTAAAAATATAAATTATACGTACCCCAATATTGTTACTGCAACAGAATAGATAAACAAAAAATTGATTAGTATGAATGAATTCGCTACAAAGAAAGTTAATAAATGTTTCTTATTTCTTTTCTTTTCATCAGCATTTGAATAATGCTTGACATGTAAAAACTAACACAATGAAAAACATTAAAAGATTTGCTAAAATAATCCTCTTGGAAATGGAATTTCTTCCATTAAAATGTGACTTTCCATAGAAATATTCGTTAAGAGGGTGTGAATATAATAGCAATTAAATTATCATTTAGCTTGAAGAAAAAAAACCACAATAATTTAGATTTATGCATCATCGACCCTACAAGAACGCAATGCAATCAATATGTCTAGTGAAATACCATAAAAAGAAGTTGTAAGTTTTTGGAAAACATTCATCAATTACACGCTGCTGCAAACATACATTGTTCGTCAGCACTTGAAAATGTATTTAATCGGTATTGTACTCTCAAAATTTTTAATTATTTTGAAAAAGCTGTTTTAGGGCAGGTCGTATTACTTTAATATTTCTAACTCACACATTTTTAAACCGATTTGAAAATTATGAATAGTTTTCGAAAGGCGAAGAACTTTCATAAAACGTATTCATAAAAATTATAATCTAAGAAATTATGTAAATTTTACAAGTTTTGCATTGTTTTTTTTTTTGGTTCAAATTCAGCGACAGTTATTTTCCAATTGGTTAACATTTTTCAATTTAAAATCGGCTGATAACATACAGGCAGTCGAAATCACATGTGATGGTTACTAAGACAAAAAGTGTAAATCAAACTGACAAACTCTAGCAGAACAGAACAACATACTGTCCTCGAACTCTGCTACACCATCAACATCTTCATATTCAGCGTTCTTTGTGTTTAGTCCACTGTGTGTGGTTAGCAGTAGATGTAAATTATTAGATTTAAATGTTTATTATTTTTTTTATTAATAGAATACTTTGACAATTCATGATGTATAATATGAGAGTAGACGCTACTAATGAAAATAAATAAAATATTTTATGACTGGCATAACCGACTAGAAATTCTCCCAATGCACATATTGGGAACAATTTGGGAAAAGTTGTGGCAAATCCAATACGTTTATCCTACTAGAGATCTGGCTGGGAGTTTATTGACATACCCCAACGAAAAAGTCACTGCGCTATCGTCAGTTTTTCCCAAGTGTATCCTTTCTCCCAAAACCTTATTTCCTAGTTCCGGCAGAATACACCGCATGTAAAGGGGTGATTCCCTGAGAGCCGGTCGAAGAAAAAAAAAAATGTGGCCCAATAAAGAAATGCTTGGGATATTCTAACACAAATAGAAATAATTGCAAATTTAACAAATAATTTATTAATAAATTATAATTAAATATTTATGATAATTTAGTATGTTCATTTTATTATAAATTCAGTTGTAAATGTTTTTCGGTTTTCACAAATAAAACAAGATTTTTCAAAAATAAGTTTTAATTGTTGGCCTTATACATTCTTGCAACGTTTTTTACAGTGAAAAACCAAAGACAACTTTCTGAGTGCCATCTTAAAGGTATTCCCCGGATGGGAATTGTGACGGTATTGCTTCGTCAGTTTCCAATTTAGTTTTTGCGTTACATTTCAGGTGAGGTACCCACTTGCGCAATCCAATTGGGTGTTCTGTGAACTCACAACTTCGGGATAAGTGCCTCAGCCAGCAGCTGTATAAAACCAACTTAAATTAAAAAAAAAATTAATTATGATCACTCTGTGACTATTTTTAATACTAATAAGTTCCATAGAGTTGCTTCTCAGAAAGAATTAAAACAAAATTTTAATAAAAAAATTTGTTAGGTTCACAAATCTTATTCTGAATTTTTAATAAAATTTTTAATAATAATATAATTTCAATGTTTATTTTATATTAATTTCTTTTGTATAAAGAGTAAAGAGTGATGAAATAAAACAGATCAGATAAGCATTGCCATTATTTTATGTACTTCATAGGTTTTAAGTATAGAGCACAAAAATTAATTAAAATATTAATTGTACTGATTAAACTTTTAATTGAAAAAACAAAACATTAATCCATTTAAAGCTGTTAATTAAATATAAGAAAGTAAAATTTTCTCTGTGTTAAGCGGCACAGATTTAAAAAAAAAAAATATTATTGGATTTAATTGCTGGTCGCTGGTCGATAATTTTTCACACAAGTTTGGATTGCAGGTCATTGATGTGTAATATATTTTTGAGTCATTTACAGAATCACGGCCATATTCATAAAAAAAAAATTTATATTTAAAAAAGGTTTATTAGACAAATTTCCATACAAAATTTAATCAATATACCTTCTACAAATCCAAAAAATTTTTTATGAACACGGCAGTTATTCTTTTCCATTATTGAGAGACAAGGATAATCTGATTGTGTTAGTTGTTATTTATCTATATTTTGGGGATATCCGGCCGAATTTACAAGTTTCTGAATTTATCATGAATCGGTTTAATTTTTAGACCAAAATAGTTTACGCGACAGACTGAAAACTTTATTAATGAAGTTTTTTCCCGTATTTTCTTTCATTTGAGACAGATGAGCTGAGTGGTAATTTAAACTACGATTAGGTGCAATTTCTTTGTGCTACCAATTAGTTATTATGTTTATTTTATTATGTTTTTTATTTATTTATTTATTTTCTTCAAACAAAATCCATATTCAGCGTTGAGTATTAAAAGATTTATTTTGTTCAAATTTTAAAGGATTTAAATACGAAATCCTTATCTTATCTAAGAACTTGCGTACTAAACCATACAAGCATGCTTCGCCAAGATTTAAAAATTTAAAAGTTTTTTCCAACAAAAAATAAATAAATAAATAAATGCGTTTGACTTAGATTTGCCATGCTGTGGTATTGGTAAAACTTGAGTATGTAAATATCTCCATGTTAGAAGTTAAGTGAGTCTAACAAATGTTTATCCAATGGCTGTGTTGGTACAAAATAAATCCTTCGATGTCTGCTTCTTATGCTCCCAAATCTTTTGCCCAATGCAGTGTTGTTGATTTATTTTATTATAATGTGGAGCCTCAAGATAATGCAACATTTTGAACTTCCTTATTTGCTTAATATCATCCTTTCTTGGCTTTTTCGAAATTCATATAAATATTATTTTTTCTTATTTGTTAATCTTGATAACAAGAAAAAGTCAAAGGGGCGACTAACATGAGGAAATGCTTACCTACTGCTTTGCAATTTTTATAAATTTTGAGGGTTGAAGGGAAAGGATTTCTCTTGCTTATTTATTTTTTTTGTTTTTCGTATTTTCTACTTTAAATCTGAAAACTTTTTAGACGGTGTGTCAATAGTGTTATGTAAATATTAATAGGAAAAAAAACTGCAAACAAGGGCCATCACCAAAGCGGAAACTTTATAGTCAAAGTCACCGTATCATATCGCATTGCAACACATTTTCTCGTATCGTATCTCTCTATAGAATCTTTGATTGCATTTTATTTATACTTTAAACATCTTTTCACAGACACATTCATATGCGGCCCATGAATGTTTGCATGTGTTGGCATTCTTTACATACGGATGACTTTAGTGTTTTGTTTTATTGACATTGCGACCGTCGTCGGTAGTTAATGTCATTGGTCTTTTAAGGAAATAAAAATGTGCTACGGAGATTTATTGGTTTAAATTTTATTATTTATTTTAATTTTCTTTCTGTTTCTCTATGGCATGCAGTTAGAAAGTTGTACGTTTTTTGTTGATTTCATTGCTTTGTTCTCCTCAAAACTTTTCTTTAAGCATCCTGTTGGGTTTGTGTTAGTAGTGGCAGGTGGAAAATGTTTCAACAATAATGCCGTAACTACTGCTTGTGACATTCAAGAAATGGCAGCATTATTTACATAAGTTTTATTGAAAAATTGTCTCAAAACTAAAATGAGAGATTGTGCAAATAACGACAGTATTCAGAGTTCCCTGTTGAAAAGAGAAAAAAAAACACTTTTTTAGCAGGTAATAAGACACAATTGTGTTGTGTGAAAAGTATAACTCTGAGGTTTATGACTCTTGTTCCAAATTGGCTTCACAGTTGTTATGTCTTCAAATCGAAGAATGCGGCGTTAGAAAAATCGGTTCGCTTAACTTGGACAGCGGGCATATAATTGGCTCTCTGGCCGACTTGTGCCCTCACAATTCCCTGCATCACCTAATGTTTTTCACTATTTAATAAATTAATTTAAAATCTGATTAAAGCTCTAAAATGCGAAGAAGCCAACTAAGCAACAAATTAAATCAGAGAAAGTTGTTAATGACGCTACGAAACTGTAGCAGAACGAAACGTTGGCCACATAAATTATTTGATTAACAAAAAATTAAATGTTTCGCATGTGACGGGAAATTTTTGATAAAAGTAAAATTAAATGACAATTAAATAAAAAAACTCAATGAGAAATTCGTTTTATAAAACAAATTCCTAAAAAAAAAGCACACAGGTTTAAAAAGAGAAATCCTGGAAGCGCTACTAACTTCACGCTACTGTAGGCATCAAGCGGGTAATGGCAACATGGTTTATGCGACTGTCCGCAGGCACTCGAGTAGAATTGCGAGATTTCGTTTCAAAGATACCGCTCACTTATGCGAGTCCTAACGCATGTGAGGGATCCCTCGCTGGATCCATCGGCGTGATGTACTAAATCCACACCTTGTGTTGAGGTATCTCATAAGGTCACATATACCCACATGCAGCAGCTCCGATTGTTCGCCCAGTACATACACCTAGAAATCGGTGCCGTACCACTTGCAGCGCCAGGCACTCGCAAAGCAGGTGGAAAACCGATATTGATATTCATCAAAATATTGTAGTGTGACATCGTTATCGTTAGATTGAACATCGTGGTTTGACGCATTAAAAATTTTTATAATCGAATTTTATTGAAGTATTGATGACTTTAAAGGATGTGCAAAGCAAACAATATAGTGAGAATATTTTAAAAAATATCATCAGTCCTTTTTTTTATAATAAATAAAGAAATAAACAGACGTGTATTTAGCCGACGGTGACTTAAAAAAATATTTTTCCGACGGGGCTTATATATTGTTACACGCAAAAAAAAAAATAAATTGATGAGAAATATTGACATAGTCTGTCACAGGCTTCAATATTTTTATTAACACAGAGACAAATATTAAAGTTGAATATGGATGATTGTGGCGATGGCTGAACAGACCTGGGTTCAACCCCAACTTCAGACTAAAATTATATAAAAAAAAAATCGCATTTTTCTGATGTGCATTAGTGTGGCTTTGTGTGTCGGTTGTTGTCGGAAGGTTTCAGTGGCGAAGGCATAGTCAGTGGTCACTGAACAATACGGCTTCAGCTGATAGCAATCTACAATCACATCAGAACGTCCTCCTTCGCCGGTATTGTATAGTACCGGCGAAGTAAAATAATAATAAAAATTGCTACTAAACCGATGCTTCAGCACTGCTACGAGTATAAAAACAAAAAAACGTGCGAAAGCAGAGCTGCAAAATAATTAATTAAGCTTCACCTCCAGTCGTTTCTCTAACTATCGCTTTCCTATAGTTCCACCACAGTCCATCGCATGTGTAGAAGTCATTTCCTGAGTACTGGTCCCAGATAAAAAAAGAAAAACAATTTGAATACGAGTATATGCTGGTATTTAAAAATCATTGAATTCTCCATAAGTAGCACTTCGAGCGCCCAGTACCATAAAAAAAGTATAAATGCAAACAGAAGCCAGCGAAACTTTTTTTTTTCGAAGGGCTTGGTTTACACCACTTCCAGTTTATTAGAAGCTTCTAAGAATTTATTTAACCAAACACTTTTATTTTTCAATGCAGTACAAATTCGACATGAATGCTTAAAGTACTTTTCGGTTTGAACATTTCATTTCTTTAAGATCATTTTAACATATTTATTTTAAACTTTTCTTTTTCTATTTCTCCAATTCTTTTGATCACATTTCAAATTGTTTGGAAAAATATGAGTATCTATTTTCAACGCATTATCCTTTAACATAAACTGAAAGAGTTTTCCGCTTTTTTTTACAACAGAATTAATAGAAAACGTTAGTTTCTTATTTTAAATTATTTTTCTACTGCCGTCATGTTGCCACTGACAATAAGTTTTTATTCTGTTTTTATTTTTTATTTTCAATTGTATTCTGATTCTCCTTGAATTTATAAATGAAGCGAATTGCAGCTGAAGGGTAAAAGCAACTCAAGCTGTTTGTTGTCGCCTCAGTTTGGTATTTGTTAATACGATTATAAGCAGCTTTAAGGATATTTTAACTTTGGAAAGGTTTCATCAGCAATAATTTTTTATCCTCCGTTTTGTTTATTTTGCTTTTCTTTTTCCCTTTAAATAAATACTCGTACTTGAGGAAAATAAGGAACAAATTAGCATAAAATGTTAAGAGAATAATAACATTCAATTCAATTCTCTAGGATTATTTATATGCTGGGGCTTTTAACAAAATTTTCAACACTGTTTCTTGTTTTTTGCTTGTAGTGTTTCTTGTTTACGAAATGAAAATTCTAATCATGTTGAAAAACAGCTTTCCAAGAAAATGAGAAAAAAAACATTTTAAGAAATAGAAAACCAGAAAATATTTTTATTTCTTTTTAAAAATATTAAATTTGTACCCTGAAATGGTGTACAATTATGCCCCTCGTAGTTAATTTTTGTTTAAAAATGTGAAAGTTTAACATAAAAATTCATGAGGTTTAAGTCCCTTATTTCGGCTGATTGTTTTATTCTTAATGCGATATGCATATGAGTTGAAAACATTCTCCAGCACAAAAATAAAAACAATAAAAAAATACTCTCACACACACACACACCCACAAATCCACACACGCCACAACTAAAACAATTCACATTAAACTGTGTCTGTGGGCCATGAGGTCAGTTATATTTTGTTTTATTCAAATTTATTGTTGTTGCCAAATGTGAATATTTAAAAGATTTTCCCAGTTTTTGAAACATTCTAAAAAAATTAAATATTCTACAAGTTTTGTACAGTTTACTACAGTTCTACAGGGTGGCCCAAAATGAGCGAAGTCGTTTGAGCTCAAAGAGCCATTGTGTTCCTCACAGTCTGCGCTGTGGCTCCTTCCTGTTGGAAGCATACTCGTCTGGCCTTAAAAAATTTTCCAACATTGTACGATATCTGACACCAGTAATGGAAACGGCGACACCGCGTACAGTTTCAAAAAAAAATATGGGCCAACTATGCTTTCCGACAAAACACAGCAACAACCGGTACACTTAAGTGAGAGTAACTCTCGCTGTTGAACTACACTTGGATTGCCGTAGCCCATTTTGCTTATTAACGAATTCATTCAATTGGACATAAAATCAAGATTTTCTTCTGAAATAAAGTTCAACGATTTCGGCACGTTGTTCAATTGTGTACTGTTTCATTTTAAGTTACCCGATTCTTCTTTACAAAATACTGAAAACAAAGAAAAATTATAATAAAGAGGCTATAAGGAAGTCAAACACTACTTCGCTCCTTGTGGGCCACCCTGTATATAGATTCATAAAAACCATACAGTTTGAAATATGACTTTTATTTTTGGTAAATATTGTAAAATTTACATTTCTAATTTTTCATTTAATTTGTATGGCAACACTGTGTAACACCGAAAAGTGGCAACACGCAAACGATCCCTGTGTGTCAAATGTGCGTCAATTTAACATCAATTCACATTGAATTAATAAGATTTTTCTTTTTTATTTATCGTTGAATAAACAAACAATGATCGCAATTACACAGAAAAAAATAAATATCTAGAGAGGAATAAAACATCTACACACATACACACAGAAAAAATGAGATGTAGACCAGAACCCTGAAACCAAAAGAAATGGTGCACAAATAAACCAAGGAATTGAAACATGATGTGTTTAATTGATTGAGAAATAAAATATAAAAATAAAAAAACTGAAGGAGTGCAATTGAGTATGTTTTTGCAGGCATGTGTGGGCTGAAGTTTGTTGTTGCTGTTTTTAAGGATTTTCAATTGTTTATTTTTCTTTGTTATTTTTTTTTAATTAAAGAAATTCGTGTTTGTTATTTACGAACCTGCAGAAGCAAAACAATTCACGACCACAACACGTCAATTGAACACTGATTTTGCACTTGTACAATTGCAAGTGGAGAAGGGTATGCGAGTGCGTATAGGGTTCGCTTTTAAAACAAATCCACAGGGCAAGTAAATTTACTTTTTAAGCAGACTACTTATCAAATGCCGCAGTCTAGGAATGTGAGCTCACTTTCGATTCAATTTTCAACTTACAATCGGAAGACATTTTCGCGTATTTTTCTTCTCAAATGTTTTTTTTACGCCACAATTGACAAGCTGATATTTGTTTGTGCAAATTATTATTGCGGCTGTGTAAGCAATCAATTGTCGACATTTAATTGCTGGCCGTAGCCGATTTTACTTTCCTTCCCCTATTTTAATTTCCTTCTCTCAACTCTATGAACTCTGTAATCATTATAGTTTTAGCTTTTGGCAATGCCTAATAAACGTAACCTTTAATGTTATATAATGTGTATTGTCCACTGGTGAGCAATAATCCAACAGGCATTGAGGAATATTTTTGTAGAAATTAAAAAAAATTTAAAAAAATCGACACGGTTAAAAGTACATGGAAAAAAACACAATTTACAAAATATAAATGCACAAAAATGCCACTGTGAAAAATAGTGCAAGTCATTCCTTAGGAACTACTTCTGAAAAATCAATAATGGCATATTTTCGACTCTTCATGAAGTTGTTAAGAACAACATCCAGAAAATTAATATGAAAGTGATTTTATTGTACAAACTTCGTTTAAGGAAGAACGCTGAAGATGAAGATGAAGGTGTAGGTGTTCTGTTCTGCTAGTGTTTGTCAGTGTGATTAAGAATTTTTGTCTTTGATTTAGTTTGCTTCGTAGTAACGATCACAAGTAATTTTGACTACCCTGTACTTGTCACCCGCTTTTACTCATGAAAAATTAGTATATATTTTAATCTCCGCCATATGCCAGCCGTCTACCAAATGTCATATAAATCCATTAAGCGGTTTTTACGTGAATGTGGAACAAACACCCAAAGCAACCCTGAAAATTATCGCCCAATCGCAATATGTTCTACCATTTCCAAAGTAATCGAGAGTATGCTAAATATCCATCTTAAGAAGTATATGGAGTCCAATAGCTTACTTAACGACCGGCAATATGGCTTCCGTGAAGGACGTTCCACGGGAGTCTTATTAGCCTTCCTTTCGGAAAAATGGTGTCGATCCATCCACCATTTTGGCGAAAGTAAGGTAGTGGCTCTAGATATTTCTAAAGCATTTGACTGAGTGTGGCATGGAGTAGTTTTGTTCAAACTTATTGCTTTTGGTGTCGGTGATATCTTCTCGGGATTTCATCCAACGAGCTCAAGATTAATTCGGGGTTAGCGCAAGGCTCCATTCTTTCTCCTACTCTATTTTACATATTGGGGAAACAAGTTTGTATTTTTGTGGAAGGTATTGCATGTCCTGCTTGCTCCTTTAATTTGTGTCAATTTGGTCCACAGTTCCATTTGGAATAGGTACCTCTCGATTTTTCATTCAACAGAGCTCTGTTAAGACAATTGGTTTGTGTCTAGGGTTTGCATTTAGAAATCAATCTTCAGCCATGTAATTTTTCATGCTTTTTCATAGGGTTTGAACACACAACTTCGGAATCAACGCTGTACCTACCCGTACTTCAGTCACCTACTGAAAACTCTATTAAATACTTGAAATTTTCACTTTGATTTTTTCAAACAAGAAAACTGCTCATAAATTGTGTTTTTGTTTTAAACTTTCTTTTCGGCTCAAAGCAAAAGTAGTGCAAGGCGAATGTAAATTTAGTCAACAAAATGTATGCCAGAAATAAATGCTCTCCATGAACATGCAATATGTAAGAAAAATAACAATAAATTAAAATAAAACAATATTATTGACACGCTCCAAATTCTTTTCCAGGTTAAAGGGTGAAATAAAGGACAACAAAATTGGCGAACGTTTGCGGGTTTAGCAGAAAGATACTTGAAACTTATTTCAAAAATTATATAATAATTGCATTTAAGGTAAATATTTCAAATAACTAATTGGTGTTTTTTTTAAATTCGTTGATGAGAAAAAGAAAACAATTATTTTTATTTAAATATTCAAAAGAACTTTCCATTCACATTTAGAGCAACGGCCGGTCATCTTCTTTTAATTAATTATATTTTTTGTTTGTTTGAATTTCACTTAAAGTAACACTTTATTTTTAAATAATGCTTTTCTTTTCCTTTCATTTACACCCAATTTAATAAGCCCCCAGAGAGTTTCATAAAAATAATATTTATGAGCAATTTTCTGTAATTGTAACCGAAATCCAGAAGCTGTGTCATTCTAATTTGCATAATGTTTTCTTATATTTTAACTAAATCAACTGTTTCTTTTTTTTCCTTCTGCGCTTCAGTTCTGGCTTGTAAAGGAGACATATGCAATTTACCAACCAGCAAATAAATTGCTGCACTCAACCAAACGTACAGTAAGTGAAGCGTACGTAGAGTAAGAAACTGCACTGAATTGCCAGAAGGCAGGCACGAATTAAACATATTCAATTAATTTTTACTGAATGAACAGCAAACCTCACCAAACACCACAACAGCAGCACACGAAGTCTTAAAGTAAATGCAATGAACACCAGATACTCCGTACATGACAATGGACTTCAACTTTAAAACATGCAATGAAAATGTGGCAAGTTCCTTGCTATCCACTCAGTTCTGCAGAGAGGGTAAGTTTCAAAGATATTTATGTTAATAAATAGAGACTCCAAATGCTGTTCGGAGGACGAGAAAATTGAAATTTGCCACCAGACAGCAGAATTTATGCATGAGATTTAGATGAGAGAAAAAGTCTTTGAGGTGGACACTGAAAGCCAGTAAATCACGGTTAAACAAATTCATTAACGAAAGTAAATGGAATACATTTTGTTAAGTCTACTAAATCTTTAATTTCTTATAATGTTGAAATCCGAAGTTATAAATGTTTTGAAAATCGGTAAAATATCTGGCCACATGAATTATCACACTTTTTTCTTTTCCATTAACATTAATCAGAATTAATTAGAATATTATTATATTTTTATATTTTTTCAATTAAAAGTTTAATAAATTTAATTAAATTTTTAATTTATTTTTTTTTCTATGAAATACACGAAATGACGGCTGATTGTTTTATTTCATGTGCAACACTCTTCATATAAATGGAAATTAATAACCAATAAACATTCGATTTGAATTAAAATATATTAAATTTGCTGTTGAAATTTTTATGGAAATTTTCGAAATATCTATTTAAATTTGTAATTATTATTAAAACTTTAATTGAAAATTAATTCAATTAAATCAAATATTAATAATTTAATCGATACTATTTATTTCTTCACTGTTGAAAATCTAATTAATTTTGAAATGATATTTTTTTAATCTGGGACCAGCACTTAGGAGATGACTCCTACGCATGCGGAGCATTGTGCTGGAACTATAGGAAAGGGATATTAGGAGAAACGACAGGAGGTGAAACTTATTTAATTATTTTGCAGCTCTGCTTCGCACGTTCTTTCTTTTTATATTCGTAGCAGTGATGAAGCTTCGGTTTAGTAGCCATTTTTATTATTATTTTACTTCGCCGGTGCTACACAATACCGACGAAGGAGGGCGGTGTGATGTGATTGTGGATTGGATGCAGATGGAGCCGTTACTGTTCAGTGACCAGTGACTATGCCTTCGCCACTGAAAACTTCCGACAACTATTGACACACAAAGACACATTAATGCACATCAGAAAAATGCGAGATGTTTATTTTTTTTTTTTTTTTAATTTTAGTCTGAAACTGGAGTTGAACCCAGGTCTATTTTGGTTTAGTAATCAACGTGCAGACTACCATCCATCGTGCCATCGCCACCCTCAAAAAATCTTAGTTAAATTTTTTTTTGTGCTGAAGACTTCAATTTCAATTGCTTTTTTCATACAATAATGCAAATACCGGAGACCAGAATTTGCAAAAACCACCATATATTGCAATTCGTTATGTAAACATTGTAAGCTGAAATTAATCTAATCAACTGCATAATCAACTGCAAAATATCCATCACGAAATTGTTTTCGCCAGTTCCTTTTATTACTCATTCACCCACCCAATAAATGGAACCAGCCAAAACAACCAGCAGCAACATAAAGCATTTAGTTAACAACATTAAAGATTACATGAACAATATGTTAATGTTAGAGAAAAAGTTTTCAATTGCAATCTGGCATTCGAGCAACACACACACGAACAAACATACTCGCATACAGACAGAAATAATTACTTTAAAACAACACTAAAATGAAAATAAAGCTGGAAAAAAATACACATAATGAAAATCATGTTACTTGTGATGTTGTAATTTTGTAGACGCAGTCCCAAAAAAAAAAAAAAACAAAAAAATCAAAAATAAAAAATAAGAAAATAAAATGAAAACAAAAGAAAAGCTCAAAGCAAAAGATGCGAAATATTCCAGCTTCATTTTCTTGAACAGCGACCAATAACGCCAAAGTTTCCAAGTTTGTTGGCAAAGCATGCAACTATTAACAAATAGTTGCTTTAGAAATTAGCAACATGTTTAAATAGATTATGATCATGATTATCTCGGCAAAAAATAAAAAAAAAACTCTTAAACGAAACTTTACCTTTTTATCATGGACGTTTACAAACTATATTCGCACTTATAACTTCATAAGTATGCATTTCATTACCAAACGAAATAAGTTCTTTGAGAAGCGAAGGATATTCAAATAGTTACTTCATTATCAAAATCTTCAGCATCGCAATTACATATTTATGTATGGAAGTGTGTGTGTGTGTGAGTCATGCAGTGAGTGCCTGCAGCCGCAAGACAACAAGAATTCACTTAACGAATTCTTAACATGAATATTTTACAAATTATGTTGAGAACGTTTACTTGCATCAACACAATCTTTTTGTATGAATTTGAATACATTCGTGCCAGCAGAATATGTGCTGTCAGTAGATTAAGCCCGTCAGTCACTAATATGAATTGGGCCTACAAAAAAGACACACCTCGTGCAAAAATGTTAACTTTAGTTTTCAGTTGCATTACGAGTTTTTTTTTTGTAGTGTTCTTATATTCTTGGGAACCAAATGCGTTTGTGAATGCAGATTTTTTATTAACATTTTGAGAATTTCCTTTGGCCTTTGTTTAGCGGAAAGTCCATGTACCTCGTTATACGCGGCTGGCCAAAAAATTGAATCACTTTTTTTTCTCTTTCAAGTTACAACGCGTGAATTACGTTTATTTTAACAAGAGTCATGTAAACATAACATATGTTTTCGATATGTCATTTTTAGTGTCAAAAACAATTTTTTAAGTGCAATAAAAAAGCTCCATTTCAATTTTTGTAAATTTTTTTATGCGATAAAAATATTGACATTGACAGCTGATGAAATTGAATAGAGGAAAGAATAGAACTAGTGACGCCAACTTAGTGCTTTTGGCACTATTTTTGGTTCTTTTTGATGTCTCAAAATGTGAAAAATTTTAGCTTGAGTTCTTTTTTTTCTTGGACCGGCACTCAGGGGATGACTCCTACACATGCGATGCATTGTTCTGGAATTAGGAAAATAGGTTATGCGAAGGAGGATAGAGGCAGTAGTATTTATAGACATTCGATTTCCCACGTTAAAAGTGACAGGAAACACCTCTGCGGGCAGTTCATTCCACATACGTGCCGTTCGGCTAAAAAACGAATTTTCTCTGTAGTGCGAGTCGCCGCCAAATCGACCACAAATGGATGCGCTCTTAATGATGATCGCGTCGTGCGCGCGAATGACCGTGTTCCGGGAACAAGTTCCCTGATTTTATTAGAACACATTCCATTATAGTAACGATAGAACAGCGAAACGCACGCAGTTCTAAGCTAAGAAAAAGCACTATCTTGGTTTTGATATGAAGTCCAAGCAAATTATACAAAATAGTTGTGTTCACTTTACTAAACACTTTATATACGAAATTAGGCCAGGACTAATGTTTTTCACATACTACAAAAATTGTATTTTTAGGAAAATGAAATGAATGAATAGAAATGTAACATTAACAACTTTCCACAGAACAAACATTAGTTCCATTTGTTTACTTTCCCAGTAAAATCCAGCAGTTGAGTAAATTTTGTTTAATTTAAAAAAATTTACTCTCAACACTATTTCTAACACAAAAAGTATAACATGAATGAAAAAATTGCCAAATTTTGATGTGCTTGAAGTTAAATTTTAAAATTTATAACCCTAGACAGAAACCATCGAGTTTAACAGAGCTCTGTGAACGCATTAAAATGGTAATATTAAATAATTAACGAGTTTTACTTTAAAATTTAAAAATAAACATATTCAAATTCAATCATTGAAAATACTAACGCCTGGGTTTTTTTTAGAAATTATAAGAATATTTTGAAAAAAACCCATTTTTAATTCTGTTAGAGGGCTTTTGTCTTACGAAAAATGGTTGGTAGAAAAATGGACGAATAAAATTTTATGGGGTGGATTTCTCTGTGTCAAAATGAATGCCCTATCGTTGGCAATCTTAACAGCCCTTTAAGAAATATGGGGTTTCTTCAAAATATTCTTATAATTACTGAAAAAAACCAAACAAGATTTTTAAATTTTAAAATAAAAATCGTTTTTTAATTGCTTCCTCTTGCTATGTCAACGCATTAACAGTGCTCTGTTAAACTCGATGGTTGTTGTCTGGGATTATACATTTTAAAATTTAGCTTCACGCACATCAAAATTTTTAGGTTCTTGAAAACAGCTGATCACTATAAAGCATAATGTTGTGAAAATATGAGATATGTTGACTACTCAGTATATAGAAGTTTTTGGCAGTTGAAACAATTCGTTTTTGTTATCAAAATCCCTGGACAAATGTATTGAAATAGAACTGCTGCAAAAGGTTTTACACTTCCTTCTTTGCCATATGATTTTTTATTTGTTTGTGCCCTAAATAATATGCAGTAATAAGTACTCAAATATAAATTAGTTTTACATCTCTAAAAAATTAATGTTTACTTTTCGAAAACACAGATATGAAAATCTGATCAGAATCCTGCCTGTTTAATGAAGAAAAGGAAAAACAATCGTCCGGCCATTTATATTGAAAACAATAATAAAAAAAAACTCAAATTGTCTTCGTTTTTAATATAAATGGCCGAACGATTATTTTCACTTGTCTGCGTTAAACAGGCACTAAAAAATTATTATTCATTCTTTTTATTTGTTTAATATTGAAATTAATATTTTTGGTTCTTGTGCCAGTTTTAATTTAGCTGTTCTTTTTTAAATATTTGTATTACAAATTTTATACTTTTTGTTTGTTTATTTTTTTTAAATACCGTCATGTGTTTTTCTTTTCTACGGGATTTTACTGGCACAAATTCTTCCAGTAAAAATTTGCAGACTCTCAGAAAGGAACTGTAATTGGTGCTCTGTAAATTGTGGACGAAACGAATGCTTTTCTGTTAAATGTAGTAGAAAATTGCACACATTTTTTGGGTAAACCAATACCGCTATTAATCTGCAAATCCTAACTATTTGTCACTCGAAAGCCGTTAAAAATTTCAATATGAAATGAAAAATTGCAGAAGATTGCAAAACTCGGAATATAAGTATTTCTTCATTGGAACAAACTACTCGTAGTATCGCAAGGTTTGCTAAAGAAATTATAATACAACTGGCAATAGGATTAAATTCCGACATACATCTTTTTGCTCAGCGTTGAAGGGTAGCACCCCTTCATACAATCGAAACATATTTTTGCATTCAATTTAGTTCTTCTTTATATTTCTCTGTTTGTACAAAATATTATGTTAAAAGGGCACATTTTACTAACGACACTCAAGCATACATGAGTACGTACACACATACATACACATCCGTACAAGGTCCTGAAACTTACATGCAAGTGTTCCGTTGTGAACATGCAAATATTTGAAAATAAATGTGAGTGGAGTGTGGCGCTCAATTAGCTCAAGTAAATATTAAGAACGAAGGTGCAAAATAGTAAAAACTATGATGGTCGAAAGGTAAAATTTAGTTAAATTTAGTGGCTGCCAACAAAATGTTCGTTAAGAAGTAGTTTAAATTTATTTCTATATTTTATTGTACATTTTTATGCGACTAATGAAGCTTATGTCAGCGTTGTTACTGTTTGAGGGCTTAATTTTGCATGATAATCAACACGCAGAGTTTAACTTTCCATGGGACGGCATTTGAGTTGCCTGTTAGACGGTGCTTTTGTAGCCAGTTGAACGTGGTGATTTTCAAATTAAGAAATTTTGCATACATTTTCGATACAGTAATTTTTATTAGTGGATTTGCAATGGTTGGAAATCTATCTTCCATACCGATAATGCGATTTATCATAAATTGGAACACCATGAAATCTGCTGTTTGAGATTAAATTAAAATTTATAAATTTTAAGAATTTTAAGAAAAGCTTTCGAATGCTACACGTGTGAATGAAAACGTTTCTTCTTCGTTGTAGCAATTTTTCCACTGTATTATGACATTCGTATTTTTCTTTTACTAGTTTGTCTGTTTAATTTCATAACAGTAACTTTTCATTTTTGCAATTTTTTGTTCTTCTGTGATACCAGCTGACTTTTTCGCTGTTGCTATTGCTATTCGTTGTGAAGTCAGTTGTTCTTCTTGTCAATGCCGATCACGTACCAGAGGTTGTTATTTCATGTGGTGTTGCTATTTGACATGTTTACATGCCATGATTTGTTAACACTTCATTAAAAGCTTATGATTGGTGGAGGTTGCCTGCTACGATGTTTGGCCAACTGACTAAATTCTGCTAAACAACAAAAACTACAACTAATAAACACATGTACGTATATAATTACTTATGTATATATGTGTGTGTGTGTGTGTGTGTGTGCGTGTGTGCATGTTTAGAAGTTGGAAAACTAAGTTTGTTTAATAAATAAATCTCTAAACACACAATTTAATAAAAGGGTAAATCGCATTACTTGTGTATGTAAGCACATTAGGGTGGCTCAAATTGTATGGATAAACAAAAAAACACTGAAAAGTCGTATAGCAAAAATTCTAAGAAACTTTTCAGAAGAAATCCTATCAAATCTTGTTCTCCGCATTATTCACCTAAAGATTTGACTAGACTCTAATGAATTAGTTTGCATTAGAAACAAAAATTCAGCTCGGCATATGTATGAAAAGTATCATAACTTTGTCAACTTGCGACCGATTTCAACAAATTAAGTCTCATTTTACTTAGAACATCACTTTTCGAGTATTGTTTCTGTAAAAGAAGATTCCAAAAAAATCATATTAGAAAATGAAAAAGTTAAAAAAAAGATACTTTCAAATATTATTGGAAAATCTCCAAATATTTATATTTGTTTTCTTTTTCGTTTGTTTTTAAGAATATAAAGAAATGAATAAATGAAAATTTGCTTGTGTTTACGGTCCAAGGTTATTTATCACAATAATTTTAAAAATTTCGTTTAATTTTTAGAACAAAAGAAAAAGAACAATTAATCTCCAGTAGCAGTTGAATAGAACAAGTACAGTGAAACCTCTCATAAGCGGACACACACCGTCGCGGTATTTTTGTCCGGTTATGAGAGGTGGCCACTTTTATGATTTTAAATATTTTCTTAATGATTTGTGGTTAATAAAATTTATTCAGATTGGACCGCTTTTTGAGCCGTTGACTTTTAAAATGATTAAATGTTTTTGGTGCGCTGGAATGCGACAAATTCGTCTCTAGCAAAATGCTTCAAATGGACAATTTGTTTTAATGCTTCATCACAAGTACATATTTATGGCATCAGTACATATAATTTTAATTTTTTCTCAGAAAAGAATTTCTTCAAATAAACAGCAATTTCTATGCCATGCTCAACACACGAGTCTGTACATTCCTGTAAACAGGGGAATTGCAAATTTTAAAACAGCCTGCCAAACATGGGAGAAATATGTGTTTTTGTACAAACCTATTGTGTAGTCCATTCCGTCGATTTTGTGATTGTGAAACGGTTTGTGCAAAAACCAAAAACTATAGATATTCCGGCTGACATTTTGAACTTGTAACAAGTGGCTTGTGTGGTGTATTGTGTATTTCTTTCATTTATAACAAAATTTCGAGAGAGTTTGATCTTTGTGAGAAATAATGGTGAACAATAAGCAAATAATGGCATCAATTAGTTTTGTGCAGACTGTGTGCAAATGAAAAAAGTATGTTTGTCAAACCGCATGTGTAGTCAGTCTATTTTGGTCTGAACAAAAATATGAATCAGAGTTGAAAAATTAAGAAATACGGCGATTTTTAGTGAAACAAGTTTAGCCACCCTAATGTACATATGTATATATGTATATGTATGTATGTATGCATGCACGTCTGAATGAGTGTGTTAATGGAACATGCCCATGCAAACTATTATGAGTTTAAGAATTTTATGACTTCTATGAAAAAAATGTTCTATGAAAATGGGCTCTTGTGCTCCATCACTGATTGGAGAAATTCTTTGTTTGTCATACGGTTTGTAATTTGTGATAAAATACTTACTGATATTTTCAATTTTATATTCATTTTAGCTAGGAAATCGTGGTTGTTGCGATGAGACGTGAAAAAAATTTTTAAAAACCGCGGTTAAATACTGGCTACAAGAAGTAACAATCAGCAAAGGGATAGTGAAAGTGATGTCAGGTAATGAAAGCAGTGTTGTAGCGCCTCTGATATCAAGGAGACGTATTCAATTGTCAAGCTGTGTTTTAGTAGCGCATTTTTAGTAATTATTTTACTTTGCGAATTATTTTACTTGCGAAGGAATGCGCTCTGATGTGCCTGTGGCTGAAGCCGTTCCTGTTCACTGACAAGTGACACTGTTTTCGCTAGTGAAACTTTCCGATAACAATTTTAATAAATATTTTAATGACTTAGTGCGATACTGGTCTGGAAGTATAATGGGCTTTCAAGCTTAAACATATATCGTTTCTTCTTACACAAAAAAAAAAACTATCTTTTAGAAAATCTGAAGGGCATATAATATTCGCTTTGGCCGACTATAGCAGTCCTATTTGTTTTATTATTCTTCCTCTCTCTTTGTTATGTTGTTCATGCTTACTTGTATATTTATTATGTATTTACTTTTCTTTTTAAAGACTTATTTTACCCATGTTATGGAAATAGCTGCTTGTTTTCCAAAGATAAAGTTCCATAATTTTCATAAAAACCTATAAATTTTTAATGTTATTGCAAAATATATGCGTTTATGACTCTACTTCGTTCTTATAATTCATTGGAAACACAATTACTTTGGCAAGAACATGCAGCTAGTCACGACTGCATTGGCTATTCCTATAAGTAAAATGGTGAAGGCATTTTATTTCAAAAAATATTCCATTCAATTTCTCTTTGAAGCGTCAGTGAACACCCACAAGAGCAGCGAAAAAAAAATCTCAAAGTAAAAAATTTGCAGTGCTAATCAGAATTTTTCAATAACAAACACATAGAGTGGAAGACTCGTAGATGCATAACGAACTAAATACAACAAAATTAAGTGGTCAAATCCTGCAGTTTTTTTTAATGGAAGTAACGCTCAGGCCTACCAACAATGGTAACATTTTCTTGAATACTTTTTGGAACGGAATACTGTATAGAAGAGACAGGAGACAGGTGTGCATTTTATTACTTTTTATAGCTGAATTGCAGCATGTTTGCCGTTAAGGAGACGTATTAATTTGAAAGTTAAAGCTGGGCCATTTTGAGTATTATTTTATTTCTTCTACATTTTTTACTTTTCAATAAGTCACGACTGGCATGACTGGAGGAGGGCTTGAACACATGAATTTTGGTCAGCATACTAACTATACGATTATCCATTTCGTGGTTTTAAAACCGGCGGTCTGGCAAGGCTGTCAGCTGTTAAACATCTGTCACCTGAAGTGTCATTTATTTAGTGAAAGTTTTGCCATGCACAAAAATGGATCGTTTAACTTCCGAAGAACGCATAAAAATAGTTAAAACTTCCTGTACAAATGTCGTGGTTCAAACGTGGCCATTTTCCGAACTTTATCACAAAAATCTAATAAACCGCGATGCAAAGTTGTGATGCACGCACTACATAGCGTAGTCTGAGTACTACTTGTAGGCAAAAAAAAAAAACAATCAACTTTCGGCATTTACTAGTCCATGTAAAAAGATATTAGAAATACTTTGAATTCGTTCTTAGTGCACAATTTTACTGAAAACCTTAGAAGCTTTTGTGACTGGAACATTTTAATACATGCCGCTGCAAACTTAATTTACGCTTTTGTCCCTGCATTGTAATTCAACAAAGTCACCTTTCCCCTCTTATTGCACTCAAAGAAATTTCTGCACATATTTAATTATTATATTATTTCTGTAACGGATGTATTAAATAAATGAAAAAGGGAAATTAGCGAACATTTTGCGTCCTAATTGAAAAACTTTTTATGAAAAGAAAATTTTGTTTAATGTTCTTTAGGGAAATTTTTTTATAAATTGTTGATAAATTGTTGGGTACCTCCGTAGCCTAGTGCACGAGCATTAAACTCCTCAATCTGGATGTGGAAGTTGTATTCCCGCCTACACTCTGGGAGTTTCTACTTGTGTTAGTACAATGGGCATAAGCAGTGGTCAAGCAAAGTTAATTTCTATAATTAAAGTCTGCTTTGTTGCATTTATTTTTATTTTGAAAACATACTGGGCCCAATTCACAATCGTGTGCAGATGATCTTGTATCATTGCATTTGCAAAATTCTGTAGTAAATTTTTACTCTACACTAACAAACTAAACCGATGCGCATTTGCTACACTGCAGTAAATAAACTACAAATCATAGTTTTTATTTACTATACTTTTACAACACTTATTGGCAAAGTAACCAGCTTCAGCTGTTCCTCAGTATTGTGTAGCACCAGCGAAGTAAAATAATTACTAAAAATGGTTACTGAAACGAAGCTTCAAAAATTTAAAACGTCTCCTTGACATCAGAGGCGTTATGAAACAAATAACGTGCAGAAACAGAGTTATAAGAGAGTGAAGCTTCACCTCCTGTCATTTGTCTCACTATCCTTTTCCACTAGTTCCAGCACAATGCACTGCATGTGTAGGGGTCATCTCCTAAGTGCTGGTCCAAGATAGAAACAAAAAACTGACAGCAAAAGAAAAAAGTTATAAGAAAATAAAAACTTAAGGAAAAATGGACCGAGAAGGATATAACGAAAAGCACTTAAAGTAGATATAAGACAAATTATACGGAGTTTCTTAGCAAAAAGTCTGCAGTAAATGCTCCTGTTGCAAACTAAACCAAAATAGCCGTTCACAATTGGTGCAAAATTTTTACAATTGCAAAAGTTTGCCATTTCAAATACACAAGATTGTATTTTTTTGTGTGATATTTTTTTCTCAGTGTATTGCCCGTCTGCGTAGAGGGAAGCAAAAATCTGTGTACTGCTAAAATGAAACTAGCACATTCATATGTTCCGTGGATATTTATTATGATTATTATTATTATATGCTTTAAAGGTTGTAGCATTTAAGGTCTGTTAATTTTTAATACATGTGTATGTGTTGCAGAGCCTAAAATGGTAGAAAATCACAGAAGTAACCACGCCAACTACAACATAAACCCCTTGCTGATTTCCCTTTAAATGTGTGTAATATTCTCTATTTATTTTGCACTCATTATTAGAATAATTAGCCGGAATTAAGTAGAATAAATGTTGCTAAAAGAATTTACAATTTTATAAAGAAAAATTTTTACAACTTAATAACGATGCAGGGTGGCAGCTGTTGTTACTGAATCCTTTTTAATTTCTGGTTTTTTCTTCGTAATAATAATGCAATAAATAAAAATACAACATAAAATATTTATTACAGGTACATAATGTAACACAACTGGAAAAACTGTGCTAAAGTTTATTATTTTGCCAACTGCAAATTGTAGTTTCTATACTTTATACCCGAAAAAGGAATGAAAAAATAAATGTATTTAATACTTCACTTTCCATTAAAAACAAACACAAATTGTAAATTCTAAATTGTAAAAAATAAGAAAATTACAGTCCGTTGAACTCTACGTATTGAACCCAAACCCTTTTCATTATAATTTTGCATAAATACGCCCAACAACCAAACAAACAGAATAAACCAAATCGTTAATGTAACCGCAAATTTCTTTTGCACACCTACATTTGCCTTATTGATGGTATCTCATCTTCATCTCATTAAATTGGCCTGCAGGGCTGCAAACAATGAAGGCATCAAAAACAGACATCCGACTTCATGTTAACGTTGTCCGACCATGATGAACGTAAATGCTGCCACCAGCAAAACGAACAAAAATTTTTATAAAAATAAAACACGCACATTAAAGTCTTTTCGCTTGCAGAGAAAAATGAAGGTTTCTTGTGTGAATTTGGGAAACAGTCAAAGCATCACTTTAAATTGAAAAACGTCTTAAAAGGAGAAAATCTTAAAAGAAAAATGGATTTTATAGCTTGACGACGTATAATGTCGTTTGTATCAGTACCCTAAAATGGACAAAATTTTGCCAACAGAGTTTACTGATTCTAATTTCAAAGTTGTGCTTTTTCCCGAAAAAAATATATATGAAATGTATTATTACATACTCGCAAAGTATTTCTATAAAAGCAAATTCAATAATTGAATCATAAACATATAACGAGATATTCCCAAAATACATAAATTCAGTTTAAAATCGCCAAAAGTCAACAAGTTATTAGCAAAGCCGATTTGATGATCCGTTAAGATTTGCTGTACATCGCAGTACATGGACCTTCTTGAGGCTTCAAATTAAAGCCTTAACAGAAAACTGCTGTTCGATGATTTTCTTGTGACATCAAGTTGATTTCCTCAACTTTGACAAAAGTACAATTACTTTAATTAACAAATCAGTTTATTAAAATATGGCTGCTTTGTGTGAAGTAGCGCGTTGACTCTGTAGCCCGCATTATTTATTGGGTTCAAATTCTATGGAAATCAGCAAAAAATTTCTGATGTTCCCAAGTGACTGTAGTAAACGACCTTCTTATCATGCGAAACATTGACATCAGACATGCCGTATCTCTACTACACAAATAACCAAAATGCCGAATTGCCTGCGATTTACTTCGTCTCAATTTCTTGAAAATATCCCGTAGTGAATTTACACTTCCCAATGAACAATAAATATGTTTATGGGAACAAGTTCTTATCTGTAAGAAAATTTTAATTATATTATTAATTGACCTTTTTTATTATATTTTTTGAAATACATTTATTAAGTTTGAGGTCTTTTTTTATTTTATTTGGTTTTATTATTCGATATTTCGTTAACAGCTTGTTAACATCATCAGGAATAATAGGAAATTATTATTTTTTATTTATTTTCAAGCTTAATAAATATATTTAAAAAAATCTGTAAAAAAAATTACGAATAGAGTAATGGAACTTGTCTTACGGCCACGACAGTATGGCGCCACAGAGATAAAGGGAGTACTCGCGCGTTACTGTGATGCAATAATGACCGGATTCAATAACTCAAAGCACTGTTAATGGCACTTGATAGAAAAATCTTTCATTGAGGCAATGACACATTTTCAGTAAATATTCTGCATTATTTTAGAAAAAATTTTCATTAATTCAATGAAAGATTTCATTCTTATCTTCAACTGTATATGTTTTGATCGCCCTAAAAACAATTTTTATTAAACAAAATAATTTTTTTTTATTGTAACAAAGTTACAAATTAGATAAATCGTTAATATTTTGTACCGGAATTGACCAAGTCACCCTTATTCCAGTTGTCGACGTTGACATTGACACCAGATCTTAGCCCCTCTTATGTCGAAATGTTGTGGATTTTGTACCAAATTTAACTGAAAGATATTGCATATCGATTTGAAAGACGCTAATACGGTGTTCAGACATGCTTTTTTATTGAGTCAATATTCAGTTTATTGACACAATAATTTTAGTGTTCAGACAAACAAAATTTAAATAACTCAAAAAAACATTTGAGAGCCGGAAAAGAAAATTCTTTTTATTTTGCTTTGTTTTGCTTGATTTTATCGACATTTGACAACGGCGCGACTTTAGTTACCATTTGTCGATAATTTTGCTTACTAAACACACTGTTGTGACAGTGTTGTATTTCATGAGTTAAACTTTTCTTTTCTAACAATTTCGTACTTACTGCTCAATAATATAATTAATGCTCAATAAATTAATTAAATGAGGGTGGCGATGGCACGATGGATGGTAGTCTGCACGTTGACTACGAATCCAAAAACAGACCTGGGTTCAACCCCAGTTTCAGACTAAAAAAAAAAAATTTTAAAAATATAAATAAACATCTCGCATTTTTCTGATGTGCATTAGTGTGTCTTTGTGTGTCAGTTGTTGTCGGAAGGTTTCAGTGGCGAAGGCATAGTCACTGGTCACTGAACAATGCCGGCTTTAGCTGATAGCAATCCACAATCACATCAGAACGCCCTCCTTCGTCGGTATTGTGTAGCACCGGCGAAGTAAAATAATAATAAAAATGGCTACTAAACCGAAGCTTCAGCACTGCTACGAGTATAAACAAAGAACGTGCGAAAGCAGAGCTGCAAAAATAATTAATTAAGCTTCACCTCCTACTATCTCTTACCTATAGTTCCAGCACAATGCTTCGCATGTGTAGGAGTCATCTCCTGAGTGCTGGTCCCAGATAAAAAAAAAAAAAAAAAAAATATTTTGTATGGAATATTGAGCTCAATAATGGCATTTATTCTGTAAATCTCAATGAAGCTGCATGGTTGAAGACCGTATAAGTTTTGGGTGTCGCGTCGACGTTGACAACTGCAATAAGACTGTTTGTCTCTTCACATTTGCATTCAAATTAAAACTTACAGAGATCATTGTTTTTATCTTTTTCTGGCATCCAAAAAGCTGTATCACGTGGACGGCACTGATACAGCTTGACAAAATATTCGTTGCAATTTTGTTATATACGTTACGCTGCTGTGGACATTTCGTTTATGAATACAACTCGAACTAAATCGTTTGCTGTCAGTTAACTTTTTCCTGCTTATATTGCCCTCATTTATTCCTAAAGAGCAGCAAATTTAAATCTTGCAGGTAACAAACTGCATAACAAATCGATTTTGCCGAAATATTTAACAGCAAAATATTTGCCAGCAGTAGCACAATAAAAAACGAAAAAACGATCGATGATGCTGTTAGCGGTTTTAGGATTTTGCAATAAAAAACTTTATGTTTTCTATATAAAAATCTCTTTTTCTTTACGACTTTTGCCACTTTTTCAGCCACTGTGGGTACAAATGATTTCTTTTGCTGTATGTGTGTGTGTGTGTGTTTTTTTTCTATTTTTTTTTTTTTGTTAACGCTTTTGATGGTCCTCTGCTGGTGTTTATTTGATTTTATTTGTATTTTGTGTTCCTTCCTTTTAAATAAGCATACTTATAATTAACTATAAGCACAGTCAGTCAAGACAGTCTGTGAGAAAAAAGGAGTAAAAAGCAACAACAAGAACAACAAACAATTCATATTCCATCCTAAATTTATATCAAAGATTTCTCGCTTTTGTGCCTTTAACTTCCTTTGTAAGAGAATATTTTCAAGCAACTCCTATTAATTTTAATTATTTTTTTTTTTAAGAAATGGTCGGTTAGCTTACGATTTCCGGGATTTCTATTCTTTCTTTGTGTAGCAAATATTCCCATTCACATACAATGAATGATGCCGTCCATTAATTTTAATTGATTTTAATTATTCTTCATTTTAAAAGTACCAAATAAACAAAATGTTGTGCTCCATTTTGTTCATTAGCAAAAATCAAATGGAAAATTCCACCTACTTGAAGCGCAAAATTAAAAAAAAATATCAAACAAACAAAAAAGAACGCAGAAATTTACAGAAAAAGTATTTACGCTGAAATAGCCAACACTCGGACTTACACATTTATTTATGGATGACTGGCCACATAATGAAGTAGATTGGCCTAAAAAAAAATTTTATTATTATTATTATTATGATTTATGCCAAGTGGCAGGCTGCTTTCGTTGTTACAAGGAATTTTAGCATTTCCTGAATGTGGAAACTATTAGACTGAAATAACAATCGTTTTGTGAAATTGGTACGGGAAAATGATTTCCGAAAGTGTTAAAAAGAGAGAATGAATTTTAGGGAAAATTTAAGAAAGGGATGAGGCCTAAATGCATTATGGACAAAATGGAGCGATACAATAAGTGCTGGTTGTACAAATGTATACGCCGTAAGAAGTAACTTGTATTTTCGCAACTAATGGGTGTTTTTTTTTTTAGGACCGATTTAACTTACGAAACGGTTATATGTCAAGATAATTATCGTACTGTGCTCACTTTCAGACATTTATGATCAGTACACTGTGGCAAGTCATTATGCAAAGAGTGACGACCAAATTATTCAGGGCCATCATTACGGCATTCGATATCGAATGAAATTCCTACATATTTGAATACAATTTTGTTTTAAATTTCGATTCGAATTACGAGTGCCGTAATTTACTCCCAGATTTAGCTGAAAATCAATTATAAAAACGCATGTTGTAGATGATTTGCATGGCGGTCATCATCAGCCATTTAAGCAATCCATCCGTCGAAGTCTCTCTAAATCAGCGTCGGCCGAATAGGCATCCGGATGCTTAGCTTCAATCATCATGCTGCCAAATGAAAACGAAAATAGTCCCAAAAGAGAAAAAAATACACAACAATTTCATTCAGTTGTATGACAACTTGCAACAAAGCACATTAATGTTGCATTGTCAAAGGAGAACTGATTATCAGCTGGATGCATCGACGAATTCTTACTCAGCTGTTATCAATTGGCGCAGCAGCTAAACTGTCACATTTTTACCTTTGTGAATTAAGAAGAAAATTAAAAATATTCCAAAGTTTCTACGATGTTTTGAGTAACATTTCCTTTTCTTTGCTCGTGCAGTTAATAAATTTAACACACACTTTTCTCTTCCAAATTTATATCCCTTTTTATCGTTTTCAATTTAAAGAAATTGCACTTCAGCAAATACATACATGCAGTATTTTGTTTATTAAAAATAAACAAAAATTTCGTTTTTTTTTTATTAAATTTTTCGCTTGAAAAAATTGTGAACATCATACCAACAGCAACAGCAACACCATATCAATGATGATGATGATGATGGGCCAAGTCGATGGATGCAGGCATTGCAATCCATTAATGATAATAATGGCCACAGAAGTGTAAATACAATTTTCTGGAGGCAGACAATCAGAGAGACTGACGGCCATATATTATATTTAATGGACAACAGTCAATATGTCTGAACAGCAAAAAAAAAAAAAAGAGTGAAAGAAAAACAATTTTTTTCTGCATATAAAACAATTTAATATATTTATTGACTATAAGAATGTATTTAAATAAAGTCTCGAGTATGAAATGCAAATAAACGCATCCGATTATGTGGACCGCAAAAGTCCTAGAAAAGTAAAAGAAATAACAACAATTTATATGCGCGAGTATTCAAAGTGATTGCTTCGCGTTAGCAAAGAGAAAGCGACCTGTAACCGGCAATCGTTGTTGAGCAATTTTGAGTTGCTCCTCTTCAAAGCCAGGTATGTAGGGTTCTTTAATTTAAACAGAGATACACATTTTTTTATTATATTCTGTATCTAAAACAACTCAAAATTGCCACTAATCCCCAGAAGAAATTCAATTCAAAAAATCGCTTTGTTCAAGCTCATGTGTCTCAACTATCAAAATTATTTGGGTAATTCGTCTCTGATGCACCATTTACATCTGGATGTCACCATATTTGCGGTATAACCAATTATTTCCATACTTACATCAAAGGCAGTAACGCTGTTAAGTGCTTAACAGTGCCCTGTTAACTAGAAACAGAGCTCTGTTAAAATAAATGGTTTGTGTCTTGGGAGACATATATTTTTATATATTTTTTTTTTATCTTGGACCAGCACTCAGGAGATGACACCTACACATGCGATTGTCTTTGGGAGGTTGGAAATTGTCAAATATTTATCGCTTATTTTGAAAATCATGCATTGACGCCAAGCTTCATAGAAAATTTAGAGAATTTACAAAATCGTTTCACAAATTTCAGAAAACATCGATTATAAACACAATGCAACTTATTTTGTCAACTGGGGTCGATAGATCCCTGACGAAAAATTGCGACTTGATCAACAATTTACGTAAATCAAATTCTAATTATTTCTGTGGTGCTGTGAAAGTATTAAAAAATTAAGCGCATTGGCCACCCACTCATCAAATGTATAAATGTGTTGGTAAAATTCACTGAGTGCATGTTTATTTGACGATCACTGACGAAACTGATCGTAACCTGCAAAAAAGTCTGATAAAATTAGAGAAAAAATTCAGAGTTTAGCGAGTCAGTTTGATATGTGGCTTAGCCGCTTACGGTGTCCCAAAGTAAGCGCAGGATTTAAATTTAAACTCGTTCCTGTTGCATGGGAAATCTTAGGAACGAAAATAATTTAAGAGCTGCACAGGTTAAAAAGTGTTTCAAAAATAATGCAAGTCTGTCGGACATAAAACTTAACACAACCTTAAGGTTAAATTAGACGTGACTTAATTATAAACAAAGGGAGCAACTGACGACTAACGTATTCGTTTTTAAGTGACTTATAATTGTGCCACAGCCACAACCATAACCATGGCAACCAATAGAATTTTAGTTTTCTGCAATAACCGTAAACTACTGAGGGAACTAAGAGGTAAATAGAATTGCTGCTCATATATTTACTCACTTTTCAAACAATAAAAGATAGACAAAACCTTTTTGTGGCTTTGACAGCACTAATAGACGACAAAAATGTTCTATTATGGTTACGTCATTGGCTATGGCCGTGGCAAACGTCTAATTCAACCTTTACAAGTGGAGGTAGCACCGCATACAATTAAAGTTGTTTAATAGAGAAATTATCATAAATAATGTACACTATATTATAACCATAAACTGAATGTAGCATACTTCCCAAAAAATTCCCTTTATCTGACGAAATACACTCAATTAAAAAAATTCATTGGTTTTTTTTTGATTGTGCTGAACCAATGAAAAATACTCGTAGTCATGTAGTAAAACTGAATGATTAAATAAATAAATAGCGATATTGAAAAATAAATAAATATATTTTTCTTTTGCTTCAGCATTCATTCAGTTGACACAACCATTATTAAATGTACTTTTTTCTCAACAGAAATTATCTGCCGCCCGTAAATGAAAATGTGGCCGAACGCAAAAAAAAGTGAAAATCTTAATAAGACACAGACGAAATTAATGAATGAGACTTTTTTTTTTATCTGGTGAAATATTTTCAATATGTTTTCTTGTCTACAATAATTATGGCAACGTATTTAATACAAAATTATGAATCTTGCAATAAGAATACTTAATATAATTTATCATTAACTTTCGTTTTATGTACGTGGAGGGAAAGAAACGTATTTAAATATTTGTGCAGAGATGCGAATGTGATCCTCTGTTAGTTATTCCTACGAGGATATTTTTATAGGTTAAAGGAAAAAATTGGTCTAGGAAGACATATTTTATTTCATTTCCGACCAGTGCTCAGGGGAACTCCGCTATGATCATTCTTAGCTGACGTTTTATTGCTCAAATACCGAGGAAGGTGGATGCTGTAGCCGGCAATCAGACCAGGGTCCCTCTGATTGCAGAGCAACACAATACCAACTCAGCCATCAATCCCAAGAACTCCAAATTGCAGGTAATTTTGTTGTAGTTTAAACAAAGTTCAGAAAACATTGCAAATGCCTCTGACCAACCGATCTTGTTAAATATTTTATTTTGTATATCTGATATGAAGTATTTCTGGCTTGGAAAATTCACCTGACCTTTAAAATTATTTCATTCGACCACCAATTTTAGAATCACCCTCGTACAGTCAAAGCAGACACTTTTTCCAATATTTTCCTCATTATACATTCTGAGTTATAAATCCTTATGTTGTTTGCTGTTGCTGCTCATCTATTAATATTATCGTGATTATCACAGCAACAACCATACGACCGTGTACGAGAACGAAATCATAAAAATTATGTCTGTGGCATTATGGAAGACTTAAAGCTTAAAGGCTCAGTTAACCGACTGTAATGTGTAGAAATGTAGATGTAGTTGCATCAAACCATAATGTTCGATGTATGAAAACCAAATGAAATGCGTACAAATGTCACGTAACGATGTAATAAAATTCTATTTTCAAAACAGATCGGTGACGTTACTGTTACAAGACATTTTGAGCAGATGAGCATTTCTATAGGTTTTCATACATCAAATAATATGATGTGATGCAATTACATCTCCATTTCCACACATTACAGTCGTGTAACTCAGTCTTATGCTGCGAACACAATTGGAACGAACTACGCATTTTTCGTTGCGAAGTTTCGTCACCACTCGCCTGCTACTAATAGAAGAATATATATGCAATATGTATGTATGTATGTTTTTGTACTTTTTGATAAATTATTTATTAGATTTTAATACGTTATGCTCAAGTCGACTTAAGCTGTTCTCCCATACTGCCAGATATACATATATGTGTGTGTGTATGTAAGTTTGTGCTTGAATATGTAGGAAAGCTAAAGCAAATAAATAAACTTTCCATATAAATTAATATGCCGAAATATAACAACAACAACAAAACGGTCATGGTGGAGTTGAGGAAGCTCTGCTCATATACACTTGAAGAGAAAGAGGGAGAGAGAGAGAGAGCGTTGCCACTACTCATGTGGTATTAAATAATTTGAGAATTGCTTTTAGATTGTGCTATGAAAACAGAAACCAACTTCCTTTGTTAACTTCCCCCCTTCTTTCCAATAATAATCATTGTATTATCAAGGAACTACCAACCGACTAAGTGTCTAAACAGCTACTTAATCATCAACCATTTATAATCACAAACCATCATCATCAAAATGATTTTCAAAAGGTTTTGATGCAGAGGGGAGTGTGTTTAAGACGAATTTATTTTTTTCTCATTTTATTAAAGTGAGCAAAACTTTAACTTCTTTTGTCCAAATCGCAAGCAATCGAAAACTGAGTAAATTACAACACAACTGTCAAACAAAAAAAGTTTTATGAAGACAGAGATACACATTTTAACTCTATTGCTGTATGCTGTAAAAGATAATAATATCGGAGCGTGAAAATGATAAACAGCAGGTTACCATTTTCTAGTCAAACTTCATTAATCTTCTGCTCATACAGCACATGCATTTCGGGCAACATTTTAATACGAAAATTCGTTATGCTACCAAAAGTTATATGACCGTCTACGAAATAATAAATAACTAAAATATTCGCACAGTGGTCAATGCGTGCGAAATTTTAACTATTAAGACTTCATTCTTTTAAATTACCAACAAGCAACTGATCAACTTGTAAAGGTTTTATTCTTTTGCATTTTGTAATTTCTTCTCAAGTGTGTTTCGACTTGGGAGTATTTAACGCATTAATTTATAGTCTGAATAGGGGCAATTTGCTTTTTATTGTACTTAAACGATGTTTTATTGCTCAGGTACCGACAAAGAAGGTCTACAATAGAGACTACAGAAAAAATTTTCCCTGTACGAGGGTTGAACCCACGGTCTTATGGGTGTAGACTCGACACGATAAATACAGCCAACAAAACGATGAGTACGTTTGCTCTTATTCGGCAGTTGAAATTTGTAGGTGTTTTAATGCAGAACGAACAGCTCAATACTTTTATGGTGAATTAAATTTTTTAAGATCTTTAAACTTTCTTCATTTATTGCCGAATTTATAAAAATATTCTGTTTTACAAAAGTTTTAAACATCGAAATTTCTATGTTGTAAAACTCTCGTAAATTCAGAAATATTTTTGCGAATATAGACTTGCACTCTCTAATGGGATCTTTTTTTCTTAAATAAAAAGGAAAAAAGGATGTTGCAGAATTTCATTAATGGTCTTCACAGATATGGAAATATGACACCATTGATTTCAATTTCACTTACACGGCAGTGATTTGTCCATAGTGTCCATGAGAAGTATACTTCACATTGCGCTTTTGCGTTGGTGTTTGATCAAAGAATACGGCCCCGAAATATAGTAAAACAGAAAGCAAAATACCTCGTCTATAGCTTATAAAATAATGCGTGATCTTAAGAACTCAGATGCTGTACCACGTCTCGTAGCCATCTCAATTAGACTGTGTTAGACAGTCGAACATTTGGAAGGAAAACATTTAGCTTGTGGCATATTACGGGTGAGGAAGAGAGTATCGTTTTTGTGTTCGGTACTCGGTGACATTTTCATTGCTTACAAAAATATCAACAACAATGAAACAATGTTAATAATCAGCGTTGACGTTTTGGTCACTTTTAACTAAAATTTATTACCTTTTTCTCCAATGTGTACATGTGAGCTTTTCCTCCATTTTGGTAACTTTTTTAAAACTAAAGTAAGACAATGATAATGATTACTATTGCAGTATTATATTTAATATATAAAATTTTAACTAATTGCAAACCTGGATTTTGCTCGAAACATTCACAGTTGTTCTTGTGGGACCTACATGAGTTTGTCTCTTTCCATCAATAGATTATCGCAACACCTTCGCCAATCTTACAATTGCTGGCGGAGAAAGTTCTTTACGATAATTAAGAAATGCTTTAGTTTTGCGAACTGCGAACGCGAAATGTTCATAATTTTTGTAGTGAATTTTAATAATTTCAATGCGTTGTTCTATTTTTATTAATGGCGGACTCTTCGTAACGTTTTATTTGAACACCCTTTTGATAAAAGTTTTTTTCGTTACTTTTATCTCATTTGGTTACAAACACTTTTTGTTCGCGGCAACACTGGTAACAATAATAATGGAATGACGTCGGAAACATTTTTCGTCTTTCGTTCGACCGCGAATGAAAAAAACTAAATAGAATTCCTGATGTGTTTCTTCCAAATGTTCGACTGTTTAAACTGGGACTTACGTGCGTGTTACTGCTCTTAACTTTTCGGGACTTGATGGCTCATGAAGCTGGAATGATCATCAGATATTTATGAACTTAAATAAACACTCTGTTCGTTTGCAGATAATTCAATTGTCTTCCTCCTGCCTGCTCATAGAAGCCGAATGAAAATAACCGTTCAAATTCATGTCAAATATTTTTCACAAAAATTCAGGCATATCAAATGATTGACCAGCGGCAAAATATTGTGATCTAAAAGTTTTTTGAAACACATGTATCGATCACAACAGTTCTATTCAGAAAATCTGCTTTACAAATTAACAAAACGCCCAACTGCAGAGATGTGCAGGAATTAAACCGTATTCTTGCGCAACACTTCATCAACCAACTGTCTCTTGTCTAAACTATTCAATTTCAATGCAATATGAATGCATATGAAGGGGACATCTTTTAGCACTGGCCCAAGGGAAAATTAGTGGTTTTAATACCTGATGAAGAAGACTGTTACTTCTTGAATGAGCCTACGTATTGATAATACAACGTCCTCATTAAAACTAAATCTTAATTAAAATTTCATCTTGAATAAAACTACGCCCTGATTGGGACTACGTCTTGATTAAGCATACGTCGCAATGTACGTTACGCCTTGATTAAAACTATGCCGTGACTTGATACCTGATTACTAATTCGTCGTAATGTTGCATGTCGTTACGTTAATAGATAAAGGGCCTAAGTTAAACTTTTCTTCAAATTAAGTTGTTTCCAGACGTCGAAATGAAATCCACTATTAAATATTTTATGAAAATATTGTCTTGTTCTGACTGACAATTGCTTAGAGAATTTAATAAAATAAAAGCAAACTGTATTAAAAATCAGTGTTTGAAGGAAAATTGCGAAATTTTAAAGCAGCTGTCTCAGCAGAATTGTGGTAACACGATAACAAAGCGCTGTTAAATATGAACAAATACTTGGACCTACAAAACCTTCTATATATTCTATTTCTTCTCCTGTATAGTAAGAGTAATACCATTAGTTGGGGCCTTTCTATATTAATGTAAGGCTATGGCGATTAATTAAAAAAAAATAAATAAATAAACGTGGCTATTTTAATCTAAATTGGAAGCGAAATTTTTTTTTATCGCATAAATGCCAGTATCTACAAATCAGTAACATGAACAATTATGACTGTGGCTGATCATGTCTGCCTGATTGTCTGTCTTTCTTTACGTTGGGTTTATGTCATTTTTGCAATTTATGAAATCACTTCTAGTAAAAACTATTTTACAATACGATTTGCTTAATGCTATTAAACACTGGCAGGAATAGAAAAGCACCAACAAAAAAAGTAAAGTGACTTTTTAATGTGCATATCTTTTAGTTACGCGCAATGCATTATTCGTATGTGCCACTGCCACTTCGCATGCAAGAAGTTAATCTATGCCGCTTTCTTAATCACTCATCTATCGCCCCTCTTGACTTGAGTTCATTGTCTGTAGCCCGCATAAAAGTTGTGGTTGGCTTGCAATAGAAGTTGCTTTACTGACTGACTGGACTGTCGCTCCAGTCAAGCAGTAGGAGTTCTTGAATTGCATTTAATATACACAAGTATGTTCAAATGCATACACATACATCTTTACACATACATAAATAATAATACGTATATGTTTTTTTAATACGCTTAACAATTGTTATTGACCAGTGCAACTTAATTGTTTGGAAGGTCTTCTTGTAATGATGTTTTAATCCCCTTTAGTTTTGATTATGTTGACGAAGAGAACACAAAGTTGAGCCTTCAAATGAATGGCCATGAAAAATTATGCATGGATTTAGATGCATTCTGTATCCTGAATTTTATTAATTGTCAGTTTAATTATAGAAAAAGTTTATTTTTATGATGAAATTTTCATTTTATGTATTAATTGTGGCCAGTATTCTTAAATTTCAATGGATTATTTCTGGCAACGATTATATATTAATTTAATTAGAAATAATTTACCAGTGTTAAAAACGATTTGCGTTATAGAATAATAATAGTAAAGCTGTTAGAAAGACCAAGGTCGAATTATGGTATTCGATATGGTTGAAATTCTATTGAAATTACAATTGATATAAAATACAGGATTTCGCTACCGCTTTTTGCTTTCAATTTATAAATATGAAATGTACATTGAACACTTCCGTTCCTTAAATTTAAAAAAAACAAAGTGTGTGCGATATATCATCGACAGTTTTTATACGTTTGATGCCATTATGTGTGAACTAAAAAATCGTGTAACGTCGTTCTCCCAACAAAATGGACCGATTTCGCCGCCAGCTTAAAATCCACACTGAAGGGTGACTTTTGCCGGATGCATGGGACAGTCTTGGATCTCATGTGGATCTTATCGTTCCAAATTAGACAATTCTGTTTGTCCATGTATCCATTCATGCAGAAATGGGCCTCATCGCTGAAGATGAGTAGTTTAGTGAGTAGTGTGCTAGTTTATCACTTGGGGGTTTTATGTTCGATTCCTAGCAGAGACTCTGATCTATATAACTACAACATGTGGAATTTTTCTCACAACAGGTATCACAATGGCACCATAATAAATTGGACCCAAGTGGGCTGGGACCTTTCTTTACCTTCACATACAGCAACCTGCCGATCTAACTTACGATCAGTTGCCAACTGCTCCAATTTTATTATTTGCACGTGTTGTTGAATGCTATATCGATTATTGGTGATTTGCCGAAACAGGCTGAATAAATGACAACTAATTTGACAGAATTAGCTTCAACGAAATGGCCCTTATCAAAAACTGTCAAAGTTCGAAAATCCCTCCTGGAAGACCACGATGGCCCTTAATACATATTTCTTAACTTTTTAAAATGTTCAACATTTGTTAATTCGCTGAATAGTTAGTGTGTTTGTTGGGTTCGATTCCCAGGCAAGTCAAAAATTTTTCATGATTTTTCTGTGCTACAGCACACTCCTTTATCGGTATTTGTGCATTAAAAGGCGGCAAAGTAAAAAATTAAACAAATGCCTCAAATGCATCAAAATTAACATCAGAGACGTTGCAATTAACACGCAATCACAGAGTAGTGAATTAAACTCTTTTCAGCAGCTGTCTATTCTCTGCACTATGCCTCTCTCTATCTAGTTCCAGTGAAATGCATTGCATACGTAGGGTATATGCTCTGAGCACTGGTCCTAGAAAAAAGAGTAAATCCTCGTATTCGTTCGTGTCTCTGCAAAAATCTAAAATGGTTTTCATTACCAAAATAAATTAAGCAATTAAAAGAATGTTCAATTTTGCACCTGTGATTATACCAACTATCAAAATTGTAAGAATTGAAAAATTAAATTTCCAATTTAATGATATTTCTAGTTTTGATTAGATATTTAAATAAAAAAAATTTTTAAAAAATAAACAAATTGTTCAAAACATTATTTGATTAATTAATAAGATGTTAAATTAAAAATATTCTCATCCGGTTTTTCTAATGTTCACTGACTGCAAAAATTCCATCAAGTAATTGCTTAAGATAATTGATTAATATACTGACTAAAAATTATATTGACTAAAAATACAATAAAAAAGCTGATTGAAAAAAAACTTTTTATTTTTCATTTCTAAAAGTAATTGAATTAATTAAAGCACAATTGAAATTTATTCAATATTTCACCAATCGTTTGCTTTAATTGAAAGAAAACAGTGATAGTTTTTTTCTGTATAGTTACCATCAAATTTAAATACTTTTTATTATTTTTATTACAATATAAACTTCGTCAAACTTTTATTCCAAAAACGAAAATGAAAAATTACTTCCCAGCAAAAAAAAAATGAATACCTTCCACTGCTTAAGATCCATGTTCATAAATTCAAGGGCTCAAAGGTGAAACGATTGACAATCTAAATATTTGAAAAAAGAGTTAAAGCTTTAGCTTAAATGGAGCTTAAAAAAGAATCCTAGAGAACAGCAAAATAAGGAAAAAATCAAAAAAATAAAAAAGTGCGGTCACCATTAGATTCCGGGCTATGGGCCTATGAATAATTTAAAAACTATTAAAATTAATTTTACTATTTTCAGATCTTCGCGGGAGCCACAAAACTCACTAAAGGGAGCTTCAGCCGACATAGTCAATCAACACTTCTTTCGGTTCACTGAAAAAAGAGAGCATTATTCACATTCACACTACTTCCGGATCACAATATTGAGATCTTCTTCAGTACTTGGGAAGTTCTTTTTTTGCTGGGTTTGTATGTGTCTTGAAGAGTATTTAAAATTCAAAGCCAGCAATTTAAGAGGGATGGGCTAATAAGTTGCCCAACGATATATTTTCTTGTTTAACACAACATCAATTTTTATTTCTTAAATAATAATAACAAAAATAACAAATAACAAAAATAATTCTTTAAAATGTTTTACTTGCTTCTTTCTAACGACTTTTCCGATTTGCTTATTTTTTTTTTTATGCAACATTGTGATACTTTAGCTGAAGACCCGAAAGTGAAATTCTTGTCTATTACAATCACAGCAATAACACGAATTTAAATATACTGAAACACAACTGGACAATTCAAATGTAAAGTGAAATTAATACATGCCTCATAAAAAGTAACAAACCGAATGTCGAAGCCTGCAGTGCGATGCGAAATAATTTTGCTTGTTAGTTTTCAATAACACTAAAATCAAACGTACCTTGGAAACTCATAATCACCATTAAGGAAACAATAGCTGTAGCAGCAACAAACAACAGCAACATTATGACAAAAATATCAGAAAAGAAAAGTAATAAGATTTTCGAGCTCTCCCAATACAACACGAGAATGCTTTGATTTTATATGGGGAATGTTCCTTTTTTATTTTACATTTATTTTTATTTTTTTTTTAATTATCAAATAAACACTTGCGAGAAAAACAGAATGCAAAGGATTCAATTCGTGAAATTGTCCTTGTTTTATTTTTGTGAAGAATTATTTTATTAAAACAGTCTTTAAGCTTAAAGAATTGCACAGTTAATTTAATTAAAATAAAAAATAAATAAATAAAATAAATAATTAATTTTCATGCTCTTAATGCTCGACTGTGTGAAGGAATAATAAAAGACAGCAAATACACAGTTGTAATGGATTTATACGGTGGGCCAAAAGTAATCACCCGTGGCATAAGTAATCACCCTCTGTTCAATGGTGTTATAATAAAATTATTACATACGGCGTTAATACGAACTTGACAATTGTTTATTTAAAATTTTATAGAAAAAAATTTTGAAATTTAATAAACATTTATCGTTAAGATTTTTAACATTAACTTAGTTCGTGGTCCTGCGAACCATATTCTGTTGGATATTATGCGTTTTACGGGACATATAACTAAGTTGACATTATGCTGGTAATACTCGTAGTTCACAAGGTCGCCTTTATTGATGTGAAATACAAAGAACAATTGCAATTCCTTATAAAAATCTATTAATGGTCCTGCGAACTAGATGCTGGCAGATTCTGTCTACGATGTAAACAGATACAGATTGGAACTGTATCGTCAAATTCATATAAAAAGTGCCTACAATGTTTGAAATCTATAAAAATTTACCGCACTTGAAGCGTAAAATGTTGCCCAAAAATAAACAAAAAGGATTTATTGTTTGATGTATGACACCACTGAACTGGGCAATTTTAATATAATTTCCTTCAAAAGCAAAACAAATTTTAAATGGAATATTTACATTTACTTCACTTTTTTCTCCATAAGATTTTAATTACTTGGTTTTTCATTTTTTATTTAAAAGTAAAGTTTTTATGGAAAAATTTTATCAGAGTATCGCAGACAGTTGATAAGGTGCGGTTTGAGCGCTCTTTAGACTTTCAATATTCGTTTTAGTGCAGCATTAACTATGAAGTGATTAGTGAATTTGGTGGTATTGCCAGTACAAAAATGTAAAACGCACAATAACTATAAAAGCTTTAATAGACGTATATTTACTATTTGTTAGCCAAAAAGTGTTCAATTTGTACTTTAAAATCAAAATATATACTTTTTGTTTCTTCTAGGCCCAAATGAGTTTAAATGGCCTCAGTGATCCCAAGAGCGATTTAAAATTTTATTGCACAAAATTGCTCACAAGTCCAACTGTAGCAATTCTGTTGGTATATGAGTGTAATTAAAGTCTAAAAACTTGGCCGTTTAATATCATCGCTAGCCAAAATTATACATTGTAAAATTTCAGTTTATTTTTCCCCAAACCAAAATCAAGCTCTTTTAAGAAATTCTCTAAATTCGCTAAAACTTTGTTTTGTTTTATTAATAAGTCAGAGTTTTTGATTTCTCTCATACAATAAACTACAATAACATTTTTTTCCCTTAACGATTTATTTTTCAATTCATTTCCTACATTCCCTTAAATCTCTGTAAGGAAACTTAAAAGGAAAAATGTGTCCAAAAAACCAAACAAGGCTGGCTGACAATGAAAAACATAGAAAAAAAGAAGCTCTTAAACAAACAAATGACAATTTCAGCAGCAGCGTTTCTCCGCTTTAAATGACTAAAACAAAGAAAACAAAACTAAAAATTATTCCCCAGTTGTCAATGCAAATTTCTGTTATTATAGCTGACAATTCGAATACAACATATAAAAACAAACAGCAACATACAAAACAATAACAAAATGGCAACAACAAATACAACAATAAAGAAATGTAAATGTTCCACAAAAAAACAAAGAACTAAAAAAAAAAAAAAACAAAATGTTAAAACTCAAGTGCCCCCATAAATATATTTATTTTTTTAGTTCTCCAAACGTAGAAAATTAAATCTTACAACAGGAAAATGGCCAAAATCCAAATAAAGTCGTATTTTTAAGATAAAAACGGATCATAAAATACAACAACAGCAGCAGTAACCAATAAAAGAAAATCTCCATTAACATAAAATGCAAAATCAACGTACAGCAAACGAACTCGGAAAAAATATACCCAAAAGAACATTTTGAGTTTGTTTCATGATAATTTGACATATTTTTTTTCTTCATTCGGTAACTTTTTTTTACTCCAATTTCTGACTTTCACTTCAAGTTGTCTGAATGCTGCTCTTAAGGACCACGGAAAAGTTTAAATACTTTAGTTTTTTTTTTATTTGTTATAAAAATTTTACAAATTAATGTTTGTTCTTAGTTATTAAGTTGTGATAGAGCATTAGAGTTTGCCAGTTAAAGGTCTCATTAACTTTGTTAATTTTAATGAAACAAAAATACAAAAAAAAATTTAAGAAAAATAAAGAAATTCGATTGCAATAACGAAAAAACAAGAAAATATTCGTTAAGACAAAATTACGACAATTGCAACTAGATCACACTTTAAATTAATGCTAATTGAGCTGCATGCTCGAACATGTTCGCTGAAAGTGTCAATTTTATTTATATTGAAAACTTAAAAGAGGAACGCACAACCTAAAATTCATGATTTGTAAATTAATTAGACAACATTTGTGGACTGAAAGATACGAAACCTATACAACTTATGTAAAACTGGTGTCCAGCTCCCTCAAAAACTTTACCATGCCGTGAAAGCTTCCCTTCCAAAAATTTCAAAACTAATTCTTTTGCAAATGATGAGTATGAGTCATTTCTGTAAATAAGAAATATGCCGCAATGTTATTCATATTTTATAATTAACATTTTCAATTGAATTTCCTAATTTTTCTTGCACAATATTTGTAAAAATTTAATAAAAATATGACAAACGTCAGCTTTTAGTATCAATTTATACAGGGCGTATAGTTATTTGTTAGGCGAGCTTTTGTTAAAGTAAAAACTTTTTTTTTATATTTTTATTACAACGGGGATCAAGATCCCTCGCTGACAATAATAATTTTTTCAATTAGAAAAGTTCTCAAATTAGTTACAGGGAACTGGGCATTGATTTATGTTTCAGTATTGAATAGAGGAAAAATTTCCAGATAAAATTATTGATTGGAAAAGCCACAAATTATGAATTTTGAAGCAAATATGATAATCAATTTTAGACAATAAATATTTATTGACATTACAACTCGAAAGTCGTGGGTTCAAACCCTACTCATGTATGTGTGTCTTTTTAAAGCCAGCAAATTCTTAATAATTGACTTCAGCACATTTTACTTCTGGCTGTGTGATATAATCGTGTGCTGTATAATTTTACAATGAAAAACATTCCTTCTGCGCGACACAAATGTCTTGCTGTAACAGCAGAAAAGAAACTCCAACTCCATTCATTTTTCTTGCCATACTTTTTCATTAATTAAACGCATTAGTTGTTTGTTTGTTGAGTCTCTTGGTTTCACACAGCAACTAGTCTTAATGATAATTTTGTGGTTGAATTACAATTAATTCAAGTAGATTTCTTGACTTTCGAAATGCAAAAGTTTCTTTGGCAAATAAATAAATACATAAATTAATTTTACTCATTTAGCAGTTTGTTGTTGTCTTTTTGTCGGTCATCTTAATGTCAAGTATGAAAACCACAAAAGTATTCAATTTGTATTAACACATCGCAGAGATAATTAAATAACACTTTTAAAATAAGACAACTCGAAGATATTTTCCTGCGGATTTATCAAGTATTTTTCCTGTGTTGTTTGCATAGAAATGGAAAGTGAAAATGAAAAAAGAAAATAAATTGTATTTTATTTATTGAAATTAATAAAAGGAAAATTAATTATATTTGCAGTTTTCTCATTTTTATTTGCAGACACGCGTAACCACTACATTCTGTACACTTTTTTATTATTTAAAAATTTTAAAAGTACTTTTAAAACTTTAATCAAATATATAATAATAACAGTAACAATAAAAGATGTAACATAATTTAAACCTTATAATATTTAACATCATAGAGTGAGGGTGGCGATGGTCGAAGTAGGCTGCTCGCTGACTACAAAACCAAAACTTTTCCTGGATTCAACCGCAGTTTCAGACTCATAAAAACATCTCGCATTTTTTCTGATGTGCATTTCTGTGTCTGTGTATCAGTTGTTGTCGAAAGGTTTCAGTGGCGAAGGCATAGTCACTGGTCACTGAACAGTAACGGCTTCAGCTGTATCCAATCCACAACCACATTAGAACGCCCTCCTTCGTCCGTATTGTGTAGGACCGCTGAAGTAAAATAATTAACAAAAATGGCTACTAAAACGAAGCTTCAAAATTTAATACATCTCCTTGACATCGGAGACGCTACAAAACTGCTATAAAAATAAATAACGTACAAAAAGCAGTGTTGTAAGATAGTGAAACTTCACCTCCTACCATTTCTCCTACTATCCCTTTCCTCTAGTTTCAGCACAATGCAGCGCATGTGTAGGGGGCATCTCCAAGATAAAAAAGGAGTAAAGCAAAATAAAAATTAATTTCGTTGGAATGTCTTCCATTCATACAATTCAATAATTTTCTCCAAATTCAGGATCCATGTAGGAATTTGTATGTGTCGCATTAAAAAATAATTTAGTGACACTTTTCAAGTAAAAAAACTAAAATTTACAGAATTATTTGAAATGACATTGAGGCGCCAGCAAATTTCTTTTCCACGTGATAAATTTTATACGTATGTACTCGTAATCATGTGTATTTTTCTATTTTAATTTTATTAACAAGCACATGCTACAGTTTGCGGCAGGTTAAATAGAAAGTTCCATCTATGCGAGAGTCACTATTAGCAGCAGCACGAAAAGAAGTGGCTGCTGGGCACATTGCCTTCACTCTTCAGTTCGTGTATTGTTTGTAAACTTTTACATTTCTAATCGAAATATATTTTTTTTTAATTCAAATTAAAACTTTTGAGAATAGAATAATTTTCCGCCGCTCGCAAAAAATGTTACTCAAATAAGAGAAGGAGTCTTTAAATACTAAAGAAGGTATGGCCGAGGTCGCAGTGATTATGGTGTAGGGATGATCATATGGGTCATCCTTTATGGTTATGGTAGAGATCTTTTACGTTGTACTGTGTACGATTGGGCAGCCTACTGGTGAATTATAATAAAAGTAAAAGTCTTCAATGCCATGGAATATTGTGAAAAGAAAGAGATATTTTTTGTAAATTAGACATTCGTGAAATGAAGTTCCAATAATAACAGTTCTCAAGACGCAACCGGTAACTACTTGACCAACGACAAGTAAAAACCATTAAAAAATATGGAATGGTACACGCTTCAACAACGCTTTGAAATTGTTAAAGATCACAGCAAAGTTGGTGAAAATTTCTTGGTAACAGTTGGAAAACTAAAGCATTTTTGGGTCGTAGTGAAGCACATTTCTCCGCCAGCAGGAGATGCCCTGCAAATAATAAACCACAGAAGACTAGGACTAGTCTCACACTCACCCAAATGTATGGAGAAAACATGGTTTATTTATCATTATGATGTCTTAGATGTGGACTATATAATCCATCGGACTAACCCAAAAACTACTTCATGTAACCACTCCATAGATCAGCTCAGAGAGTAATTTTAATGCGACGGAGTACTCGTAAATAAGAAGAGAAGCACAAACACTTGATGTATTAACAATAAACTGTTGTTTGCAATGACATGGTCCGCGGCTGCATTATAGAGAACCATGTTTATTTCAGCTAAAATGGATCACATAGTCCAATATTATTTGCAGGGTGGTTCTGCAAGCTATTGCTGATATTGTTTTCCATTATTATTGGCATACCTTCCTCTTTGCAATCAAATAAACATGCGATGACTTCGCTTAAAACTATTAGTTGTTTATATATCAAAATGAATCCTCTTATTGGAAGACGCTTTACAAAGAATTGCGGCAAATTTTATTAACAAAATTTTACCACTGTGATTGGCAAATAACAGCGCCTGCTTTCGTTGGTATTTAATTTTTAAGTTGTGCTACCCTCGTACATAGATTTCTTGTAGTATTCAACATATGTATAGAATTTAGTAATTGCCGCTACAGATGTTTATACGAATGTGTGATTGTCTGTCTATGTGTGTGGGGGGGGGGGGCACTGTGTGTTTTTAATCATACCACGCAAATGACTACATCGATGACGCAACCGGAATGCAAGTAAAAGAAAAATAAATAAATAAAATAACAGCATCATTGAACTAGAGAGTCAGAGTCAAATAGTAAGCAATTAAAATCGCTTTAAAGTGTTTGCCGTTGATACCCCAACACCAACACCAGCACAGCAGCAACAATAAAAACACATGGGAAAAAGTAGATGCATTCGCAATGAAAGCAGACAGTTGCACAAACTCGCAGATTTTTTTTGTTTTTGATTCTTTTTGTTAATTTTTTTTTATTATACGACTTCCCTATTTGTTCGTCTGGAATTTGAAGCAGTGGCGGAAAGAGTGGCTGTGGATGTGTGTCTGTTGCCATTGTGATGTGAGGCATGTGCCACGATTAAGTACTGATACTACTGGATGTGGCGTTTTTCTTTGCGAATTAATTTTCAAGCCATCACAAGAGCAATCGATATTTTCTTTCCGATTTATTTTGCAGTTTTCATTTTTAACTTGTTTTTTCTTGCTTTGCTTTAGAAATGGTACAATACGTTCGCAGCATTATCAACCGCCAAACATTCATACGGTTGTTGGCGAAAAATGCATTTAAAAAAAGTGAGAATATAATGTGCAGTATTTGTCTTTTAAAGTCCAGGTGAATGAACATGAGGAAGAAAAACAGATCTCTTGCACACATCCACACACACACACACACTCACACACACAAATATATGGGGTTTGTGCAGTAACAAAACAAAACAAAAAAAAAACAATCAATGAATTTTTCATGAGCTTCAACACACCAAACCAAGCCCCAGTCAGTCAATGCAATGCAGCGCTCATGCTTATCAGTTTGTTTGTCTCTGCATTGAAACAGAAACTAGCTTTTGGTTGTTTTTTTGTTTTAATGAATTTCCTTGGCATTTTGATGAAGTTCAAACCGAAAAGATGCGTTTTTTTGTTTGTGGATACCGGTATCGGTGTCGGTGTTATGTGATGACGATGATGACTGGCTGCTAGATGGTGTTGCCGAGATAATGATGACGTGTTTTCGTTGACATAGTTAAGTGTTAAGGCTACGCCTGTCATTTCAACCTTTGCTTCTGTCGATGTTGTTGTTGCTGTTGTGTAGTATCTTTCCAGCTCAGTTTGTTTTACTGCAGCTGAGTTAAGCTGAAGATGTGTTCGATTTTGCATTGACATTTCGGATTGATTTAACTTGCCACTATTTCGTCATTTTGCCTGGATAATGTAATTTTGTAGATTATTTTCCAATAGATAACTAGAAACGTAGGTGAATGAATGCATGGCTGGGAGGTTAGGATTGTTTGCTGCTGTACGTATTGTGGTTGTTTCTGCCTGGCGCAGATATAATGAGGAAGATCATTAAAACTGATTAAAGCTGATTTATGCACCATCAGAAGCTGTTGCTTTTAATTTAATTGTTATTCGTTTTTGCTGCATGGGATGGCAAAAACAAACACAAATTTACATTTTTCTGTAGGAAAATTAGACAGAGACTTCATCGGCAAAGCACACTTTACTTTGTAGATTGTTTAGTTTAGAAAAGCGAACGGACAGTAGAAAGCAGTCATTTATTTTTAAGTCGTTATTTACTTATTATGGACTACATGCTTAAATCTTTGCAAAACCAAGAGGCCAGCGGGGTTTTTCGGCCAATATTGATGCAAAAGTTTAAACATTTTCCAGCTTCTAAAATACGTGTTCTGATTCCCATAATTAAAGCACAACAAATAAAATCAAAAGATACTTTTAACATTTGCATAGAGCAATAAATTCCCAAAAATGCACTCTTATAGAATTTTTTATTTTTTATATTTAATAGTTCTAGAGATATTGGGGAAATTGTGCCGTTGCAGTAATAGAAAACGCTGCATTCAGATAATGAATTCGTCATAAGTGCGTTCACGAAGCCATTCATTGCATCAATAGAGAATAGTTCATTCATATACCACTATTATTATTATATTATTTTTTTGTTAATATAATTTTATTACTTTATATATTTTTTTATTACATTATATATTTTCACTATATCACTTTATATTACATTATATACTGTTATAATTTTTTTTAGTATACTGTTATAACATTTTATAACAGTATTTATTAATACATATGTACCGTTTATATATTTTTATTGTTTAAGTATTCCTTAATTTTTGTAATTTTATATTCCCGTTGTTTGCGTTTATAAGGAGAGATATTTTTAAATAAAGGATCAGTCTTTTAACAGCCTTCAATCGGCTCTCATTTTTTTACTTAAGCATTCATCTGCTTGTTTATTTTTATTTTTTATTCAGCCAGTGGCGTTATTCTACGCCGGCTATTTATATACATTTTTCATACTCGACTCGGCCCATTACATACTATTGAAGTATATGCGCACTGATATATGTGTGCAAATGTATCTGCTGCTTTAAATTATATTTATAATTACATTTTATCCGCGCCCTTCCTCCCGTTATTAGCTACAGAAGCATCGTTGGTGTCCAAATAATAATAATAGTTACGATCTTTTTTATCAAATTTTACTAAAATTTATGAAGTCGCATTTTTGAAAATATATATAATAATATGTTTCCATACGCAGATCTATCTATGTTTCAAATTCCATGAAAATCGGTATGAATGTTTGGCAGAGGAACAAATACCCCGCTATTACTCTTCTGGTTCAACGTCCCCTGCCTTATAAAAAACCATCCACGGAGTATTTCGAACAGTAAACTGGAAAAAATTTTTAATCAAATTTAACTTACTGATTAAAATCACAATGATTTGCAAGCACTTCTTCTAAATAGATGATGTATAGGGCGCTTTTTTAGAGTTATACAAGTTTAAATCATCATAAAATATATTTTTAATATCATTGACAATACTGTTTAAATATGATTTCGGCCAATATGGAACACTATATTTGCGGCCGTATTTCGCGAATAAATCTTTGAATTTAGATTTTCAGGTGTTTAACTGTGTCTGGTTTATCGACGTAGACAAGTAACTTTACATGGACCCCAAAGAAACAATCCAACATCGTTAAATCCACAATCTTGGTGGACAATTAATTGGACCATTGCGTGAAATTATTTTTTCATAAAAAGTTTCTTTCAGTAAATCAATTGTAGCGGGCGATGTGTGGCATGTGGCCCCACCCTGTTGGATTCACATGTCAGGAAGATTAATGCCAGCTAATTGAGGTACGAAAAAATGTCTAAAAATTGACCGTAATATTCAGACCATCATCGTTTTTGAAGAAGAAATAAACCCCACCAGCCCATAAAGCGTACCCAAAGTGTGAATGGAATGATGTTTCGACAAAAACTTGCTGTTTATCCTCGCTTGAAATATGACAATTTTTTACGCAACTATTCAAACAAAATTGGGCTTCATCGTAGAACAAAATTTTTAATGGAAATTCAAAATCAAGTTTGACCAACCAACCAGCCATTATTTCGATAAAGAGTTTCAATAATTTGAAAGCGTTGCTGTTGTGTAAGTCTATTCATAATTAAATGTCAAACAAAACTAAACAGAAAGCAATTACCGGCTCTTAAATGGATTATCAAATAAAACAGTGTTGCTAACTGAAGGTTGTAAACCTCCAAAAAAAACACGCTGTAGATAATGTCTTCCAAAGCTCTCCAGAATTATTTCATTCAAAATTGATTTTATAAAATTGAAGTTCTTAGTGGCTTCAATTTACTTTCCTACCACTAACGTATGGAAATTTAGAATTTCATATGTTTGATGAGGGTTAAAGCAGGCGAGGCAACATTTAAAAATGTGTTTATTCAGTTGTCAAAGAAGCATCAGAATATCTTTTGAACAAAAAGCACACACTAAAGTAAAGTTCTCAAAGTCGTAATAAGCCAAAATAAATCCTCTTCTAAACAAACAAACAAACAGACAAACGAACGAACATCTAATACATGGAACCTTGAAATATTTCTTTCGATAGCACTTGGAAATTTTGAGAAAATTATTATTTGCCTAAAATAGCCATAATGTTAGTAATCATTACAAATTGCCCATGTATTGGCCAAACGCCCCTTCTACAATTTATCTATCATTATAGAAATCTATAAAACAAAAACAAATTGCAAAGTGTATGATGATTTCTTAGACGTTGCACTTTAGAAAATGACTTACAAAGAACCTACAGGGTTCAAGCACAATAAAACAAGAAAACAAAAGAAAATCTTCATACATGAAGGGTTTAGCACACCTTGTTTGTAGCCAAGTTGCCAGCAAATAGTCGTTGTTTTTGTAATTGTTGTTGTTGTAGCTGTTATTGCAGGAGGTTTAAAGTCGTAAGCTTATTACAAAAATCAAAGCGTTTATTTGTAATTCACTTTTCGTTGTTATACTAATGGGAATTTATTCTTTTGTCTTCAGCTGTTTGGTGTGAGCAACAGCCTTTTCTAAGCAACATTTTCCAGTTTCTCTTCCAATTCGAAAAGTGCATTCAGATGCGTGCGCGTGTTCATGTGTACGTTTTGCGATTTATACCCTCGAGTGATGTTTAGAAGATTTGCAGCAAATGCAGCCAAGATACCAGTAATATTTTATTTTTTTTTTCTATTTCTTTTATTAATTTGAATAAAAATAGCAACAAAACAAAATAAAAAGGAATGCTTCTTTCGGGTTGTGTGGAAAAAATATTTTTTTTTTTTATTTGGATTTTTCTTCTGTTTCCATTTTTTTTTTTTTCATAACTTCATCTGGAATGCGGAACTGTGGGTAGTATGTCTCTGTAATTTGGATACAAATCAATCAAATTCGTAATTATTGTACAACAGAGGTCAATGTATTTATTTAAAAAATATTTTTATTAATTTTAATAGAATTTAATTTGAAATTTCGACCATAATTTGCCCTCGGTCTGATTAACCACTGACAGTATAAAAGTTTTACAGAAACCCAAGACCAATTCTAATAAATGTGCCGGAAACACATGAACTCTCCAACATAAAATTAGATCAATTGCAGGTCATTAACAATGATTTCGAGTCATTGCTTACTCTGTTTCAATGTTCTGTAAAATAACTTTCAATTAAAACGATAAAGTATCGGTTGTTCTGCAGTTATTGATAATTTTCGCACTAATTTTACTCTTCTCAATTCAAAACCATCAACAAGGCAATGAAATGTGCGTACCGAAGAAAATATTTCAGCTATAGCGCGAAGACGTCGTTATTCACAACTTTTTGGCTTTGTTTTTGTTTCCAAAAATTAATCAGCGAAATATCAAGGAGATTTGGTGCAAACAGGCCGGCGCAACGTGGCATATAGTGCAGCATGAGATTGTAGCGAGGACAAGGCGGGCGGTTGACTGAATGCGGTACTGCAGGGTAAAGGGGAGGATATTCGAATATGTACCAACAGTAGGTATCAGTGATATCATCTCTATCGGATGTAGATGTGACATCGATTTTGGTTCATTAATGTCGGGCATCTCTAGACGCGATGGCGAGACTTTTAAACCAGGCGCTGGTCTGCGTGCGCTACATGAGATGTGCACGGCTGGGGCTCGGCTGCCGGATCAGCTGGTTGGGGTACCACTGGTACATTGCCGGCTGCCGAGGTGTCGACTTCGGATCATTGACACATTGATCCGCCTGTTAGGAGATTGAATCTTCCGTGCGATTGCAGAAGTTGTCGGGATGTGGAGGAGGAGAAGACAGTTGAACAGGCCGTCTACGATTGAATGGAAATTGGTTACAACTTGTGGTAACGTTTTGTAATAACACTTTAATGGCCGTAGAATGGTCAACTCGTTGAAGATTTAAAACCGTTTCACCGACTCGCACACTGTTCGGCGTAGGTTTGTGAACTGGCTTTTTTAAAACACTCCATTTTTCAAATGAAACTAATTTGAACTAATGAAGACCATTTTCCAGATGTTCATATAGGGAAATCAGAAAACTTAGAAACTGTCTTTCCAACGTTGTGACTGTCTACGTTATGGGACACAAAACGGTGCCGGTGTTAGTTCTCTGTTTATTCGCCCGACATTGGCATCAATAATTTTTCTTAATGTCATATGAGGGCCACACTTGAGGAATGCCATATTGTGCGCGTTTGTTCTAAAAGAGTTAAAAGTATGACGATTTTTTACTCCTTAGCCATAAATGTAATTTTAGCGTTAATGACTATGGCTGACCCGCGAACCCGCAATGACTGCAAAATGGGTGTCCTCAAAGTATACGAAAAATCGTATATGGAAATCAAACTCATTCCCCGTTAACTCATGCCATTTAAATAGTGGAAGAAGCAATGAAACTACGTTAGTAACTTGTACTTTAAAATACTCAAATGCAAACATGTTGCAAGAGCATTTTACTTTTATAACATCTTAAGTATTTGAGAGCTCTGGGGCTTTTCTTTTTGCTTTCTGTATGTTGCCTTTTCTTTATTTGTTTTTTTTTAAGTATTTCACATCTTGGATAAAGGCCAGTATTCAGTTGTCGCCGATTTGTTGGGCTACAACATAAACACCAGCCTAAATCTTTAAGCCACTCATTCGCTTGTATCTTTGTGTGCATGTTTGTGTGAGTCCAACTCATATGACTATTTTAATGCAATCATAAAACCATAAATATGAAACGTCCCTTCTGTTCGTTTACGAATTACAAGCGAATAAGAATTGCAATTTTATACTCCTATTTTTTTAAGCATTAAATTTTATTTATTTATTTTTTTTCCATTTCATTGTTGTTTGTTCTCTGATTTACGATATTGTAAATACGGTGCACGTGCATTTGTAACTTTTGCGGCCACAAAATTGCCACAAATAGAAAAATATTGGGAGCAACTTTTTCTGCAGTGGATTAATAAATGAAGTGAAAAAAATAGCACTTGTGTGTGTATGTGTGTGTGTGTAACTAAATAAATGACACACAAATATTAAAATCGTCTAAAGAGTGACGGATGGAAATCTTTGTGAATTAGTTGCACCTTGAGCATGTGGTGGACAACATCAAATAACAAAAAAAGAAACTGATTAAAAATAGAACATGAGATTTGATTATTTCTGCTGGCTTAAGACGAATGGAAAAAAATTTAAAAGTCTACAATTTGGCCACCAGCCATGTTTTTTTTTTTGTAGGAGCTGATACAGTCATGCAAACAAGCACTTTAGTAGAAAAAGTTCTGTTACATTTTGAGGGCGTCAATTTCTTATATTTTATTTATCATGGACGAGCACTCGGACTACGTTGTCCGAGTTTATACAGGAAGATATTTGAAAGAAAAATATCTGGAATTATCTTTTGTTTTTTCGGTCACTCAGGTGAAAATGTTGCCAGCGACATTCCATTATTATTGTTAATTGGTATCGTTCTTGTTGTAAGCAATGAAAATGCGAACAAAGCGTATCGCCGAGTACTGAACATAAAAACGATGCGCTCTTCCCGACCCGTAATATGCTACCAACCCAAATGAAAATAAAAGCTGATTCACACATATCAAGTTTTCCTGATCAGTTTTTGTTTAATTTTCTTTTGAACTTGCGTTTGCGTTCATACACGAAAATATTTTTGCGTCAAGTTTCGCTTGTTTTATAATACTACAGTTAAGAAAAGAAGACAAGGAAACAAAAAGGAAGAGAGAAAGAAACAAACTTGACGGTACCGCCAAGTCGGTACCCCTTTCCATTCTCTCTTCTCCGCTGACCCAAATACTCAATACTGGACGAGTCAAACTTGATATGTGTGTGAATCATGAGTAAAGCAACATTATATTACATCCAAAATGGTAAATTCCCGTTATCAAAACAATGAAGTCTAAATATATTTCGAAGTGCATATATAAGGTCTCTATAGAGCGAAGTATTCATTCAAAAGCCCCCATTCCTTCGAAGTTGCGAAAAAACAAAATAAACTCCTTGGCTGACCATGTCACACGATACCGTTTTGATCATCTAAGTACATTCACAACAAATACAACATTTTGTGTGATCATCTATCGGAAAAAATATTCGATTGCATTCGAAATGTAACAAAAATAAATAAATATATAAAATTGTTGAATAGGGAATGTTGTAAAAAAAAACTGCAGTTATAAGGAATTTGTTCGTATTTCTTGGAATTTATTTATACCAAGGGCTCACTGACATACATACATACATACATATGTATGTACAACGAATCAACAGCTATAACTATATAACAGCTATAACAGCTATATATTCACTAAGGCTCGTTGTATCACAGTTTCACTGAATATTAATATTTTTATTTGGCCTATAAAATGTATTTTGGGATCTTTAAATCATCAATTTGGCCTTAAGCAAAAAATAAAATCTAAATACATCGCTGTCTCTTGCAAATTAAGCTAAACATGTTGGCTATAAAAATTAACATCCACATTTTTGGGGAGACAGCAATAATGAATCATTTTCAAAAGTTTAAGCAACATGTTTACAGTGAAAGTGAAACATGCACATGAGTTCAAATTGCATGAAGATTTCAAGATGTGCGTGTTGAATATTACGAAAAAAATATAAAAATAAATGGAAACGCTCATGTAAATTTATCCGTTGATTACATGATCAGTGAATTTATTTAACACTTTTTACTGAATAATTTTTTAATTTTTCATTTCATTTATCTATAAATGCATGAAAGCTGCATGAAATATATACAGTATGGAAGGGTAAATAAATAAACACACATATAAATAAATGTGTTCGCTAAAGCAAAAATTTTTAACAAATTTGTACAAATTGTTGCGAGAAAGTTCACAACCAACGAGTGAGAAAAGTGTATAAAAAAATTTAATTAAAACGTTTTTTAAGTTTTTACGAGAAACAGTGCGTGTTTCAAAGTACATATTATTTACACAGCCGTTTTGTGGTTTTAATTAGAAATTAATTTGTTTTAACTAAAATTTCGGAATAAATTCCACAAGACAGTCATAAAGCAGCTCTAGAACAGCTTACGCGTCATGGTAATTATTTCTTAAGTGCAGTCAGGCCAGTTTTTGTTGTTTGGCCTCCGAGAGTTTCTGAGTGTCAATCGCACTGGTTGACTGATCTGACACAATTGACTGTATCTTTGTTAACCATGTTGTTACTTCCTATTTGAGGGCATGGGTCGTTTACAGTTAGTCACAGAAGTAATTTTATAATATTGTTAATAACTACTTGGGCATATGATCTAGTGACTCCCACATATCTGTATGCAGAAAATGGCTGAAATACAGGATACAGGTATGGCCGTATTTGCATAACGGCGCTTAGCTAATGTTGCTGAATAGAGTGGAGGTACCGCTTTCAGCATCAGATTTGTTATAAAAAAAGCAACAAGTATCAATCAGAAAAGTTTTTCTCGGGAATTATTGTCACATACTCGTAGGTATCAAAAGTAGAAGTATGAAAAGAAGAAGAAAGTAGAAGAAATTAAAAAAAAAGTATGGCGACATTAAATTGCATATAAACATTGACGGAATCGCGAATCTAGAAACTCAGAAAATATATTTCGAAGGAGTTTTAAATATGCAATTGCATATGACGTTTAATCTGTTGCTATTAAATAAAACAGTTGTTCCTTTATTTCAATTTTATCAAGTTGTGTAGAGAAAAACTCGGTTAATTAAAAATAGGCATATTAATTTTCCATATGATTAACAATTTTTTATTTTTTTGTTTAAAAAAAAACTCTTAAATATCAAATACATTGTTGACATGATAAACCTAAAAGACTCCGTCTCTCCTATTAAAATCCACAACATCCACACACTTAAGCCGGTCTCTTTTAAAGCAGTCACTTTGCTCTCTTTAAACTTAATAAGTGGTGGAATTTTCAAAGTGGATGCTATTGAAACTCCACCATCCACTAGCAAACAATAGAATTGAAACCAGAGAGCTCCATACAAACATAGAAACAAAACCAGTCAAGAAGTTCTTGGCCATAAACATTTTCGTACTGTTTTGCCAAGCAGTGCACCACACTTGATGAGCTTTAAGCGGCAACAGCAGCATTTAGTACGTGTTTGCTATTCGTGCGCGACGGTACAATTGGTACGCACTGCCAGCTGGAATCGAAACGAGTAGAATGATTTAGTGTGGCACTGATAGACAGTTTGTTTATTCTGGCCAAGTCAGTTGGTTTCTTGCGTTTGTGTTTGTATGAAGGCAGAAAATAACAGTAACATTGCACAGTGGGTTGGCTCATCTAGCAAAGAGAGAATAAAAAAATAATTATCAATAAAAATTGGAAACGCTCACATGTTTCATGCCTGAAATTGGCTGCTAAAAATATTTATAAAAATCTGAAAATACTGTATGTGGTACGACAAAGTACGTACACACAATTCGATTTGCGATTGTGTTGATTGTATTGTTGCTTGCTGGTGCTGGTGCTGCTGCTGTTGCTGTTGCTGTTGCTGTTGCTAGTGGTGGTGGTGTTGCCTGCAATTGTTGTTTTCTCTGTTTTGGAGTTTCGATGTGGCTGCTTTACATTTCTTTCATACTTTTGCCTCAAGTGCGTTAGTTAAATGGTCGAGAAAAGATGCAGAGCAATGCCATTTTCCAGTGATTGATGAGCAACTGTCAGATACAGTTGCATTTCAAAGACGCGTGTGTCTGACGACGACTAAGAGACTGGTTTATGTTGTTTAAATGTACGACTATCTGGTTTACATTAGCAATACATTTTTCATAGCACATGCCTTTCATACAGCAATTAGTCTGAGAAAAAAATACAATTTATAAATAATTTTTCAAGGTGTGCGTGAGTGTATTTATGTTGCAGATAGATGGTTTTCTCGTGTTGTGTTGTTTATATACATATATTATGGTGCGGCAAAGAAATTAAAACAATTTACAACAACAACAGCAACACAATAGATACGCAGCAATAACAACATTTTGATATTCCATGTGGAATGTTTAATACAACTATTTTAGAAATGTTTGACTTCTGCTGGGTTTTCCATGGAGTATTAAAAAATGTATATTTTCATTTAAACTTCAGCGAATGCAATTGAAAAAGTGTGTGTGTGTGTATGTGAGGGTGTGCACATGTATGTGCGTGTATTTATTTTAATTTCGGGCATGAATAAAATTATAATAAAATAAAGATTTACTTAAACCAGTCCCCTATTTAAAAGAGCTTTACAATTCGTATTTTCGTGTGCGGTGACAAAAAAAGAAATAGAAAAACGCATGTATTACTTTTGAAGCTTAAAAGCTTAAGAGGCATATTTATGATAATTGCCAAAAAATTCTAGAGTTTAAATACCACAAAAGCTACATAAATTAAGTTAAAAAAAAATTTTAACTATTTTTTACCTTAAGAAAAAAAAATAAGTGCTACAAAAGTGAAATAAATATTAAAAAAAAAAAAAAATAGAAAAAGGGTCCTCCACGAGCAAATAAAAAAATTTTTTATCGAAATTTACGAAATACCATGAAACAAATTGAGTTTGTAAAAAAGTGTTTATGAAAAAATTAAAAACAACAATTAAACTATTCTTATTATTATTGTTTAATTAAGCAATTTTTGCCATCGAGTGGAACATCGAAGTAAAGTTTTCATCACACAAGGTAAGTTTAGTGTTTTTTTTTATAATTTAAAAAAATATATAAATTTACGGAAATAAATTTTTGTTAAGAAAATATTTTAATATGTTAAATTTTACATTTTTATTACTAACGAGGCTGTAAATATTTAATTTCATTAAACTATAAATTTAATCATGACAAAAAAAAAATATTAACTTTTATTAAAATGTTACAAAGAAAAGCCCAACAAAATAAAGTAATTGTAACAATGATTGAGAGATAAATATGTTGAATAAAGGGTTCTTCTGTTGCCCGGATTACAACAATTTTAATTATTAACCGGAAGATGATTGCGAAACAAATTTGTTTACTTCTTAAAAAAAATATAAATTAATTTTGGCAAATTTATGAGGAAAGAGCTTGCTAATCATTTGAGGAGATAAAGTAATTCAAATCAAGAACGATCATGCTCTTGTAGTACATTAAATTAAGTAGAAGAAAACATAGACAGGGACCGGATGCGCTCTACCGCACATTTAATTTTTTTTACTTATTTTGGTATTTGCCGGCAAACAATAATTTTTAAATTTTGTTTTTAAATTTGAATTATTGTTTTATTTCCAAATAATTTTGTGGTGCCAGTGAAAAAGTTTGAGTAACTTGTAGTATGGAAGTTTTGATTGTTTAATTTTTTTTAAATTTTATATTTTTTAGTATATCATTCTTATTAATGTTCGATTTTATTTTGAATTATAAAAATTTATCTATTTTTTTTTTTATTATTCTCAGTAAGAATGAACTTTTTAAATTTAGTGTAATTTTTTTTTTTTGCGAAACATCAATTCGGCATCTTTCTCAGCTAGATACTGAAAATTTATACAGCACTACGCTGCGAATATAAAGAAAAGACCTCCAGATCATGGAGAGAGAATTTTCCTTCACTTCTTCATTTATGTGAACAAAGTACAAAATTACGTCGATACAGTGCACGATCGGTTTTCGAGACTAAATTAAAAACCAGACCTGTCGCGGAAACTGGATTTTCACTATACTTGCACACAAAATTTTATTGAAAACGTATTGTGTAATTCTTACAAAAAAACTTTTTATTCAAATATTTCTGCTAAAAATATAAATCTTCGTTAGTTTTTTTTTTAAAAAATAATAATTTTGTGCTGTTATTGTTGACTTGTCATTTTCTAATGCCTGATGACATAAAACACATGAGTTATAAAATCAAGGTGCTGTTTCTCTAACAGAAGTAGCACTTTGCTATGCAAAATTTATATGAAAACCAATTAAAATTGTTAGTGTTTTCATTCAAAAAATTCCAAAATTCTTCAAAATGATTCGTGCGAAAGTAAAACCTAACGGGATTTTCCGTTAACACTGCTTATTTGAAGAAAAACAAATAAAAGTCGCCCAAATATAAACATTTTGCTGCCACCTGTTGCAATTATAGAACCTTCAATCTGAAAAATTAGGCTGTCGGAATAACTGGACCGTCGCGCTTAATATGTAGTTGCGAATATCGACCGAGTACTGTATGTACTATGCTTTCTTGTGCTTCCAACTATTATTTCGCAAAATGGAAAGTCTGTTTGGAGAATGCGCTTCTAATTAACTTGTTAATACAGGTTATTACTAAACAAACGTTCTTTATGCAATTAAAAATAAAATCAGCCGCCTAAAGTTATCTCTTCTTATTCCCTTATTTATCAGTAAAAGACAGTTTTTCTTAATAATTTACAGGATTTACAGCTTCATGATGCTTCTCCCAGCCACCGCCTCACTCTTTGCAAGAACACAAAACAACATACAAATGCACTTAGTAAAGAGTTTTCTAATGATTTTACAGTTTCCTGTTTCTTAACTCTGCGCATTTTTGTTTATTTTATATGTGATAATATAAAAAAGAGGGAAATAAAACTGAAATCAGGGAAAATTTACTCGTACACAATTTTTTTTTATTGCTTCAATTTAATTTTACACTTCAATACGAACGAGTAAAACAAGTCTTGCCTCTGTACGTGTGTCTATCGACTGAAACATCAATGTCAATTACTTCAGTGCAGATGAAAGTGAATGCGTGCAAAGAAAGAAATAAATACGATATCCATAAGAATATTGGCAATAAAATTATATAAATTTAAAAGCACTTTTTGCTTTCTAAGAGATTTTTCTTTTGAAATTCAACAGAGAACTGCGTAAGATTATAGAAAAATAAATTATGACTTCCTTTTAGCATGTTTCCCCATGGCAAAGTTAATGGGCACTGATTTATTATCCTTGGGAAATGGGAAAGTTTTCATTTGACATTAGCACATGAGATGTGATATATACTCCAGGCTTTTAAAAGTCATTAGAAACATGCAATTTGGAATTGTTTAGTTAATGGAAATTTCGCTAAAGCTCTGAATGAATTAATAACTCAAAATACTATCGGACAGTGTTTAATTGTTGGCATTAGTAAAAAGGACTCTATATAAATATAATTGAACTTTATGAAAACAGAACTTTCGAAGAATTTTCGCAAGCATTTTGAAACAAGCAGGCATTTGAAGAATATCAATATATTTGAAAATCGGAATGAGTGTTTTCCACTTTCCTTACAAACCCATATTATTTCATAATATTTATTTATTGGGTCAAAAGCCAACATGGGGTTTAAAAATTTATTATTCGTTTATATATTTTTTATTATTACTTGTTTACACGAAATATCGAAAATATTGCCGCTTCAATGACCGCCATCCTGAGACAATCCTTAAACTCAAGGCCAATATTGTTTCAGAAATTCGAGCGCTACACATGGCTGCATGGCAAATGCACTAAAACGAGCCTATAACTGCGAACCCCAAAACGGCGATCATTATTTTCCATACGTACTGCCTGTTCACAGAAGACGAGTGAAAATACTCGTTCGGGCATTTAAATTTAAAATAAAAGATATTTGAGTTGTTTTATTGTTGTTTTCAATATAAATGGCCGAACGAGTATTTTCACTCATCTTCTATGAAGTCATTTAGAGTACAAAATTCCATTTTATATATTTTACAATCTGAAAAAAATTGTATACAAATTGTGATGTCCACCCTCTTGATCATAAAGCAATGTCATCAAATATATTTTTTATACATTTTTGGTTTTTGTATTTTAATGCTGGCTATTAAATTTTATGACAAAAATAGCCTACTTAACGAAATAATAATAACCTCTTCCACTGTTAATTCCTTGAACTTCCATTGAGCGTGCCTTTTAGAAAATTTCTTTTTATTTTCCTAAATAATTTTTTTTGGCTTTTTTTTTGGTTTTAGTTACTTTTTTTTTATTGAAATGTAGTTGTGGTGATGCAAACCCTTTCTAGTAATTCCACAAAGTTCTTATATAAAAAGCAATGTACAAAACACAATGTACATGTATGACTTTTATTGATGACAAATTCTTTTAAACTATATATAAAATTTTTCTACAAAGTGACACAACATAAAAAATATTTCAAAGCCAACTATGTGAATATACATGTTGAATAAGCAAAGTGTTAATGCTCAAATTATATTTCCAACACTCGTCCTCAACATATATATTTTACAAACTGATTTTATGTTTTTAAATTTAACAAAGTAACAAATTTATTATGTTTTAATTTAGACAAATTTTTAGTAAATATATCCGCAATCATATCTTCCGTAGGACAGTATTCCAAATAGATTTCCTTATTATTTACTACTTCTCTAATGTGATGATACTTTATATCTATATGTTTGCTGCGATTATGAAATACTGGATTTGTTGCTAATTTTAAAGCTCCTTGATTATCAACGTTCAATTTAATACTTTCTTCATTTATGAAACCAAGTTCTTGTAGTAATCTTCTTAAGTATACTGCTTCCTTTGCTGCATTTGATATAGACATATATTCAGCTTCTGTACTGCTTAATGCTGTTGTGGATTGTTTTTTCGACTCCCAAGATATTGCACAATTTCCAAGATAAAATATGTATCCATTATGTGACTTTCTGTCAGTTTTACATCCACCCCAGTCTGCATCAGCATAACCGATTAACTCTTGATTACTTTTGCAAAATTTTAATTTAAGATTTTTAGTTCCTTTCAAATACCTAAGAACTTGTTTTGCCGCTTTAAAATGTTCTACATGTGGATTAGTATTTCTTTGTGCTAATTTATTTACAGAATATAATATATCTGGCCTTGTCGTTAAAGATAAATATAATAAAGAGCCAATAAGTGATTGATATAATGTGCTATCAACCTCTTCACATTTTTCATTGCATTTTGTTTGAAAATTTGGTTCTAGTGGAACTGATGATGTTTTACAATTTTCCATATTGTATTGTTGTAACAAATCTTTAATATAATTTTCCTGACAGATATTTATATCTCCAGTTTCACCGTTACGTTCAACTTTCATCCCCAAAAAATGTTCCAATAAACCTTTATCTGATACTTCAAATTTCTTACTAATTTGAGACTTGAATTTTAATATTTCTGCTTTATTTTTACATCCAACTATTATATCGTCGACGTAAACTGCGACTACAATCAATTCTTTGTCTTGTATTTTTTTATATAAACACGGTTCATTTTTGCAACTTTCAAATCCCATCTTACATAAAACTTCATTTAATTTAAAATTCCATGCTCTCCCGGATTGCTTAAGACCATAAAGAGATTTGTGCAGACGTAACACTTTATTTGGATACCTTTTGTTTTCAAAACCTTGAGGCTGTTGCATGTAAATTTCATCATATAAATCTCCATTCAGGTATGCTGAAGTTACATCTATTTGGTGCAAATGCATTTTGTGCTCAACTGCTAATGCCAAAATCATTCTTATCGTTTCGTATCTTATAACAGGGGAAAAAGTTTCTTCGTAATTTATGCCGTATTTTTGACTACAGCCTTTGGCGACCAACCTTGCCTTAAACCTTTCAATTTCACCTTCACTATTTTTCTTTAAAGTGTATACCCACTTACTTTTAATAGTTTTATGACCTGCTGGTAAATCAACTAATGACCATGTCTCTTTTTTTTCCAACAAAGACATTTCTTTTTTCATAGCTTCTCTCCATTTTTCACTTTCACGACTGGATAATGCCTCTTCTAAAGTTTTTGGAACTTGCTCCTTCACTGCATTATTCAGTTGTTGATATATTTTTCTTGGACGACCTGGCCTACCATTACTAAAAATTTTAGGTCTACCTGGCCCACGTTTACCTTTTTCATTTGTTTCTACAACCTCATCAAGTGAAATATCGCTATTTACTGATCTTACAATGCTATACTCTAAATCTTCTTGATTTGAGGTATTATTTGTCTCAAATTGTTCATCGACATCTTTCTTATTTACAATCGCTTCGAAATCCATAAAATTTTGAATGTTATCATTAATTTCTTTACAGGGTAATTTATATTCATTAAATAAAACATTGCGTCTTTCAATAACTTCTCGTGTTTTCTTATCATATAAGCGATATGCTTTTGATACTCTAGAATAACCAACCATCATCATATTTGCACCTTTTGATTCAAATTTTCCTCTTCTTTTATTCAAAACTACTGCATTTGTACCAAAAATTTTAAAATGATTTACACATGGCTTACGACCCGTCCATATTTCATAAGGCGTTTTTCCATCGAGACTTTTTGATGGAGATCTATTACGTAAATAAACTGCTGTTGCTACAGCTTCAGCCCATAAATCTTGTTTTAAACCAGCATCGACTAACATACAACGAGCCATTTCTACTATAAGGTACCGTTAACTGACGTTGAATTCCGCATTGCTCCAAATAATTATTAAAATCTTTATTAATATATTCTCCTCCATTATCACTACGAATACATTTTATTTTACGATTTGTATGACGTTCTACTAATTCTTTGAAATTTTTAAATTTTTCAAATACCTCGCTTTTGTATTTTAAAAAATAAACAAAAACTTTTCTTGACTTGTCATCTATGAATGTGAGGAAATACTTTGAACCTCCAACTGAATCTATTTTCATAGGACCACAAACATCCGAGTGTATTAAATCTAACAACTCACCAGATTTACTTTCAGATTTCTTCGGGAATTTTATAGCATGAATTTTGCTAACCATACATATTTCGCACGGATCTTGATGTTTCTGCGTCAAATTTATACCATTTACCATATTTTTCTTCGACAACTCAAACAGGCTTTCATAGTTCAAATGTCCATATCGACGATGCCAAGTTTCATTAATGGATTGTAAAACACATAATTTCTCGTTCGGTATTTTTATTTTAAATTGGAACAAATTTTCTTCTTTACGGGCTTTTAAAACTATTTCACCGTAAGCATCAGTAAATATTGCACCCTTATTATTAAATTTGATTTTGCCACCATACTGTACGACCTTATTGACAGATAAAAAATTTCCATTCAGATCTGAGGAATATAAAACATCTTTTAGTACAATTTTATTATTATTTATAAACAGATTGACTGTTCCTATTCCTTCAGCAGCAATTGATTTTCTATTTGCCAACATTATATTATCACTGCATCTGTCTAATTTACAAAATAAATTTCGATTTGCACACATGTGACTTGTAGCACCGCTATCAATGTACCATGTCGATGTTTGTGTATCTCTTTTTTCAGAATTCGCCATTGCAATCAAAGAGTAAGTTTTTTCTTGATTACGTTTTTCGTTGCACCTATTTGCATAATGCCCTTTCTTACCACATATGAAGCAATTTCCCTTTTTAACATTCAAATTATTATTACCTTTCTTGTAACCTGTTTCTCTTTTGGCTGCACCAAAAGCTTGTTCAATCGTAGATGATTTGTTTTGTTGATTTCGACGTTCATACTCTTCAAGAAGTTTAACCTTTAGCATTCCTAATGCTGGTAGAGAATCCCTCGTTTCTATGGCAATAACGAAGTTTTCAAACTCTCTCGGAAGACTTGACAATAAAATGACTACCAATAATTCTTCTTGAATACTAATTCCAACATCGGCTAATTTCTCCGTAATTTCACAAAAACTGTTTAAATATTCGGCCATATCTTTGCTGTCTTTCATGTTCAAACTTAACATCTTTTTATATAAGCTAACCTTTTGCATCGGACCACTCGGCTTGTAAACTTCCTTAAGTTTAATCCAGGCATCTTTAGATTTGTTAATGTTTTGAATATGGTTCAACTGGTTAGACTTAACACTTAATAAAATTGTTGCGAGCGTTTTTTCATCATTACTCTTCCACTCCAAAATTTTATCACGACTCCAGGTTGAATCTGCTTCTTCTTCGCCACTTGCATACTTCCAAAAACCAGAATGAATAAGGATACTTCTCATATGAATACTCCATGTTTCGTAATTCCTTTCATCTAGCTTTTCTATCTGATATAATGACGACGATGCCATTTTTTCTTTTTAAATCTTGCAATAAAAATTCAACAACTTCCAAATCGTATGTCTGGGCCCATAACCTATTGAAATGTAGTTGTGGTGATGCAAACCCTTTCTAGTAATTCCACAAAGTTCTTATATAAAAAGCAATGTACAAAACACAATGTACATGTATGACTTTTATTGATGACAAATTCTTTTAAACTATATATAAAATTTTTCTACAAAGTGACACAACATAAAAAATATTTCAAAGCCAACTATGTGAATATACATGTTGAATAAGCAAAGTGTTAATGCTCAAATTATATTTCCAACATTTTTATTACATTGTTTAAATGGACACAACATTAAAAGTAGCCATTCATGAATAAAATAATGAAAAAAATGCAATTCCACAATAACACACAATTTAATTAGAAATAAATATAATTGCAGAATTCACAAGCACGTTGTATCGGTTGTAATAAATACAATAGTGTAAAGTTGTTGTTGGTAATTTCCTTAGCGCCCCATCCATTATAATATTATTGATTGTTATTTTTCATATTACTTATTGTGCAATAACTGGCACAATATTTTCCAATATAATACGGCTCAGCTGTCATACAATGGAAAGTAAACGTTACCTATTAGCACAAAAAAAACACATTTACCAGGTATCTGAAGCGGTTTTATTTTCTACAAAATTTTGTGTTAATTTTAAAAAAATATTTTAATTACCACATAATATGACTCAAAACAAAAATGTTTAGCGACACGAATATTGAAGGAAGGCTGGCGTGGTACTTGCATTGGGCACCAAGTTAAAAGAAAAATAATATTGTGCAATGTTTCCAACACATTTCACATTGCACATTACTTTTGTTGTACAATAAAAATCAAACTATATATTTTGACACTTTTGAAACTGACATACATATTCGCCATACTATTATACGATAAGTAATTTATCATAATTGTATTGCAAATCTTTGGACCACTTAAAACACTTTTATTTCATATGTTTTGTGAGAAGTTGTATTGGCTTTTGTGCTATCAAAATAATGTGAATGCCAAACATATCCATTTCCTACTGTTGTTAGCAAAAAAATTAGAAAATTTATTAAAGAAAAAATATAAATTGAAATTATTGTAAATTATGGTATAAGAAATAAATAAAATAAAAATGCATTTATTTCTTTGTGTATACAACTATCCCTCGCTTTACACGATAGATAAGTTCCTGAAAATATCGTGCAAATCGAAAGTGAAATTTTTTGTATGAAAAATCGTGTAAATCGTAAATCAAGAAATAATATCACTAAAACATATTTGGTTAAGAAATAACTCATAATCACTGGTCATCGAACAGTAACGGCTTCAGCTGTAACCAATCCACAGGCACATCAGAACGCCCTCCTTCGTCGAAGCTTCAAAATTTAATACGTCTCCTTTACATCAGAGGCTCTACAACACTGCTATAAAAACAAAGAACGTGCAAATTCAAAGTTGAAAGATAGTGAAGCTTCTCCGCCTGTCATTTCTAGTACTATCCCTTTCTTATAGATCCAGCACAATGCACCGCACGTGTAGAAGTCATATCCTGAGTGCTGGTCCAAGATAACAAAAAGTAAAATTAACAAAAAATATATTGCATTGCTATGGTGCAGAGCAAAACGGTTAATAATTAAAATTATCTCTTTTTATTAAAAAAAAAACTAAAGAAATTTAAGAAATTAACAGAAATCGTGTAAAACAAGGTTATTTTTAAATTCCACAGCTCTCACGAAATTAAAATAATGTCGTGTAAAATTGAAATCGTGCAAAAACAGTGCAATACAAATCAAGGGATAAGTGTGTATTTATTTGTGAATAATTATTCCCTTCTTAGGGGCTTTTTCACTTTTAAAATACGAAATACGTTGATAAAACATACCGGCTGTTGGCCGCAGCATTTTGCGGGTTGTCTTCGCAGATATGGGTTCAAACCTTACTCTAGTACGGAAAACAATTGACTAATGGTCAATACTAAAGTAAAAAAAATAATGCGTCTATGCCACATCAGAAATGACGCAACTGTGCTGTGCACATTAACCAAACACGCCTCTGTCGACCTGCGTAAACGTACTCTACCACTTCACCACACTATCGTTTTCCAATGAAGGTAACAAATATTTTAGTAGGCATCTTAATTGCTGGACTGTTACTTTTCCATAATAAAAATAAATAAAAATAAAAAATAAGAGACCAATTAACAAATGAAGTCATTTGTGAGAGTAATTTTATTTTAAAATTCTTTAGAATATGAGGCAAAAAGCAACTGGACTGAACTTCCGTTTTAAATTGATTATCTAAGAATTTCCTTTGAGCCATTACGAAACCGTTAAAATGACATAAAAAAGTATTGTACAATGTGGACAATGACTAAAAGAGACATTCGTGATTTAATTTTTTCCTCTTCTATTTCATAAAAACTAGTTTTTTTTTTAATATTTTCTAATTTCTAAATCAAGTGAAACAGTATGAAGTGATCTCACTGCAGAGATTAAGCCCATGCCAAGACGAAATGAGGTATCAGGGGTTCCCACCAACCGTTGACTTACAAATCAACAAGAAGGAATTTTTAATTTTAGATTAAAGAAATACGAGTATCTGTGCATAAAAATTCATGAATAAGTATCCAAATCTATTAATTAAAATAATTATAAAATTTTATAACATTTTCGGGCTGAGTACCCTCCCATTTGGGAACCGTTGTCTCATATAAATCCATAACAGTCATTAACTGTATGTGAACTTCCCCCGTTACCTGATAGCAAGTATTTCATAGATGCCTGTTTATATGGTGAATGTGCTGTACGTATGTATGTTCGGATACATGTTACAGCCATATTTACTAACTTGCCACACTTGGTCTTGTGCCTTAATGAAGACAATCATACATTGTATTACTTAAGCTTCTACTTGTATAAATAGAAGTCACTTCCTAAAACCGCATACAATCCAGTCGCAACTTAAAAATCTAAATTAAAGAAGAAAATAAAACAATATTTTATCAACTTCAATGGGACTTTAAGAAAATTATTTCAAATCATTATGTTGGCATTCAATTGCATCATGTCAGTTATTCAGTTATTCAACATTGAAGTGAAAAAGACAATTTAAAAGAAATTAAAATTAAAAAATATTTTGCATAAAAAAGAGAACATAAGAACAACACCGGATTGCATACAATGCAACGAAAATTGTTTCGACAGCAGCACGCAAATGTTATGAAAAATTTCTTTTTAATAACGGGTTATCCATTTAGTGGTTTTAAAACTGCTGGTCTGGCAAGGCCATGTATTTAGTGAAAGGTTTGCCATATGGATGAGCGATTAACAACCGCAGAACGCGTAAAAATAGTTAAAACTTCCTGTACAAATATGGTCATCACTTTTCGATTATGGTCGTCATAATCAACCAACTGTGTAGTTAATTGGCAAGATTATAAATAAATTTGAACATACTGGTAGCGTTACATGTGTGGTCAGGCCTGTGCATCTTCGCAATGTGCACACTGTCGAAAATAACGCTTCTGTTGGTGAAAGTGTGGCGGAACCGTTAACGTCAATTCACAGCCCATGGCCGTATGATAAACGAATTTTTTTTGGCCTGCAATTGAAGATTCTGAACTGAATGATATGGACCTGCTGATGGCGAGTAGTTAGCGTGTTGACTCTGCGATCAGAAGGACCGAGGTTCTAATCCCGCTGAAGTAAAACAAGTTTTTTCCATCGTCGATATTTGAGCAATAAAACGTCTGTTAGCTAAAATAATAAATATAATGGCTCCATTTACCTTAATAAATAATGCGTCAAAATTAGATGCCGCAACTTTGTTCTGTAATTAACATGGAACTGCAGAGTTGTGAAACCATCAAACTGTATCTTCCTACCACTGCCACCACATGTCTACTCTCTACACTATGCCTCTCTCTATCCAGTCCCAGTGCAAAGCATTGCATACTTAGGGGATATCACCGGAGCAATTTAGTCCTCATTGCCAGAGAGATTTCCAGTACGCGTAATTTTACGTTTTCCTGACGTCAATTGATCACCACGAGCATGCGACTTTACTCCGTTAGACTTGTAGGGCCACATTAATAATTGTGTTGACGCGGGTAATCGCCAAACGTTGGGGTATTTAAAAACCAACAGGCGTCAAACTATCGCCGAGATACCGCTCGAAATGTGAGAAGAAGAATCGACTAATGTAACCAATCTAGCGGCGCTAATTTAAATGACTTTATATTTCGTACATAATGACAGGGTCCAAGCCATTATACGGAAATGAAAATTACATGGAAATAATAGTTTTATGTCTGTGTTATTTAACCTTACTTTCGAAAGTGCAAAATGGATTACCCAGTATAAGAAAAGGAACGAAGAAAGGAAATCACAAACGCCTACGTACCGTTGGAATTAATTAACTGGGGTATGCATGACGTATGCACCACCATGATCACATCATCTAAATTTTTGCTTTCATGTAAAACGTTCGTTTAATGCAAAACATATTTTAATAACTTCTAAATTGGTTCAGTAGGAAGAAGTGAGTGGACGATAGCAGAAAGTGGCCAGTTGAATAGCTGGCCTATAAGTGTACAACTCAAGTTCTTTTCTGATATGTTCTGACGTCATAGTAACCTCAACTACGTCTTTTATTTGTATTTCAGGCCCCAACACGTTCACATCACTGATCATGGATTTTAAGAATTCACCATCAGTCACTTGTTACGACACCAAGCAGCTTCTGTACACAAAAAATTCTCGTAATTCTTAAAAATCCACAAATATCACCAGTTAGACTACTCTGTAGCTGTTGACCTGAACCCAAAAATTAAATCAGTTTTTTTTTTCTTTTCAAATCTGTCCCAATTGTTTTCTAGCTGCTGCAGTTACTGGTCTTTCTTTTTTTTTTGGCTATCAGTTTTTTCTTTTATTTTTTTTTGAATGATTTTTTTTCTTTCAGTTGCATCACGCATCAACATCAAAATCATGCAACTACCAAATACATAAAAGTGGCATACTTTACATTTGTTGTTGTTGCTGTTGTTGTTGTTGTTGTTCTTTATGGCAACTATGCTCATATAAAAAGCTGTTGAGCGCCTTTTCTTCTATTTTGACTTGTATTGGGTATTTTTAGTTTTTGTTTATTATTTTTATTTAAACATTTTTTCTAAAGCACACAACTGTTGCATTATGGTTTGAATAAAGTGTGGTAAATTAGTTTTTCATTTCTTTTTTTTTTTTCTACATCTTTCTTTCACTGTGGGTTTATCTTTCCATTTTCTAACGTTGGAGGTTTCAGATTTTTCTTAAAGCAAGTGTTTCGTGTGTTTCTTTCTTTTTTCTCTTTATAAGATATTTATGTTGTTGTTATTGTTATTTAATGATACTTTGTTGCACAATATTCTAAAGATACTTTCTAAATCCGAAAAAAAAAACAGAAACTAAATAAGAATGTACTCGTAGCAGGAACATTGTAGAGATTTATAGGCCTTTAAATATTTAAGGTTGATTGCACAGCTTGTACTCAATTTTTAATTGTTTTAATTAGAATTAAAAGTGTTCATAGGAAATGGATTTAATAAGTGAGAAGATTATTTCTTTAAATTAAAGTAAAAGTTACCCAAATCTTTTCCATATTTTTAGATTTCTTTAGGAAAAAATATAGCAGGAGGGGTGGTCAGCTGTACAAACTTAGGGAGCGAATTTATATTTTAAATAGCAATTCATATATTTTTGAAAGCGATACATACCATTAATAAAATTTTGAAGTGAATTAGTTTAAGTTTTAAGTTTCATTTTAATTATATTATTAATTGACCTTTTTTATTATATTTTTTGATATATATTTATTAAGCCTGAGGTCTTTTTTTATTTTATTTTGTTTTTTATTATTCGATATTTCGTTAACAGCTTGTTAACATCATCAGGAATTTGAAAAAAAAAAAACAAAATAAAATAAAAAAAAGACCTCAGGCTTAATAAATATATCGCACCCTAAATACAAAAGCGGCACAACTCAAAATTCTCAAATTTTCAGGAGAGGCAAAAAACTGTTTATGCAAAAATGATTGTAATATTTAAAATAAAATTGGTTCCATTATGAAAGAAGTCTATTTCGAAGAAGGTTTTGCTAAAATTTTTTTAATTTTATATTAAATAAGACACTATATGTGTAACAAAAGTAATCAGCACTTCTTGAGAACATTGACGCAACTAAAAATAGGTCTTTTTAGTCGATCGTGCGTAAGCAATGCAATTAACATAAAAACAGACAGAACGGTATTTTTCCAGTTAAAGAAAACAGTGATGAGAAAGAAATTTTTGAAGTAGTTAGAGATGTGTACTGTGAATTATTTTACGGAAAAAAGTACATTTTGGAAAATTTTGAGTTGTGTCACTTTTGTATTTAGGGTGCGATATATTTATTAAGCCTGAGGTCTTTTTTTTATTTTATTTAATTTTATTTTTTATAATTTTTTTTTTGTGGACTAGTGCTCAGAAGATTTCTCCTTAGTATGGAATGCATGCACCGTGAACTTAAGGAAAGGTATCGTGATAAATATGACAGCTTCATTATTTTCACAACTTTGCTTTTACACGTTTTTTGTTTTTTTATAGCAGTGTTACAGCGTCTCAGGTCTCCAGGAGAGCGCTTGTTTTTTAAATTAGTTAAAATTTTAAATATGGCTGATAATCGATGCCTTACAGGCATTAAAAATTACATGTGATAGTTACATACTAAGAGACAAACTAAATCAAAGAGAAAATTGTAAATCACACTGACAAACACTAGCCGAACATAACAACACGGCGTTTTCGAAGGCAGCTTCATCCCTTCATCTTCAGCGTTCTTCGTGTTCACCGTTCACCGTGTGTGATTATTAGTACATGTAAATTGTTAGCTTTATATATTTATTATTTTCTATAAATGGAATACGAGAAATTATTGCCCGTTATTTTCTTCTTGTCTAAATGAAGCTATAAATTTAACATCTCTAATTTGGAATAGGCCATGGCATTACTAAATTTGTTATTTCCATTATTAACTCTACCCACAGGTTTTATTGTTTATCATATTTTGTCCTTGTTCTTTGTTTTATTTTTTATTAATTCTATAAAAAATATAAATATAAAAAATTAATATTTCAGTTTAAATTAAATATTTTTTGTCATTGTGTCATTAAGCTGGTCCGTATGCTGTATTTAATTGCAGCTCATGCCAGCTCCTGAACAGTGTTTCAATCAAAGTTATTTATTGTAAATGTTTAATATCTCATGAAAAACTTAGCTTCTGAACAGCCAATTTTTCAGTATTTTTATTTTTACTTTTGTTTATTTTTATTTCTATTTCCTTCTGGAAAAAAATTTTATATTCACTTCTTTTTATTCCATGAAATTAGCCCCGGTACGGAAATTTCAATTTTATACGAATTATTTTTTTTTTTCACGATAAGCACCTTTGATTTGAATTGTTTGGAATGAATAAAATATATATTTATCATTAAGAAGAATTTAATTTCTGCTATTAGTTATTACACACTTTATTTTAAAAAAATTTAATTTAAAAAAAATTAATACTCCCAGTCGTGGTATCATTATAACTATTTAAAAATATATTTAAATTCAATGCCAAAATCAGACCACTCTTTTGTATGAAAATTACAAACAACAAAATAATCATTAGTAAAAATTTTATTGGTAAATGATAAACAGCGTCTGAGGCCCAGTGCTGAATATCACTGAAATTAAATAAAGGGTGGTACAACCAAAACGCACGATGTCAATTGTTTTCAGAAAATTATCTTAATATTTTTTGTTACGATAAAAGGATCTATGACAATTATGTGTGAAACAAAATGCTCGTCACGGCTTCGGTAGGATATCTCTATCCGATGGTCGATTTTTTCAATGACTCTCAGACATAATTGAGCTTCAATGTCGTTAATATGCGGAATTATCTAATCCTTTAGCTCTTGAATTGTTGTCATTATGCCCAAATGCGCCAATTATGTGCGACACATTTGGTCGATTATGCTGACCAAAAATGTTACAAAGTTCACGAAATATATTTTGATTTGAACGGCCATTTTTGCAAAAGGCTTCAACAATCTTAACGTGCTGCTCAATTGTTAAGGTGTGACTAATAATTAACATCGAGCTTTATGGTTGCACTACCCTTTGCTTACTTGCTAATTGTAGATCAGTATATGTACGAGTATATTTAAAGCATACATCGATTAATTGTAATGAAAGTTTTTTTGTAATTTTTTCAAAAAGATAAGAAAAAAACCAACAAATGAAAATAACAACTTCACTGTAGAAACTTTGCAAAAGTCGATTATCCATTAGTGAACCATATGAGACGTATCTATTAATGCTTTATTTAAGTCACGAGTACCAGCTCAGATAAATTTCGCTTTAAAATTGTTACTGACTTTAATTTTTACTTTATTGATGTTTTATGGTACTTTACAGCCATAAAGTTATTCATATTCGAGACGATATATTTATACAGAAATTCAGCAAGCAAAGGGCGATTGTTGAGAGAAATAATTTAAAACGAGAACGACAATTTGGCACCGAAAATCACATAAATATGAATTTTAAATGAAAAGCTTTTCTTTGTTCTTTTTAAATCTGAAAGATGAAAATTAATGATTAGAATTCGCATAAACAGAAGCTGTAACTTCAAAGCAATAAAAAGAAATTTTACATCATTTAATAACCACATTTTCAATTATTTTTGCTTTCCTATAGAGTGCGTACTCGAGTCTCGTATATCATTGATATCAGTAATTTAATGTTAGTAAAATAAACTCAAGAGATACTTTACAACACGTTTGTAAGTATTTTTTTTTTTTATTGAAATGAAATGTTTAATACGGCCTAAACACATTGAGACAAATTGAAAGCAGTGAATAGTTTATCTACGTTGCAAATGTGTTTTTTTTTTATAAAATTGTACAGGAAATTGTGCCTTAATCAAAAAATTTTAATTGAATGTAGAAGAATTCAGTTTATCAAGAATATTTTAAATTATGGTAGCTGTGAAACTGACACATTTCTTATGCCAGTAAAGAAATCCTCAACATGACTCTGTAAGGGATAACCTAGATTATAAATAGCAACTTGGCTGTTGTCGAATTTTTAATCTGTAAAGCTGACTTGAAGCGTGTTGGGTGTTAAATAGGCGATAAATTTTTTCAGCTAAATACCCACAAAGGAAAGTGCTGTGTTGTACCATTTTTAATAACAGGCATAGGATTCGCACCCCGAAATTCAGGCTAGGACCAGGGAGTATTGCAGATGGATATGGTTCTTCTGTGAGCAATTGTTGGTCTGTTGCTTTAATATACTCGTACAGTCGAAGCCCTGTATAACAAACACGCTCTTTAACGAAAATCCGATGTGACAAATGGTCAACTTATTTTACGCTCTGTTTAACGAATGAAACAGGCAAAAGGAAATCCCAATACGGTTATTTTCTTTTTAATATTCTAAATTACTTTAAATCGTGATGTCTGGCAACAACAACAACAATAACAATACTAATTTCGTATTATGAAATATTCATTAAAAGGGCATTTATTTTTTCGAACTAATTTTTCAACTTTTATATCGAGTTTTTTCACAACACGTGACTATTTTGGAACGTGACTACCGGTGTGTAAAGCGTTGCTTGTATTGAGATTAAAAATATACATAAACAGGTAAATTTAATTCTGAATAAGTCTGGTTTTCTTTCAAAATTAATTTGTTCAGTATAACGAATTTCGCAGTTTAACGAAAGTGTCTGACATTATATCATTCCTTATACCGGAATTCGACTGTATATGGAATTTTGTCATCATTTTCATTGCGTTGTGCGAACTTAGTTTAAATTTTTATTTATCTTTAAAATCAGCAGAAAGACCCATGTTCTAGACGGGAATCAAATCTTAAAGCTCCACACAAAGATTACAAAAAATATTTTTTCGATCTGAAATTGGTTTCTTTCGATAAAGGTCTTGTTTCTCTCAATATAACTTTATAAAACAACAATGAAACAAAGAATTGTTGCAAAATAAAAACTTTTTTATAACGTTTAACGCCGTGTTCATTAATTTCTTTTTTAATTTATAAAAGATTCAACAATCAATTTCTCATATAAAATTCAATTGCTTTATACTTCTTGTAAATTCAAAAAAATATTTTCTGAATACGGCAGTTACTTTTGAAAGAACTCTTAAGATATTTTTTTCTTTTCAAGTCACACAGTTCTCCCATAAAAATATTGCTCACCGCTGGATTCTCGTAACATATACAAGTATATACGAGTACTAACTGATACCGAATGCTCACTCGTGAGTCGTGAGTCACCATCAGATGTTGTGAAAGATGTTTCTCTCTAGTGTGCATATACTAAAGCCAAAAAAAAGCAGCCGTCTGCATGCATGCAGCATCTATCGCTATGGTTCTCATATTTGAATTTTCTAACAGAGTGAATTTAACGTGTGGTTGTCTGTAGATAGAACTTGTTGGTTTATTTATGAGTTTCAAATTAACTTCTATTCCAGCAAGAATTGAAAATAGTAAACTAGCAAACTCAAGCAAACAGAAAGAAAAGTAAAATAGAATTGTTAAACTAAAATTTTTTATGCAACATTTTTGGGTGAAATCATGATTTACGATGCGTTGTTAAATTTTATGTGTAACACCGTTAGATGGTAAAAATTTAACAAGAAGACGCCGGCGAAGGAGAAATGAGAGACTATTTGGATTGGAAAAAACATGTTGCCAAAAGGTTAATAGAGGAGTGAAATAATACGTGATTTTCTTAAAATATTTACGAGGCATGTTGTAGTTCGTTGTGTTGCTTTTTTTAAAATGAAAATAAAAAGTATTTGCGCCTGTTCCAGATATTATTTTTGTATAAACAAAAATTGATAATCTGTCCATAAGTGTTCTCTTGAACACTTGTACAGCATGCTGTATGGAATATAATAAATTTTAGTTTTAAATTTTATTCGACATGAAAGAAAACGTATGGAAAAAATTTAAATAATGCACGCCACGCATTAACGCTGAATTAACGCAATTTTTATATCTCACCCACATGCGAAATACGGAAGTCAAGAAATACGAGTATGTATATGCACAATACAACGCAACAGTAGTTTCTGTAAATATATATTTGTCTGTGATAAAACTTGTAAAATTTCTATTAACTTGAGGGTTACACGTTCAAGTTTTGCCTTTAAAATTTTAATGCACTCACTCATTTTCACCACTACATTCTTCCATTTAAAAATTTAAATTTTGAATTTGCTTTCAAATTTTCCTTTCAATGGTGTGTTTCAAATTACAGTCAAGAAAACAGCTAATTGCATTTCTTATAAGCAGTTTTGTTGTTGCTTTCTTAATGATGACTTTTGAGTAATAAAATTGCTCTGAAATTGTGAAAAATTTTAAAGGCAAACTTGATCATGTAACCTCAGCGTAAAAAAGTCATGCCGTTTCTATTGAGGTGATAGTGAAAGCATTTTCATTATGTTCTACGTAATAGTTTCTTTTGCACTATGTTATTTCTCGCAAATAGAATTGAAAATTAATTTTATGGATTGCCATATATTGTATTTTATTAAATTATATTAATTGGCAACACATACGTAACATTGATAATTAAAATTGTCTAACAGCAGACATTCAATATTATTTGAAATTTTATAATTTTTCTTTTTGTTATTTTGTTTGTCTGTTTGAAGTTTTATTAGTTCTCGTAAGTAAACTATTGCAGCTTTACTATGTCAACGATGATAAATACTAATGTAATGTGTTATGTATTTAATTCTTCTTCACTTTCCGCAACCAACTTCACTTGTTAATGTGCTGCCAAGTCGCATTTTCTGAACGCAGAACATTGACGCCGTGATATTTTTGCTTTGCTTCATATATGTAAATTGTATGGGCATTAGAATTTTTGCCACAATGTGCATCTACATCCTATTCTTTGTAAACGTCACAAGCATCGTGTAGCAACTGGTCAGCTGATAATGATAACTAAAAATGGCAGTTCATATTTTATTTTCAATGTCAATGTTATTAAATGCATTGGTGGTTGAGTAGAACAATTAATAGAAAAACTTGCTTCATTAATAGAAAACTGCAAAAACTTTACAAAGAAATGCTGCATAATGCAGATAAATCCGCACATTTGGCAATGCTTTTTAAAATGCGTAATGCAAGAAGATTGCCATATTTTTTAAATAACTTTCTCCCTATCGCTCTCTCTCTCTCACTCATTAAACAAATCGCTACATTTGCTGCACCTCTAGGCGCTTTTGATGTAAAACTTAACACTTTTTAATTGTTTGTTATATTTTCTTATGCAACTTTTTATGAACATTTCATTAGGAATGTGGTGTGAAAAGAAATTTTCTTACAAAACTACAAATGAATTTACAAAAAGAAAAAAAAAAGCAATTGATAAATTAACCTAAACAAAGTATAGTTTATTGCACCACACATGTAGGAAATGTGCAGGCACTAGTATGACGATTTAGCTTTCAAATACTTTGTAATGAGAGGAACATAAAAAACACATAAAAACTTATTTAACTATTTGAAGAATTTGCTTTAAAAAATGTTTTATGTTTATTTTTTTTTTCTTTAATTTTCTAGACACACAATAAAACTAAACTCATGCATGTTCTTGATGATGTCAGTCGATCCTCAATAAAACATGAAGTTTTCTTTTTTCCATCATCAATGACGGACGGCTAAGCAGGAGTTGCAAAAGAAAATTGCAACGGCGTTTTCTTTTTGTTTTTCATTCAGCTGATCTCAAATTGTTTCTATTAGAAAAAAAAAACAAATTACTTTTTTGCCGTCACTCTAAGAATTTCTTAAGTGGCCAATTTAGTAATCGTTTGTGGAATAGACTGGAATGAAAATTATTTGAACCACAAAAGTTTTCATTGGCTGTTCTTATTCCTAGTGCAGTCTGTTATTGAAATGATATTGTACAGTAGTGTCCTATTTATTTTGGGAAAGTCTTTTTAAAAACAATAAAAATACAATAACAAAATATCATGAAGTTTCAGTTACTGTCGAACATATGAAAATACGCAATAATTAAATAGTTATAATTATATTATTGCAATCGCAACGAATCATCGCGATACTTGTAGGATCAAGGCAAATTCATTTCCAGGTAAACTCACTAGCTAATTCACTCGTCAGCTGATTCAACGATTTGTAACGTTTTTTAAAGCCGAACGTCAAAGATTGTTTACTTTTGTGAAAAAGCAAAGAAAAGTGGTTGTCAATAATAATTTAATAATTATAGTAATTTATTATTATAATAATAAGAATGCATAATAAATTGATTTTAGTAATAATTATTTTCAATTTTCTGACTATCATTCCCCTGTGAATGACTAATTTTAAAAAATTGCTTCAAAATGACGTTGTACGTGCCACACTATTTGTATGGCACTATTTTTTTTGATTTATTTTCTTTATTGCCAACAAAATTCCTACCTATTTGGTTAAAATCGCACGAAAATTATGATTTTATGAAAATTTTCATAAACTTTTCCAAATCGCACGACTTGCCAAAAAAAAATCTATTATGCATTTTTAGTAGAAACTGCCGAACTACTTTTTTGACACACACGTCATATTTGGCAGATTGTTGGATTGCGTAGGATAGTGAATCAATACCTTTAGAGAAGAGCTGGGTTAAATTATATTTTAAATTTTCTTGGGAATAGGCACCGCCCTTTGTGAATTACAACTTACGTTCTATTACAGGTATCTGAGGCAAGCAATATAAATAAAAAGCAACCGAGTTGCTTTTACCGAAATGAAATATAGAAAGAAACTTTCAATAATAAAAATGTAAAAATAAAATTTAACCGACTTTTTTTTCTTGGACCAGCACTCAGGAGATGACCCCTATACATTGTGCTGGAACTAGAAGAAAGGTATAGTGGGAGAAATGATAGGAGATGAAGCTTCACTACCTACCAACACTGTTTTTGCACGTTATTTGTTCTTATAGCATTTTTGTAGCGTCTCTGATGAAAAGGAAACGTATTAAATTTTTTAAGCGTCGTTTTAGTAGACATTTTTAGTATTTATTTTACTTCGCCAGTGCTACACAATACCGACGAAGGAGGGCATTCTGATGTACCTGCGGATACAGCTGAAGTCGTTACTGCTCAGTGACCAGTGTAGGCCTTAGTGACCTTAGTAGGTCCTAAGGAACTGAGGCCCTTAATATACTGTATTGATGTCTCGTTGTATTATATGTAATACGTTTTATGTTCTTATGTTCAGTGCACGGCCTTTATGCTGTTCAATAGCAACTCTTACTGACCTCAAATTTTATTATTTTTTACTTTTTGGTTTCTTTTTTAAGTCGGTTAAATTTTTATTTTACACTTTTAAGTGTCTCGTTCCGTTAATCTTTTCAAAATGTTTATTAGACTCGCCTTTAATTGTATCTAACTAATAATGAGAATAATGATTGTTGAGGGGGTTCCCCGGATCACCGATCCGTCCGCCATTAAAATGGCGTGCTACAGCAAACTGTAAGCACGACATTTCCAATAAAAATGGAATCATCCAAATCGGTTTACCGATTCGAAACGGCATAAAGTTCTGAATTAACAGACATGAATAAAAACTACAGTCGACTCTCCATTTTTTAAGGCGGTTAAAATATATAGAATTTTTTTTGATTTGTGAAATGTTTAATAAGCAAATTTCCATACAAAATTCAATTACTGTACCTTTTAATAATTTAGAAAATTTTTATGGATACGGCATATTAAATATACTCGTACATATTTTCTACCATTTAAATTTCAAAATATCAATGGGTTTTATTTTTTAATTCATTATTTCATTGATTCATAAATTTTTTACGAATTCCAACATGTTCTTAACCTAATAAGGGACTGGTTTCAACGATATTTCTAATAAAAGTTAATATTAAAACATTTTTTACGACTTTAAAAAGAAAGTATCATCAAATATCCAAATGTATCTGCTTGTGAAGAGATTTTTAATAAAGTTTAAACGAAAGAAATATTCAACTCTTTCTAACCTTTCCAATTTAAAGTTCAAAGCACATCGCACGAATAAATAATTTCAAACAATAATTATTCCCCCTTAGAAAGAATATAAAACATTGAAAGAAATGTTATTAATTAAAAGTTAATAGTTTTTTTTTTATTAAATCTTAAACTTTCATATATTCTACATGCATACATACAGTTAATGAATTAAAATTCATTTATCAGCCGAGAGAAAAGAATGGAATGCATAAATTTGCTATTCATTTGATATTGATCGTTTAAATTGAGAGAATTTCTATACGCTGCACAAAACAAGTTCAGCTCCGATAGAAAATAATACAATAAAATTTCAACAAATAAAAAAATATATTTCAACTGTTCTTTTGTTATAAGTTTGAAAAATATATCTTTGGCAGTTTTAATATAAAAAAAAGACTTCTTGTTTTAAGCCAGATTTTGTTTTGTGACCGTTAAAGTGCCTTTAAACTTTGCCATTTAAAATACTGCTTATTCAATGCAATGAACTTTTCACTTCAGTTATTAAAAATATTTCTATTTTAAGGTCCTGGAAAATGATGTCACAGCAGTACAATAAAGTGAAAATACATTAAATGAGTAGTGCAAAATGGGTTAAAAAGAACACAACATTATTGCACAACTAAAGACAGCGGTGCCCCGTTTATTTATTTCTTCTGCAACACACGATTTTTTGTGAATTAAGGTTCAGCTATAGACAGAGAAATATGTAAAATCAGGATTCAATTAAAATAATCAGCCCTATCGTGAATAAGAAGTGAAATTTTTGTTCACCTAAAATCTTCATTTCCCTCGAGCCGAAAATTGGTATCATGAATTTTACGCGGAATTTTTTTTTACGATATCATTCCCAGTGAATGTAGAAAAGAGAAGAAGATTTCAAAAACATATAAATTAATTAAAAAGCAAACCAATTTAACTTTTAAAATAGAAATAAAAATTCGTGCGTTTTCATGTCAAATATTCATGGGTCAGTTGATTTGTCATCCGCATAAAAAGTATTGCATTTGAACAATAAAAGTACTTGAATGCAAGAATTAACAGAAGTGTGAAAATTAAAGAATTTAAAGAATAAAATAAATAAAAATAAGAGTGTCTCCAAAAATTTAAATAAAGTACTTAGACTGGAAACTATGGTATACTAGCAGTTTAAGTGCATCCGTAAAAGAACTCGAAAATTCGGCCGCGATTTCTCTGTATACTCTTAACAAAACAGACTCACTTTGCCTGCTGTTTTGCATTTTATTTGTTATTTATGTATGTTTCCATTATAAGAGCTGATCATATATTTACTCGTATCAAAATATATAAATGAAGGAAGAATTTACTTACATTTTGTGTGCAATTCCCCAGCAAAAATCAAATGAATAGATTAAAATGAAAAAATCATTCACGATAGCGAGAATGTTCTTTTCACGTAAAATTATTCACGATAGCAAATTTATTCACAATAGGGGTGAATACTTCAATTTTAACCCATCACGAAAATTTAACAGAAAAAATTTCAGTGCTTTTTTTCCATTTTACGGCATTTTTGAGAGCAACCAAAATCAATTCAAATAAACGTATAAACAATTAAATTATTAATTAAGAAAAAAAATTTTATTCAGCAAAAAATTAATTGGGAATAATTTAACGATGATTTTTTTTTGTGTACCCCAACCCGCCCTTATAGGAGCCATGAAGCTGTATATTAATCTATGCTATCATGTGAATTGTGTCTGTTTAAGCATAGATGCAAGACCGAAAATATTAAGGAAATAAAAACTCTTGATGCTTTTGTCCAGTGTGATCTACCAGGTGTCCATCACATTTTTCAAGTCTCAAAGGAAACACTCAAATGCCGAGGCAAGAGACTCAGGGTTCTGTAACATTTACTATATAAAACCGTCCGAAAAAACATTTCACTCTTTTATATGGTCGGCGGCCTAAAATTATATTATAAAATTACTCGAACGCATACAGTAGAATTTTATCGTCCATAATAGCATTGGAAAATCATAAATTTCCGTGTCATCAGCAAGAGAATCAGCCTGCATTACTAAGTTTTTTGGTCGAAACATACGTATTTTCCCTCTCTTTAAACTGCGAAAAGTAGAATTCGAAAAATGCTAAAAATCAAATACTCAGAAACATTTCATAGTTTATTCTCTTTCCAAAATCTATTATTCTAATTCCGGTGCAATGCATTGCATACGCAGTGGCACTGGTCCATGAATGAAAAAAGATATATGAATGCTTGAGAAATAATTAAATCGAATCAGCTCAATTTTATAGGCAACATTTTCTCTACAACAGTTATTGCTTCCCTGTACACAAAACATACAATATCTATTAGATTCCTGTGAGTTGCGTTATATAAACTGCGAAGATTTGCTTTTGATTTTGAAAGAAACAATAAAAATTAATCGCAAAAATTGCATAACATTTTTATTTTAATTCTTCGAAATATTTTCCTACTGCTGTGAGACTTTAACATTTAAGTTGTCTTATCTGTATAACAATCAAACCACAAACGTTTGTAAATAAAATCTGATTTAACACCCTGTATTTGTAAGAAGTTACTTTGTATTACCATCGCATTGATTACTTTTCAATTATTTATGCATTTTTAATTGTTTTTCATAAAAATTTGCCCATTAATATTCAGCAGGGCACATGTGACAACAGGTGTGTCACAATTCTTGTAAAAAAAATTCTATGGAACCCAAAATAAAATACAAAATTACCTTAAGCTCAGCGCTTGAAAGACTATTGGACTGACAAAAACACAGGCACGCACAATTTACCTTAAAAAAAAAAACAAAACTGGTAGCGATTTATATCGTTTGTTTGACTTGCACATCAGTCTCACTGTGAAATAGCGGTGCAACATAGTCACCCAATGGAGAGGAGTCATGTGTGATGGTGATGCCTTTTTTTTTGCTTTCTTTTTATAAATCATAGACCAAAACTATTTTCTATAAAATTCCAAGACATGTTTATTAGGCAGTCACTTCGTAATATGCCTTGTTCGCATGCAAATAGATTTCAAGAAGTTTTCGGAAAGATTTAATGGCGCGCTATTCAGCTGGAAGAAATATACTCGTATGACAAAAAAAAAAGTCCGCCCAGTTTTTAAATTCGGGCATTTGATGCGATTCGAAAAATAATAATCATTATGAAGCGTTAAGCTAAGCTTTTAATTAAAAAAAAAAAATTATTATAAAAAAGCGAAACCGCTAAATTTTCAAATTTCTATATCAGGTGTTTTTTGTTGTTGTTTGTGTTTGGAACCGCTTTCATAATTGCGAGACACACATCATCACGATTTATCATGTATAATTCTGATTATTCTTTTCAGTTAAGCTTTCTCAATCATCTCTTTGGAGACACTCTGTATCAGTAAGTCTGTAGAAAAATATGTAGGAAATTAGTGATTAATGGACTATTGCGGAAAACAATCAAAATTTCCTTGGATTGATAACGGGTAACGGGACACTGATGTGGCCTGCAAGTCTCCATTATTTCTCCTACACTTTTTCGTATCTTTCTCAATGGCCCTTTGACTGGAACTTACAACCATATCCATGCTTTTGCAGATGATAACAGCATTTGTCACTCATATTCATTTGATCGTTGGTCAACTTGGCAAACAGGGTCGATTTCAACGATCCAAAGACGGATGCCCGATTATGCTGCTGCAACTGTAATTATGGGTGGTATAAGTATTGAGGAATTGGAAGCTCTTGATGTTCTTGGCATGAATATTCAGTGTAATGTCCGATGGACTGAGCACATTTTTTAGGTCTTAAAAGAAGCATACAATTGCTTCGGTTTTTTAAGACGGTGTAAGACATACGAGGCTGAGATTCCTTGCAGCGCCTTTCTTTGACAATTTGGGGCTGTGCTCTCGGTTGCATCTGACGGACTTAGGGAGATACGTGAACGTTATTCGACCGTGTACTGGAGAGGGCGAAGAACTCATTGGGGACGATAGGGTAGCCAACTCTATTGAATTCCCTTAGCATCGTCGCAATGTTACTGTAATAAGATTGCTCTAAGGAAAGCAAGGAACGTGTTCCCGAAACCTGCGCACAACGCGCTCACCATTAAGAGTGCATTGTTCGATTTGGCAGTGAATCGCACTACGCATAGCGAAGACTGGTTTTTTAGCCGTATGTGTGAAAAAAATACCCGCAGAGGTCTTTGCAGTCACTGTTGACGTGGGAAAATTCAAATTAAATGTCCATAAGAACTTCTCCTCCAACGCCTCTCCCATAACGTATTTCGATCAAAATTACTCACAAAAAAAATTAACACTTCTCAAATTGAGATGAGGGCGTAGCCTTTTATTGAAAAAATTATTCTTCATGAAATTTTGAGAATATTGAAAGTAACAAAAAGTAAATGTTTTCGTATAAACGTGCAAGCACGTGCATGATCTCATAACGGTTCATCGCATGGTGATATGAACTTTTCTTTTTAGCTCATTTGCCTGCTTGAGCGTGAGTTGAAATTTCCTCACTATTCCATCTCTGCTGCTATAGAACGTGCAAATTTTAAACGCTCCTCGCACACTCTTTAGTGTGTCTGTTTGCATTCAAACAATAGTTTTACTTAAACAATTTAATGATAAATGTGTGCTTGTCATAAACCTACAACCTTTTTTGCATTTTAATATGTCAGATGGTCAATGTCTCTTTGGATATCGGTTTTGTTTTTTCTTCTTCTAAAACAAACCCCTTTTTTTTGTAAAACATTAGCAAACAAATTATGGGTGCAATCATTTATTCAGGAATGTTATGTCACCATTTCTTGAGCTTTTTTTATGAAAGAAAACAAACCGAAAAAAATCATATTTCGGTGCAGAACTTTAAATGATTTTCTATGTCTTCATTAATTAATGTTTCTATTAAAAGGGCAATTAAGTCTAAATAAAATTGTTTCTAATTTATTAAATTTCATAATACATACACCCTTATAAAAAAAAAAGTACTTGTTTGCCAAACATGGTGTGATTTGTTTGTTTGGTTGAGTTTATGGTGCGCTGCTCTTTAACCAGGCTTTTAATTAAAACACACAAAATAACTTTTGGATTTTTTTCTTGTTAAAAAAATTAAACGATACTCATCTAGAATTAAGGTGAGGTCGGTTGTGCTTTTGCGGGGTTTTGGTTTTGCTGTCAAGAGTTTTTATTGTTGTTATGACGGTTTCAATTTCAGTTTATTTTTAACGTTTTCAAGACATTTTAAAGGAGAGTTTTTTCATTATTTTAGGGCGAGAATAATTCTAAATTTAATGTGGCTGATTGTGAAGCCTACGAAAATAGAAATAAATAATGAACGTTTGTAGATTAACTTTAATGTAGGCAGATGTAGATAAGCATGACAGCAACTGAGCTTGATTAAAATATTTTATTAACATTTTGCAATTAAAGTACGAGTACTTGTTAGATAATTTTAATGTTGCGCGTATAACGGATGGCCCAGAATTAAGTTGAAGGTATTTCACAAGCGTTAACGCGGAGAAGCGTCTAGCTATTCTGTACTTTTTTCGAGCTTTAAAAATAGCAAGTTACACACCTCTGCTTTTAACGCATCTACTCGGCTGTTAAAATGTAAGAAACGCGTCTTAAAGTTTAAAGTTGCCCTACTTTTGCGGCTTTAGAAGTGTTGCAATCATTGGTTGTAACTTCTTTTATGAACCGACGCTGTTTCAACTTTTTTGAGAGAAGTATGTAGCGCATTGACCAGCGCAATGTGTGATTTATGCATATTTGCCACCATTCTTGAGGTGAAGTGTTTTACCATCACTTATTTTTAGTAAACCGAAATTTTTTATTTTTTTATGTTGCAGCAGCTCTCAGGAGATGTCTCCTACACATGCAATGCATTCTGCTGGCAGTGGAGTAAAGTGATAGCGAGAGACATGACAGGAAGTGAAACTTCACTATCTTACAACTCTGCTTTTGCAAATTTTTTTTTGTTTATAGCAGTGATGCAGCGCCTCTGATGTCAAATTAGATTTTTGAAGCTTCGTAGCCATTTTTAGTAATTAGTTTACTACGCTGAAGGCGGTACTGTTCCCTCTTTCGCCACCGAAACCTTCCGACAACAACTGACACAAAGATACACTAATTCACGTAAGAACAACTGCGAGAAGTTTTTATGATTTAGTCTAAATCTTGGATCGAACAGAGGACTTTTTGACCTTTTGGTCAACGCGCAGACTATTTCGGCCATCACCACCTTCTGCGGTAACGTTTTGTTCGTAGAAAATTTGCCTTTGCCAGAGCATTAACAAGTAAGTTGGGATGCAGAGAACGAGGAAAGTGAATAAAAAAAATAAATTTTATTTCGTAAATTTTTAAATGATTTTTATTTTAAATTGTGCTGTTTCCCGATTTCGATTTACCAGTAATATGCACATACATACATACGTATGAATGTATAAAAAATTAAGCGAGTTTTAATTCATTTTCTTCTGTTAATAAATAAATTAATTATTGTATGCTGGTGTGTACTCGTATGCACACTTATTTGCATATTCACATTGTTCCATTATGCATATTCGTAATAAAATTAAAGTTAATTTATTAACGTGTTGTTGTTGCCCTCATATTGAATGTAATTTTTATTTATTTATGTACATATTTCTTTCTTTGCTGCAAAAATATATGTTACATGCGTATCTGTGTATGTATGTGTAAATAAATCATGCTGCATAATTTTTAAAAGCCGCCAGGTTATCTGTCTCTCTATGCCTGTACGTATGTATGTGTGTGTGTGTGTGTGTAAGTAGAGCGTACTTAATGATTAATTAATTTAATAATAGCTGTGCTATATTTATAATTATGTATGCATGTATGTGTGTGGGTGCTTATGTATATTTACACTTTTGCATAAATACGTACGTTCATTAAAAAATGAGGTGAAAAGATTAAATTCACTATCATTCACTATGAGATTTACAGAAGTACACAATTTACATTAAAAGTACAAAAGAGTGTTTTTTTTTTTGAAGTTTTCGACGATTGCTATTATTCGTCAGTAGGTTGGGCTGCGGCAAACACCTCGACCTAAAAGATCTGTAGTGTCCCACCACAACAAAATACGAACCACATGAGCATCCGTACACTTTCAACAGTGCCACGGCGTCCACAACCGGTTCCCAGTTATTTATATCATTCATTAGTACTATTGCAGCTAATAGTTCACCGAATGGAAATGGGCCGCCCGAAAGCCATGTTCAACTTCTCCGCTCTCCGAACGATGGCAACAGATATAACTTCCCCCGGATCTAATTGATACCGGTTGAATATATATTTTTAGATTAAAATAGATTAAATTACCTTTGTGAGAATATTGTAGTTCATATTGGCATAAATAATTAAATAAAGGAAAATAAGCAGTCTGGTACTGGTCAGCGCAACACGGTTGCACAAAAGGTGCTCTGCTCCAGACAGAACCGACACTCGGTCTCTTACAGGGATGCAACATGTTGACGGGGTAGTTGAGGTAGTAGTGACCCGACAGAAAAACCATTACGTCATCAATGTCCGTCCTACGGTGGCCAAGCACTCTCTCTCCATAAGGAGAACGGCCTCACCATTCGTCAGGACAGTCGTAGTGCAGGGTGTAGTGTGGGGTGGTCCCACAAGTTCACCGCCGGTCTGACTTCTGCCCAGCCAATCCAATAAAAAGGTTCTGAATCAATAGTCCGCTGCGCACCCAGGCCCGCTAGTCCACCAAAAATCTCATTGCCAGCTATCCCTGCATGACAGGGAACACACCACAGCACAACCCACGGCACCCCCACATGCTGACCAGCTGTTACTCAAATGCACCTCTGATGCACCTCTGTAGGCAGCGCGCACCAAAATTGCATGAATTTCTATCTGAAATACTCCTTGCCATATTGGGCTATAGGCACAGAAATTCTCCTATTAAGTCTAAAGATCCCATCCGTTAACTAGTTCCCATCCGAAGTCCATTCCCCATATGAGGGAACATGAACTAGAACCCGCGGTCGAAAACCAGTGTTGGACTCGTACGGTCTGTAATCGAATGTATGACCATGCGATTCGGAATGCTTCTTAGGACACTTATGTGACCAAAGTCTTCCAATCCTCACGACTCTTGCCACGAGATTTGCATTCTCAAATCACACAGGCTGGGACCAGCACTCAGGAGATGACGCGTCACACCACATGTTAGTGAGAGTGTAAACATAATTAAAAGGAAAAGAAAGATAGGATTTTAAAGTACCATCAAATAGGCTCATGAATTATTTCTAATACTATTGCAAGCAATATATTAAATTGAAAATTAAGTGGTAAATTGACTCTCAATTCTCTGATTCACCAATAAATAGCTTGAACTACTATTATGATTACTTATTTTCTAAGTGTCTTAATCGCGCTTTACCCCTATTAACGTTGCAAAAAACATAAGTTTTCTCTACAATGACGCCAATTCTGCGATTGTCATGTTTGGTTTCTTGAAGTAAATGAGGCACTAGAGTTGATCGAACAAACTGTTCATTTCATCAAAAATAGAATTTTGTTTGTTAAATGATTAATGTTTTGACTGAATGAACAAAAAATTGGAACATTGTTCCATGTTGAAACAAATTATTTGATTTGCGTTGCTCCGGTTGGCATTGCATTTCCCCGTTCTCCATTAATGACGCAAATTGGACCTCTAACGTATTAAATTTTTTTCGATTTTTTTAAAACGATTTACACAGTTTTATTAAAAAATGTCAACGATATTTTGCCAATACTGTCTTACAAATGAAACAGCATCCCTTTATACCCACGATTTGTAATTACAATTTAATTATTTTTACAATCGCCGTCAAATATCAATATTCATGTTAATTGCTGTCATGTTTTCCATACATTTTTATTTTTCATTTGAAACTTTTAACTATAAAAATTTAATTTGTAGTTTTTTGCCAATCAATTTCATATGCAACTAATGAAAATAATCATGTTTTAGTTGGTTTAAGCCAAAAGACTTCATGACAAACTAATGTGTGTGTGTGTGGCGCGTGTATGTATGTGTGTGTCTGTGTTTATGAAAAGTTATGTGTGGGTGGCTGCAAAAATTAATTTGGTAGTAAAATGCCAATAGTTTTTATGTTTAGATTTTTATTAAAATATTCATTTATTACCGATACAGTTTATTATTCTTGTTAAATTTACGTTGCCAGTCTTTTTAACCGCAAAACATTTTTCTAAGAAACACACATTTTGGTTTTTGTGTGCAGTCGAAAATTATTTGTTGCATTTGTAAATGATTGACATAAAATTAATTAAAAAACATATTTCCATATGTATGGACAGTGTAACACAAAAGTCTTGGTATCCGCTCTGCAATGAAGTTTTGTGTCTTATTTATTTCTTGACGAGCAGTGTAACACATAACGGAGTCTCTGCCTGTAAGACTACCTGCGGGCCGGGCCGTGGAAACTTAAAAGGTTTTCAGCAAAGCAATTTTTAAATATTCGTTATTTTATGAACTCCATAGATTTTCTATTGGGTAACAAAACTTTTGTGATTCACTGTATACAGCTCACGTATGCCAATGCGGTTGTTTCTTCTAAAGATGTTAATTTAAAACTTTTTGTTGTTGCTTTTTGTCACGGCAATTTTCATTACACCATTAAATATTAATTTCGAATGAAATTATAAAATATGTTTCTAATTTTTCTAAACTTGTGATTTTTCCCTTAAAAAATATATGTGAAATTTATTATTACATACTTTATGATATTCTCTCAATAACTGACGAGGAAAGCATTTCCATATATGTAGTATTATTTCTCGAATGCTTACTTAGCTCATCAGTGGATTTTTCCTAATTTTTGAATACAAACTCAAGATTCTAATGTTTAAAATTCAACTAATCAATCGAGAATTGAAGTTGAATAAAAAACATAACATAACAATCCATGAGTTTATTTTTTTTTAAACACACACGCACATATTTCTATTTTTAGATTTTTCTTTTTACTTTTTTAAAAAAATACTTTATGAGAATGTCATTCTTTTCATTCTTCCTTCCTGTCCGCAATCTATAGATTTTGTAAAATATTTTTCTTTAACTTAAGTTATGCACTTTTAACTTATTAATTCTCATTAAGATGAGCAAAACAATAAAAGAAAGAAAGCAAAAAACAAAACCCGGAAGATGTGCAATTATTTTATTCTACAACTGCTGCCCACCTTTTGACAATAATTTGTTTTCGTGCAACAACCATCATCAGCACCCTTTAACAGCACATCAGCACAAACGCCGTGCCACCGCCTGGAAATAAATTGTTCATATGCCGTTCAAGAAGACAAACTCAAGAAGAGAATTTATTTGGCTTTGTGTCAGACATTCAATGCATTTATGCACAATGACACAGTCAGATAAATGTCAACATAGATTGTTGAACAAATTGCAGAAGCATGCATTAATTCCATTGACTTGCAAAATTTTGAAAAGATATTTTCCTTTTCCATGCCCTGCAATGCGGAGTTGTTTATACGTTTTTCAAGAAAATTGAATTTAATAATTTATGACATACGCAAATGCTTAAAGACATCAATGCAGGAGACGAGGTAGATAATGCTCGTACTCGTACCAAACGGAATACGGCTAAAATAGTCAATATTGAACACAATACAACTGATGTTTTAACATGAACAAAGCGACAACAACAACAACAACAACAACAAAAATGATGATTCCAATGTCATCGTAACTATTAATGCATTATGACTTTGGTTTTTCATTCAATTCAATTCTGTTCTTTTTTTCTTTTGCTCCATTCACTGTTTATTTGTGTCATTTTGCGTACATTATCTGCTCACCAAATAAGCCAAAGTCTAAAAGCCAACATTTATTTATTTTTTAGTGTTTTTTTTTTGTTTATGTGCAACTTTATACGGTTGCATGATTTGCAAACATTTCGCAAAGTCAGAAAATATCTTTTTTTTTTTGCTGATATTAAATTTTTTGTTGTAAAATTTTCGCACGGAAAATCAGGCAACAGCAAATAATGATTGATTATCACTAATGTGGCCGTATATTTTGTATTGGTCAGATGTATGAAATAAAAACGCAAAATTACTTCATCGAAAAAGATTTGAAATCAAATATTTTCCATAATTACGTTGTTTAACAGCGCCAATATTTTCAGTTTTTTTCTTTTTTGCTTAATTTCGAAAGAAATCGGTAAATTGGTATTTTATAGACAAAATATTTTGAAATTTTTGTTGTTTCGAAATTGAAGAAAACAACAAAAGAAATGAGTTGATTTATTCAGAAAGAACGTGACGTCCAGTGATGCCAGTTTAGACTTTTCGACGCTAGATTTAGCCTTTTTTTGTCTTCTAGCATCGAAATTTGCGGTTTAGGTTCATACGCTTTTTTTTATCTTGGACCAGCACTCAGGAGATGACCCCTACATATGCGGTGCATTGTGCTGGAACTAGAGCAAAGGGATTGTAGAAGAAATGATGGGAGGTGAAGCTTCACTATCTTACAACACTGCTTTTTGTACGTTATTAGTTTTATAGCAGTGCTGAAGCGCCTCTGATGTCAAGGAGACGTATTAAATTTTTGAAGCTCCGTTTTATTAGCCATGTTTTTAGTGATTATTTTACTTCGCCGGTGCTACACAATACCGACGAAGGAGGGCGTTCTGATGTGACTGTGGATTGGATACAGCTGAAGCCATCACTGTTCAGTGACCAGTGACTACGCCTTCGCTACTGAAACCTTCTGACAACAACACAAATGCACATCAGAAAAATGCGACATGTTTTTATGAGTCTGAAACTGGGGTTGAACCCAGGAAAATTTTTCGTTTTGTAGTTAGCGTGCAGACTACTTCAACCATCGCCACCCTCAAGTTGTTTCTATTTTAAATTTAGCTTCAAGGGGCTATTTTTTTTTTGCAAATTTTCTTCTGACCCCATAAAATCAGTTCGCAACAAATTAAAATTTGTCTTATTGACAATAAAAAACTAAAGATAAAATTACATGGATTGAAAAGCCAAAGCTTTTAAGTTACAACTGGATAAATGTTGAGTCAATAGTTGAGTTCTGGGTGGAGGTTCGACAATTTACGAATACGCGACAAAAAAATTCATTCCTTGATTTGGTTCATCAAGTATTTAGCTTTCAGTGACGCTGAGGTTGAAAGACCATGAAAATAATGAATATAAAATAAAGAAATTATTCGTCTATGTTTGTTATATTTTAGATTTGTATGGTTTATATGCACTTTTCATTTGCTGCTAATGCATAAATAGTCAGTAGACTTATAAATCAAATTCTTGAAAATAGATAAGAAATTCTATATGTTTATACAAGACCTTGAAAAAAAATTTCAATTTGTTCAATTAATTAATAAGCTTCTACAAAAATTTTCATAAACATTCTATTATTCGATTGAGTGCTCTTTTAACATGTTTTATGCATTTTTTTTATTGATAGTAAAGAAAACGTTGAATTAGGAATAAACATTTTTTTTAGCATTTTTTAGCTCTTTTCATGGGCGATTTAGCTTTTTCTAGCCTTTTTAAAAATCCAATTTAGAGAAAAGTCCCAATTTTGAAGTTTCACATTGTTGTCGAAAGCTTTTAAATTGCTTTTAGTTAACTTTGCATGTATTTCATTGGGTGTTAAATAAATTTTAATTTGATTTGAGATCCGATAAGCTCCGTTTTATGAGTGAATTATGCCGTAGATCAATCTTGGTATTGGCAATTCGCAGACCATTTAAATAACTCATTTTCCCTTATTTACTCACGCTTGAAGTGAAGCAGTAACATTCAGCAATTCAATTTATACATGAAAAAATTTCATCTCGCCCAAATTGGAATCAATTGGCCAGGTTACAACGTAAATCACGACACTTGCGGTCATTAGAAGATGTGGACTTAATGAAATGGAAACATTTTATTTCGCAATTGCTATACCAAGAAATAAAAAAGTTATCAACTTGTTCCAACATTAAATTTTGGTAAATCCATTTGCGTGTGTTTGGGCTCTGTCTTCTCGCTGGCCTGTATGGTTGATTGTGGGCAAAAAAATACACTCGTGCTGCTGCTTTGTTCATGGCTTTTCAATGACTTTTGTTTACATTTCATTTCAATCATTAAAACCAAACATGCTCAGCCCGCCCATCACCTTCGTTATCGTTATTGTTAGCAACAGCAGCAGCAGCGGCGGCGGCATCATCTTTTGCAACATGAAAATATGATTTTTTTCCGTTTGCATTTGTTTCCATTTCATTTGTTGTATTTTGCACTATTGGTTTCCATATTGTTGCAGTTGCAGAAAAAACAAGATATACAAAAGAAAACTCCACGAACAATGTTCAGAAAATCCTCTTGAGACCTTTTGTCGTTTAACTCCATCGTCATCAAGTGCTTGCGAATTTGTGTGCCGGAGAAAAGTGTGAAACATTTAAGCAATTTTGGTTTTTCTCTTCGCTGTTGTGATGTCAGTGTTGTTGGAAAAAAGTAAAGTTGGTACTTTTGGTGGTACCTTTGGGGGGGGGGGGGGGGGTGTTGTGAATGAAATAGTCAATGAGGGCAAATGAAATATCGACATTCCGTGCTGCATGGTTTGTAGCCACGTTGCAGATGCCAGCAGCAACAATATTTAATGATACTTCTGTTGCAGTGGCTCTGGCTCAATACAAATATGACTCTGGTGGCTGATGTCGATGCTGGTGCTGATGCTGATGCTGATGCTGCTACTCATGCAGCAGTTGAAGGTGTTTCCTGAAATTCATTGTATTGATTACACTTTGTTCAATTGCAATACACAAGTCACATGATGATCATTAAAGATGGCAATCATTGTGCTGATGACGATGGGCGATACAGCTGCAATTCCATTCATTGCAACGACATTTAACAAACTACAGTTATGCAGACATCAATACATACACACAGCAACCATTAAAGGAGTATGGAAAGAAATTCTTGTTACGTTATTGTTGATTTGAGACCAAATAAAAATAAATAGGAAATGGAAACACAAAAACAAAAACAAAACAAATAAAATTCAAGCAAAAAAGTGTCAATGAAATGCTACTTGAAATGTGTTTTGGCTTTTTTCGATTTTCCTGCTACCTTGTCCTTTCATTCCTTTCTGGTATTTCATTTTTTTTCGATTTGTTGCCACTATTTGTTGTGGCAAGTAGTCAGACAGAAAAGCATTCAATGCAGTCAGAGGCATCTTACAATTGTGTTGTAAAGTTGTGTGGCAAGAAGTGTTAGATTTTGTTTATTTTTTTTTCTTTTCTTTTCTTTTCTTTTACTTTATTTGAAGTTTTCCCATTTTGTTCATTTTTGCCTTATTTTGTTATTGTTGTTGTTGTTGTTATTTAGTTACAACTACCTTTGTGGCATTGTTTGATTTATTTATTGTGTATTCGATGTTTCTAAGCCTCGGTAATTGATACATTGAAAGCAAAAAATAAAAAATTTAAGAGTGAAAAATAAATGAAATGTTAAAGCACCGTTGGCTGATGAATGGGATCACATATTTTTTGTGTGTCCATTTAGGAAGGAGCAAAATAAATAAATTAGTAGATTTAGAATTTTTAATATTTCTTTTTACCATTTTTGGCCAGAATTATATTTAATCGAAAGAAAAACAAGAAGATTATTTTTAAATGGGTGAGCTATTCTGAGATGTGCCGCATCTAAATGACTTATGAAAAATTTTGCTTTGGCACTCTTAATAGTTACTGGAGCTCCATTCACAATATAAATAAGTTACGTTAAGTAAGAAAAACTTAAGCCCAGTTTTGAAACATATGAGAGAGATTTGAAATATTTATTTATTGTTCAAACACCACACGACGGCTGTTTTATAATTCTCTGACTTTTTGAAATTCCCTCGCGAAGGTGGCGATGGCACGATGGATGGTAGTCTGCACATTGACTACCAAACCAAAAAGAGACCTGGGTTCAACCCCAGTTTCAGACTAAAATTATAAAATAAAAACAAACATCTAGCATTTTTCTGATGTGCATTAGTATGGCTTTGTGTGTCAGTTGTTGTCGGAAGGTTTCAGTGGCGAAGGCATAGTCACTGGTCACTGAACAATACCGGTTTCAGCTGATAGCAATCCACAATCACATCAGAACGCCCTCCTTCGTCGGTATTGTGAAGCACCGGTGAAGTAAAATAATAATAAAAATGGCTACTTAACCGAAACTTCAGCACTGCCACGAGTATAAAAACAAAAGAACGTGCAAAAGCAGAGCTGCAAAATAATTAATAAAGCTTCAACTCTTGCCGTGTCTCCTACTATCGCTTTTCTATAGTTCCAGCACAATGCTTCGCATGTGTAGGAGTCATCTCCTGAATGCTGGTCGCAGATAAAAAAAAACACAAGTGAATGTGCGGATGAGAGCAAAGGGCACCGGTTTAATCTAGTTGTTTATAAAATCTGATCCATTGATTGTTATTTTGAAGAGATACATTTTTGTCAAACTGTTCTGTAAGCCGAGTCGATTTAAAAACGAGTGATTTCTCAAAACCGTGCTTTTATTCATTCATCTACTTTATCTGCATACTTTAACAAAAACATGGATAAATATTGCAGTGTTTTTGAAATTGATTATTTTTTATTAAAATCTATTACAGAGTATATATAGTTTGACTTAATTTAATAAAAGAAAGACTTCAAGTAAAAATTGGTAATTGTTTTTTTACGTTTTATCAGTTATTTATTAGAAAAATAGTACATGCGATTTAATTTCGACCGGACTTTTCTACTCGATTTAAACCGACTAAAATTGTGCGAATTCGGTTTACAGAACATACCCGGTTATAGTTTTTTGCTGTGGCCGTGATGCAGGATCTGAACTCTGTATATTCTGCTTCAGTATAATAATCCCAATTGTTGTTTTCAGTGCCCTTAAGTGATACAGCCACTGACAAATTTATTCTATTGCAGCTTATTGGAAAAAAGCATTTCGTTTTATTGGGTTTGCTGACTTAATTATTTGCCATTTGAATCAAGAAAAAAACAAATTCAATTATGGCAAGAAGAAAAAGGTTAAAAAGAATTTTCTCCAGCAGAATTTCTATCAAAAAGAATGAACATAATTTTCATTTATGTAATGCCAAGTACGGATTTTATAGATATAAAAAGAGAAAAAGGAAAAAAGAAGAATTATGTATTTGTGGCTGGTGGGTGGTGGTCATATTGAAAATAAAGAAATAAAATAAATCGAAATTCATTCGTTTTTAATTCATTCTAATCTTCAGCAATACAATTTTACTTCAACTTGTCATTCCTTGATTATCCCGCTTACAACATTTTCTTATTGCTGACGACCGACGTTTTCAACAATGGAAAATAAAGACATGACCCACTTTCAAGTGTTGATATTGTTTTTCATTTCACTTGGTTATTTTTTCTTTACAACTTTCTTTCTTAAATATAAAACTCGAATTTGAATAAATCTTAAAAGAATAACACGTTTTGCAGCGGGGTAATTTTTTAATTTAAACCTGTTCACATAATTTCTTTGTTTGCATTATATTGCCCAATATGAAATGAAATCTACCCAGACTTTAAATTATTTAAAGATATCAGCATATAAATAAAAAAAGTATACATATAATTAGAAATATTAAAAATACTGTCTGTGTGAAAGTTCATCAAAATTGGAAAACGATAATTTCGGCAGCACGCTTAATGGCGCTTTCGCAATTCGAATAGTCCTTTCGACATGGAATTCCGATCAGTTTCCAACTCAATTTTTTTTAGTCATTCCAGTATAATTTACACAAATTGTCTGTTGGGATTGTAGAAACAGCAATTAAACGTAAAAGCAATCAGAGCGCAATTAAAGTTACGAGTTGTAACTACGGTTAAGGAATAACGAAAGAACTGCAACATCGCAATCACTATAAAAGTAAAAAACACAACGGATTCCTAGAAATCATCAACATCTTTAGAGATTAAACAATTGTTTTTTGCATCAGCAACATGGGAACGCATGCTACGCAAGAAATATGATGATGACAGTATGCACTGACGCACACACACACACACAATCAGTAGACAAGTTCATTGCGTTGGACAATTTTCCATGCCTTCTTAATAGCAGCATAATCGTGACTCTATCTCGGTAATTTTATGGCGCATGTTATGCATGTTCTAGAATATGGGGAGGCTCAGTTTCGTTGGCAGCATGTACGTGTAGGCTCTGCTGGACCAACCTGGATAGGAAGAGAATTGAGTGTCTTCGTTCCTTAATCGCATGGCCATACATGGCACTGTGGTGATTCTTAATGGACATTGCCTCATGGGAAGGCATGCCAATAGACTCGGCATTTCTTCGCAAGATTTCTGTGGAAGGTGGGAATATGTGGAGGAGAAGGAGACTATTGCTCACCTCACGTGCCAATGCCCAGCTCTTGATCTCTCACTTGCTGTCATTTGTAAACTGAACTCTCTCGGATGGGCATTCGCGCGATAGCGGGATATATTTCGAAATCGGTGTCGATTCATGTGGAAACTGTCTGATCCCCGGGTTGAATAGCTTGTGGTATCAGTAACATCTGGCCTAAGTGGGACCTTCTTCTTCGGAGAAGGTCCGCCACCTTACCTGACCTGACCTATGGATATTTATAGGCTTCCACTTTATAGCCCCTTTCAAGTGAATCGAATTTCGATATATTTTTGCGGTCCTGCGTTATTGGGGATTTTTTTTCCGGTGGGTTGATGCACTAATGCTGTTATAGATAGGAAATAAGGCTACCATTTACTGGATCACAGCTCATAGTGGACATAGGGATAATGAGGTAGCAGACGAATTGACAGACGAAACCGCCCAGTACCTTTTGTGGCGGTCAGCTTATGGTTTAGGACGGATGAAATTCTAAAGGCACAATAGTTTTTCTATGATCAACTGGAAACGTTATTGGAACCTTTTTGCATGATGGCATTTTAGTGAGAACTACTGTCTGGACTTTAGTACTTCGTGCTGAAGTTTGATTAAGATCGTTGCTGCACACAATCTATGCGAGTGTGTCTTTTTGCATGGTATTAGGAAGCGGTTCTTTTATTCGAGAGTTATGCAGATGTATGGCCGAAAAGATCCATAAAGTGTCCCGGTGTGGGTTCTTGTATTGTGTAATATAAATTTGTTCCATAATAATAATGCCTAGTTGTTAAATCTGACGCGATCTTGGCGGTCATAATATTCAAAGGTTGGTGGTTGTTTTTTTTTTAGGAATATGTTGTTGCACAAAACTTACCCAAATCCGGACGTAAAAGTGTCCATGTAATGGTTGCTGATACAACAGATATGAATGAATGTCACCGAATTGATAAATTTAGGTTCTTTCCTCTACAGAGACTTTATAATCACAAAAGTCCGGTTAGGTTCGCAGGCTGCCAATTTCAATGAATCTGACCACTTGCGTCCTCCTGGATCCCGCTGTGTTGCCTTAGCGGAATCGATCGTTGTCCCAAATTAGTCGGTGCCAAACCAATTCGAATTCCAAATAAACGAACTTATCCCCCTAAAATCACATACCGATACTGCAGTAAGGCCTTGTGGAAAATTAGACGCCTGATTCACGGCAAGAGCCGGACAGTGGCAAAGCAACGGCTGAACTGTCTTCCTCTCATCCCGACAACCCTTACAAAAGTCATTGTACGGAAGATTCAATCTGCTAGCTTGACAATGACCCGTCAGCACCGCCACCTTCACCCGAAGTCCAACCGTCGGAGTCGCACCACCGTATGAATATGAATTCTTGAACCGAAACACTCAACACTTCTTATTTATTTTCTTAATCAAGCACCCGTTGGAAGATTTCTTTTCACAAATCTATCAGTGTGGTCGTAAATTTTAATAACATTTACACGGTTATCGAGTAAATTTTGTGCCACGATCTGATACCTCACAAAAGAAAAAAAAGACACAAAAATGTGTCCAGAGACACAAAAAGATCGATTGAAAAAGAAACTCGAACTTGAACAACTGTTTCTGTAAATCAATTAAAATTTAATGAAGAAGGCTCCCATTTATATGGCAACTTTCATTCCAACCATCACCTGGCAGATAATAAGACGAATCTTCTCTGATTAAAAATCGTCCATAAGTTTACAGGGACATTTGCACACACACACACACACACACGCCTATTTGTATGTGTTAAATTTATGTATTTGAGCCATTTAACCAGCGGCTGGTTGTAGTTGCCGGAGTTGTTGCGGTGCACAAACCACAGCACCTTGTCAGACATTAACTGATAGTCAGACCTCACGGCAAATGCCAAAGTTATCGTACAAAGGATGAATTGAAGTAGCAGTCGCTGGTAGTGCTGGTAGCTTTTCATTTTCATGTTCTCAGTTGAGTTTGCTTTTGTTGTCATTTTCCAAGATTTGTATAGGAATAGTGTTTAAGCGAGAAAATGATAAACTACCTCAAGCCTTTTAAAAAGCCTCATTAATCTTCTTCACCGGTTGCGTCTGTATGTTTTTCTATTACAACTACTGCTGCTGCTGCTTGTATTTGTTGGCTTCCTTTAAAAATTATGAACTTTAAGAAATGAAAAGGCAACCCATAAATTTTCACAATTTATAAGGCTTGAAATCGTATATTTGTGCATGTAACAGAAATGTTTTTATATGTTTGAGACTGTCAGAACAAAATCCATATCTTTTCTTTCTTTTTTGTTAATTTATTTAGAAACACACCAACTTGAAGAAACAAAATCCTTCAAAGAGAACTAAAGTTACTTGATGAGCTGATGGGCCGATGGCTGTCTGCGAAATGTTCACTTAATGTTGCTTCATTTTATTGCCAATAAAGCAAATAAAGATTTTTTTTACGACCTCTGAACTTAAGTGAGCATGCAGGAATTATGGTTTTTAATATAATTCTCGTTCTGGTAAAAATTTAATAGGCCTTTAAGTGTATATTCGGTAAAACATTTGCTTAAACATACGGACTAGTTAATAATGGAGATGTTGTTAAAGTGTGCCAATGAGAAAAAAAATCAAGTTTAATATGCGCCAGTCCATATTAAAAATGAACTGTGAAAAGAAAAACCAACGAAAACTTTTTTTTTAAAAGAAACTGAAGAATGTTCACAAACAGCTAATTTTACATAATCAAAATACCAGAAGTCATTAAAGAACGGCTTCAAGCCGTTCAATAGCAACACATACGAACTTAAAATTTTATTATTGTTTTTTATTATTTTATTATTATATTATTTTAATTATATTATTAAGTGACCTTTTTTATTATATTTTTTGATATATATTTATTAAGCCTGAGGTCTTTTTTTATCTTATTTTGTTTTTTATTATTCGATATTTCGTTAACAGCTTGTTAACATCATCAGGAATAATGATTATCGAATAAAAAAACAAAATATGATAAAAAAAGACCTCAGGCTTAATAAATATATATCAACAAAAAAAAAAAAAAAAAAAAAAAAAAAAAAAAAACAAATTATTTTATTTTTTTTAGTTCCTTTTTAAGTCGGTGTAATTTTTTTTTTAACAATTTTTATTTTTACAAAATCTTTTTTTTAGACTTTTTGGTGTCTCGTTCCGTTAATCTTTTTAAAAGTTTTATTTCACTCGCCTTTTATTTTAGCTAAAAAAAATAAATTCTTCTCCAGGGAGATCTATATTCCCCCGATCCGCTCACCACTAAAATGGCATCAGACTGTAAATATGACCTTTGCAATGAAAAAATAACAATAAAAATTAGTCCACCCTGTAAAAAAGGTTCTGAGAAGATGCGCCTACCATTAAAATAGGATCACACGATAAGCACAAGCATTTCAATCAAAAAAGAATTATCAAAATTCGTCCACCCCGTTAAAAGTTCTGAAGCAATAGACAGAAATCAGTTAAAAAAAGACAGGCCCATTCTGACACCATTAATAATTGTCTACAAAAATTACAAAATTATAAAAACGGAGAACTGAATTAAAATTTCTAATAAAATTCAAAATTACTAGAGCAGCGGGCGGGGAGTGAAAAATAATTTATTTTCTGTTTATGCAAAAGAAAACTTTCATTAAATTGGGTCAAGCCGTTTCGGAGGAGGGCGACCACAAACCTGTGTGAAGTTAAATTGCGAAGTTCAAACCCTGAACTCAAACCATGCCGCTATAAAGTGGAGCAAGGTTGATGACATGTTTTTCGCCCCACTTTGAGAATTTGGTAGTTACAAGAATAGTATCCAGCAATAGCTACGCATTGAGTTCCAAGATCTCATCGTAAATTATCTAAATGAAAGAGCGCCACTTTTTTGGCATTCCGTTATTGCTGCGGTTCTCTTCCTCCTTCGCCACTGTATTCGTTGTAGATCTTTAAAAATTTATTGATGAAAATGGAAACACGAATATAGCCGAGACTCTATCTTTTCTGTCGCATCACCAATCCCAATGGTTTTGTAGCAAATGTTTTCCACTGTGCCCGAAGTCTTAGGGACAAGTTTAGTGCCTGTTCACACTTGCAATTTTTGTTGCTGCAATTTATAAATATTCTGCTCTGAAATTGCATTATTGTCCACATTGTGAAATTCTAGTTTCGCTATTTTTACATTTCCGACGTCTCTTTTTAAGAGAATTGCAGAACACATGAAATCGTGTACTGCTCGCCAAGCTTCTCACCTTTCTGGCCGATAAACTATAGAACTTCTGCAACAGAATATGCAAGTATGGAAGGCGACTTCCTATCTTGTCTTAAATTGTTGCAAAAGTAGGCGTATGGCGCATCTGATATAAACACCCACCAAAAAAAAGAACTTCCAAAGAAATGAAGAAGATCTTAATATTGTGATCCGGAAGTAGCGCAAATGTCGATCATTAGCGATTTGCTTGTCCTTGCGGGATGTTCTCTTTTTTTAAACGACCATTCAAGCAGTGTTCAATTTGCCAATAAATTTGATTCTGATGCAGCTGCTTTTAGTGAGTTTCGTTGCTCTCGCGGATGTATGAATATAATAAAATTAATTTTTAATTAAATTTAATTTTAAGTCTTGTTCAGAGGCCCATAACTCGGAATGTAAAGGTGAGCGCAATTCTTTTTATCTTTTTTACTTATTTTCTAAAGCTTTCTATTTAAGCTCAGGCTTTAACACTTCTTTAAAATATGTAGTTTGTTAATCCTTGCTACGTTGGGCACACATGTGTCATTCAGAAGCTATAAATAAGTCATTCTCTAAGAACAGCTTCCTTTGTTTTTGTCTAGGCACAAGAAAAAATACGATGTACACTTCTGGTTAATTTTATTATTCCAATGAAGTTATAAAAAATTAATTGTGGAAAAATTAATTTGAAAAGAACGATTAAAAATGTATGTTCTATTTTGGAGTGCAATTGTTAGCAGAAAGGACTCCTTCCTGGCTATTATTTTGTAATTTGTAGTTTATTCGTAAATAATTTCGTTACATGACATTCAAAAGCAAATTAATTGTTTTTGTTTGTTCAATAGATAAATTTCAATATCATAATTTAGAAACTAATTCTGCCTTGTTGAACTTTAAAGAGACGTCTGGGTTATAATTAATGCCGTCATTGCTGGAAAATTACTTTGTTCAAAATATACGGTTGGGTATGCAAAATAAATCCTAAATTGACTGCTGATGAAAATTCAATGCACGAGTAAATATTTTACAAATAATCGCCAAAGTAAATTGAAGCGTATGTCTGTATGTTTTTAATTATGTTGATATTTATTAGCATTTGAGCAGAAATAATATTTATTGTCATTAGCAATAAGCAATTAAGTGATAGACTATAATTTACACATTAAATTATGTATATGAAATAATAAAATTTAAAATGATACCGACATGGCAACCAGTTGTAAAAAATATCGCCAATGGCTTCAATAAATGAAGCAGAATTCCGTGATATTTTGTTATTCAAATAGAATATGTTGCAAGCAGTGTTGCCAGGACTTGCAGAAAAACGCTAAATCGGCTAAGGAAAAGTTAAATCCGTAAAAAAAAGCTAAAAAATTTCATAATTCAACGTTTTATTTACTTTCAATAAAAAATTTATAGAAATTTATAAGTTAAAAATTATTATACAAAAAGGCACTCCAAGTGCATAAGCAGAAAACAACGAATTACATATTTTTAAATACACATAATTAAATATACAGCGTCCTTCATTAAGCGCTTCCTATCTTTAAATTGAATTAAGGCAAAGTGGGTGTGAGATAACATCGGAATTTTTTATTCGTTTGAAAGAACTGCTGATGCGATTATGTGTGGATCATATGTCCGCCACGTCTTCTCTGAGTGAAGCGCAACCGAAATGTCCAATTTTACATTACTCTAGCGCATAAATGTTGGCTTTGAGAAGCGCTATTGTTTGTGGATTATTCGCATACAGCTGCGACTTAATAAACCCCCACAAGAAAAGGTCAAATAGCACGATCTCGGTGGCCACTTCACATCATTTGCATGTGAGATGACTATGCCCTGAAATAGCTTGTGAAGAAGCTTCTTGTTGATACCGTTTGACGTTGGTGTCCATATCATCAAATTCAGACCAAAAGAGGTTGGTAATCATCGACCTATAGCGGTCGCCGTTGATAGTGATGGCCTGGCCAACGTTGTTCCCTAAGAAATACGGACCGATGACGCCGCCAGCCCAAAATCCATACTGAACAGCGATTTTTTCCGGATGCATTGGACGTTCTTGAATCTCATGTCAATTGGGGTCGTTTAAAATTCAAAAATTTTTTTCATTCTTCCTGACATGGTCCTCTTCATTGAAGATGATTTTTCACGCGGTACGTTGTACGAACAGAATACCCGTTTTGATAAAAAAAACTTTTATTATTTACACGTGTTGGTGAATAATGACTGAAATGACTGAATAAATGACAACTAATTTGACAGAAGTAGCTCCAAGAAGAAGTTCACAAGTCCCTGTATGAAGACCCTTTATAACAAAAAAATTATGTATTTCTATTGACTTCAATTAAATACTGGACCAAAAATATGACAGAATATTTGTATTTAGGCATGATACAATAATCATTGTATACAATATGTACGAGTAGTTTATATTCAGATAAGTAGTCTTCAAAATAAAATATATATATATATATATATAATATATTTATTATTAATTCACATAACAGGTATCAAAAATTCCTCATCGCCAGGAGAATCGGAATTATCATTTGCATAAATATTACGATCGTTTAATAAGTTTATTCAAGCATTGGTAATTACGAAATCATGGCAACATTATTGAAAGCTTTTTAAACAGCATCGAATGTATAATAAAGAATTAAGAATTTTAACTCTAGTATTTATAGAATTTTTTTGTTTCGATTTAATTATTTTCATGGTACTAAAAAGTCTTTCAACCGCAGCGTTACTAAATGCCAAAGCAAGAAATGGATTTTCTTAAATAGTCGCATCTCCACCCAGAACTCAACATTTGTTAAGTTATAACAGCTTTCGCCATTGGATTTCAGTGTCTGTAAATTCTTTATTGTCAATATGACAATTTCAATTCATATGTTTGAAAATGATTTTATGTGTAAAACCGAAAATTTGAACAAAATTGAGCCATTTGGAAGATCAATTTAAAATGAATAAAGGCTAAAATAAGCCATGAAGCTAAACCGTAAATTCAGAAGGTAAAAATCCTCGAAAAAGCTAAACTGGCATCACTGATTGCCAGAGAGCTGGTGTATATAATTATTTATTTGAACAAAAACAAAAAACCGCCTTAACAAAAATCTCATCTTTTACTATTCAGTTCAGCGACTTTGAAATTATTCAAGAAACTTTGAATTTGGGCTGGCTCTGCTCTGCTCTGCTCTGCTCTGCTCTGCTCTGCTCTGCTTCTCAATCTGGCTGGCTTTCACGTGTCTAAACAAATGAAACTTGCATAATTTGAATATATAATTTTCTTGCCATGCTTTTGTTTGATCTGAGCAGAAGAGAAAATATTCAATTCCAACTTGCATTTACAAACATTTGGTGTTTTGGAAGTAACGCGATGGAAATAAATCACTGAACGGTTTTACTTTCGAAATATGGGCCAAAAGTTGCTGAATATCATTAACCTCTTCATTTTATTTACATATGTAAATTGTTGCTTAAATATTGCATAATTAGAAATATTTCGGAAATTAAAAACTGAAAGTGTTTTTCTTATTCAACAAATTAATTGCCAACAGCACTCGTAACATTTCACTGACGTTTCAGTTCAGCTAATTTCTATATTTCTTAAAATATTATAAAATTATTTACATTGTTATGCACATGGCACAGTGGTGCGGAATGAAAACTTCTAAACAGCTGAAAATAAAACCCCAATTCCACTGGAAAATAAATGCAATACAATTTTGAAAACAATTGTGGTTTATTTTTATTTATTTGTGTAAGATTTTTAAATATAAGAAAAAAATAAAATAAAATAAAAAATGATGCAACAAAAACCTGAAAGTTCTATAAAGTTGGGAGTAACATTTCTGTTTTTGTTTCTACGAATAGTACATCGCACTTCTTGCCCATTTTTACCCATTGCATTTAAAACATTTGCACTTTCTAGTTCCATTAAAGAGGCATTTTACAGTATTTGCAAGGCATTGGCAAGAGAACATTAAAGCGGATATATTTTTAATAAAGAGAAATCAAGAATCGAAATCACTTTTCAGTTCGAATATCACACATATTCTTCTTTTTAGTCGCACCAAACGTGTATAGGTTAGATAAGTATAACGAAGTATAACGCCTCTCTCTCAACCCATTCACAGACAGTCGCCTCATGAAACAATACCAATTACAAATAAATCCCACTATTGCGGAAATCCTTACCTGGAAGAATTCAGTCAATTATTTTCATGGCAACAGCTCGGCATTGACACATGAAGTCAACAACGGTCTCTTTCCACTCCACAGACCGGCAGCTCCTGTAATAATCCCGCGAAGTAATGCCGAGTCTATTGGCATGCCTTCCAAACAGGCAATGGACCGTGATAACTGCGCCAGTGTATTGGATGGCCATGTGATTTAAGGAAAGAATCGATCCGGTTTGTTCCAGAGAAGCCTAGCAATAGTGCACGACTCCTCATGCTGGGAACGAAACTGGACCTCCCTATATACCGACCGCAGGTTACCCAGTTTAACTGAGGCAATTTAATAGTTCGGAAATTGAAATTAAATCGGTATCCGTCTTGGCCATGCCATCAGCAATGCACTGACTGGCAATATCGCTGTGTCCCGGCGCCCATAAAAGAGTCACCCTCGAATGGTCGGAGATTTCCTTGAAAAAACCCCGGCGTTCATGGACTCGCCAGGGACTTGATTGCAGCCTGCCTATCAGAGTAAATTTTGTGTACAAGTTTTTTTATTGATTTCGATATATTCTGACCCACTGTTCATTGCAAAAGTTATTGAAACTTATAGAATTTGTTTTTCGTTAAAGATTAGAAGTAATTTTTATGTCCTTCTCTGTTTTGGTTTTGACATAATTAAACGTAATTAATTCATTTCATGAAAAATAGTGTAACACGATTTTCTTATTGCCAACTAGGCCCAGACATCTTAAAAGTGTTTGTGCGTGCCCAGTGTTAAAATAAAATGTGGTTGTTTTTTATTTGGCGTGTTCGCAAAATGTTGAATTAATTCTTGTAAAAAAAAATTTTACACGTGAACGACCTAAAAACAAAAAGTCGCATAAAAACCAACTTCAGCTGTTGTAGCAATAGAAATAAATTTTATGGTTTAGGGACTGAGAAGTGATGCTTTTGACGACAACAATTAAGCAGCCAACAAACAAAAACCATAAGCTTCAACATCAGCAATAAACAACAGCAGCAACATAAAAGGAGGCACGTAATTCCGGTACTTGGATATGAGTAGCAGCAAGCAGAAGAGTAGATGGTTGGCGTTGCAGCACACACACATGCAAAGAAATATTTGTTAGAATTACACATTACTTATGTTGTTATGTTCTTGTTCTTGTGGTTGTTGTTGTTGTTATTGCTGTAGAGGTGCTCATATTGTGATTGTTGCAGGGAATGGGTACATTTTATAGGCCTCTAAACATTGCTTAGTTTCAAGATTCCTTTTTTTTTTGCGTAAAAGTATGTTTTTAATATAGAAAAACACCTATTTGTGAAATTAAAAAAAAAATGTTTTGTTAAGAAAACTGCTTCAAAATATTTTCATCGTAACAACACACCGAGTAATCGCAAGTTACACACAAACGATACACAAACTGTTTCACAGAGTCAATAAACTGTGGAGATGCAAATAAAAACAAAAAAAAGAAATGAGAAACAAAACAGAAAATTATTTTAAATAGTGAAAAATTAAATAGTGAAAAATTATAATCTGCAAAGAAATCTCTTGTCCCTGCATTTAAAAAAGCATCTCTTATCGCTTTAAATTTTTCACTCAAAAACAAAGTCTTTTAAATTTACAGCCATCTACTACAGATTTTCATGTTCAACGTGAGATTTACAACTGACTGCAGCTTGTTTGTGTTCGACCCACAGAAATTTAACCCATTTTGGATGATAAAAAACACACATATCTAAACAGTGTACAGCCTTTTTTTTAAATTCGCCAAAAATTTATGCATTTTTTTCTCATATTGCATTCTTTATGAAATAATTGCTGGAAAAAAATTGCTTGTGTAAAAAATAAAATTTTTTTTGCCAATACAGGAAATTTTTGGCGTCGACGAAGGTGAAGAACCTTAAAAAAAACTACATAAAGAAAAATAAAATGAAATATAATTAAATATAATTGTCTAGAAGTTTACTTAACGGCCCTTTAGGAAATACAAATCAGACCCAAATTAAATGCTGATTCAATATTTAAAGAAATGGTATTCTGAAGATCAGAACATGTTTTTGGGGGACAATTTAAATTAAGGCAATGATCTCTAGCTTGAGTGGAGAACAGTCGAATAAAATTTCACTACAAGTGAAATTCATATGTTTTCAAACATGGATAAATTTACTTTACGCTTGTTGTAATTAATACTAATAACAGTAATAACTCAAAATATGTCAAAATAATAAAAATGTTTATATATTTTTTGCTTGTAACAATGATACATTAATAAATAAGAATAACAACATATCCCAATAAAATTAATTTTTATAGCGATTGTTTTTTCTTACATTTACAGCGAAAAACCACATGCAAAAGAAGTAGTTAATGCATGGGTTCTAGTGCAAATTAATTGCTTCAACTTGCGCATGTCTTTCACATAGGGGTAACGTTGGGGTATCATGTGTTCACATTTAACAAAACAACTCGGCATTTAAATGAGGGCTTAGAACCAATGAAAGTTCAATGTTTTGGTTACGTTGCACCATGGGTTAATAAGTTCCTGTAACACATACGAGTATAAAAATTTATTTAAATTTTAATTACAACAGCGCAGTTGTTCGGATCAGTTAATCGGTCGAGTTGAATGTGTTTGCCATGAGTTCAACAGTGATAATGTTTTCCACATTTAAGATGCCATTAAAAATTAATTCAGTAAAAGAAGTGCATAAGAAGTTATGAAAATGCGAATTCATAGTGAATATTTTCACTTTTTTGCTGGATGCTATATTCTCTTTTAAACTACTAAGGCGATCAAGCTCACAATCTAGACAGCTCTTGAACTCAACAAGAACAGTCGATTGAAAATTTTACTAAATCGGATAATTCATTAGAGAGGGCTCCTTTGGATAGAAATACAGGATTTTAGAGATTCAGTAGGAGAAAATCCCTACAAAAAATTAAAATACCGACAAGCAATGGCCAGATTCAAATCCAAATGATTCTGATGATATAATTTTTATTGAAGAAAATAATAATTTTGAATAAAAATTTACAAAGTTTTTATGCATTTGCATATGTGCATACTTACTTACGAGTATATCTTTATATTCAATTACTTTTTTTTGTCTTGCACCGGCACTCAGGCTATCAACCCTGCACGTGCAATGCATGGAGCTGGAACTACTGAATGTATGCAAATTTATTTACACATGTGTGTAAATTTATTTCCTGAACACAAAGTTCTTCATACGTTTTGAATAAATGGAAATGTAAATTTTTAGAATGTTAAAATAGTATTTATTTGTATTTCGTGTATAATTTTTTACTTAAATTGAGTGGTTTTTTTACATTTTATGTGATTTTTGCTACGAAAAAGTTGGCATCACCGATTATGACAGTCTAGTAATTATTTTTGAAGTAATTTTGTATTCAACAAAAAGCTAAGCATATAATTTTTATTTATAAACCTTAAATACTGCATTACAGTGATGTTAACGTTTTTTTAATTTCTTCCATAAATTATAAATAGCAAATTCTTCCTTTTTCACATATGATTCACATGTGATTATTTGACAAAAACTTAATTTCAAACTCTTTGAAATTTCACAAGTTTTCGACCGTTTTCCCATTTACGTAGATCTCTCAATTAACTGTGATATGTTAAAATAATTTTGGTCTAGAAAAGGTTTTACAATTAATCTGCCTATTAAAGCTTTCGTAATTTTTACGGCAGTTAAAACGTAACTAAAACATCATTACGTAGCCTGATTAAAAATTAATTACCTTGTGCGAGGTCTTAAATTACTGTGAAATACCGTATGTACGCTTAACATCACCGACCGCATGTGTTAAGGGTATCTTAAACAGAATGTACTTCCAATGCTCTGCTTGCTGCGATATGAAATTTTGCATTGAATTTTGTGTTCGTAGCACTTGTGGCGGTGATACCGGCACCATAATTATATTTTAATTTCGAATAATTTGCAACACCTCGTTGTGAAAGGGTTAAGATTTACACACAAATATGAAATACCTTGCTTTGCTTTATTTTAAATTGCTTTTTCTTTTAATTTTACCCTTTTGTCTCTCTATGTGCTTGTTATCATCGCCATACTTTATATCGCATTTATATTCATGTTTTTTTTTTTCTCTTTCTTTCTCTTCAAGTAAAGCCTGCAGCTTTTTTCAGTGAAATGAAACGTGTTTCGGTCGAAAACAGAAAAAGAAAAAAAAAAGGAAATATGAATGAATGACTGTCATCAATAAGACTAAATATGCTGGCAATTTTTGTAGAATAGAAAGGGAAAATGTGTTGGAAAAAAACCAGCAAAACTTTGAAGGATTCTAAGATGATTTATTACTTGGTTTTGCAGCACTTTAATTTGACTTCATTTAGAATAATTTTCTTTTAACGATAATTGCATTGTGGTAGTTTACTGCTCTGTATTGTAATTAACATCATCGTAATAAGTTAGAGACAATATGAGGCAATAGTTCCTGTTTCTATACAAACAGCTCATTACTTCCGTCTGCATAGGGAATCTTAACAATGGCGTGTGACGCGTCAGGATAACAGCAATGACAATAGCAACACAATTACAATTGTTGCAAAAATGGGTCATAATTCAATAAGGGAATATTATGCAGGACTTTTTGTCTAGTGTATATCCTTAGTTATGAATATTGTTATTGTATGAATATTTGTTAATTGTTGCCATACGACACAGCATACGTCATCGCTGCGAATAGAGGATTCTGGCAATTATAATTCCATAAAAAATATTTAAACCGACTAGGAATTTTTTTACAAATGTGTTTTTATTTTAACATGTTTTGGGTCTTCAAATGCCGCAGTAAAATAATGTAATCAATTTTACTCTAACGGCCATATGAGTACCGACCACTTTCGGATGACAACCAGTGGTGGCCATGCAATTTTGTGCATACAATTCCCTACGAAACTTTGCAACAGCATCATACGGAGCTACTGACTTGAAGGTATATTTTATTTCCTATATTTCAATATACCCATTTAGCGAGATTCAAAATAAATTGTTTGGACTGTTGTAACGCTCAAAACGCGTTCATTATTAAGAGCGCATTCATTTGTGGTCAACTTGGCAGCGAATCGCAGTACGCGTTGCAGGGAAAATTCGAACAGCACACATGTAGAATGGACTAACCGCAGAGGTCTTTCCTGTTGCTTTTGACGTGGGAAATTCAAATCGAAAAACCAGGAACACTACTCCCTCGACCCTCTCTCCCAAAACCTCTTTTCCTATTTTTTCAGATGTATTTTTAAACAACACACAGTCTGCTAAGAGCCAGGGGTCTAGGCGGGAATCGAAAACGCAACCTCCATAATGCTCACGCAGTAGGCTACCGCATGTGTAGCGGTCATCACCTGAGTGCCGGTCCTTAAAAAAAAGTCACAGATTTCGCGTGAAATTAAACCAACAAATTAGCATTCAAAATTGTTAAACGATAATCTGTTTTATGTCTTAATTTTAAATTTATAAATTGCATTGGTTCGAATCTCGTGTTATCCAATTAATTAAAATTTTTAATTTCAATTTAATGACACTGACTTTGTTTGGCCCATTGATTTTTTAATTTGACCGCTTGAAAGTTGTCCAACAATTTGCCTACACAGCGAAAAATTAAATTTAATTTTAATTAAAAATTTTGTAAAGAAATTAATTTAGTATCAATTAAATTATTATGTTGGCTTAATTGAAATAATTTTCAGTTAGATATTTAATAATAATAATTAAAAATTTAATTAAATATATATTTTAAAAATTTCAAACAACTCTTTAATAAAAAAAAAGAATTATTTGGATTCAAGGTTTGAGTGCTTTTGGATAATAATTTTTATTTGCATAGTGTTGCATATCACGAATTTCAAACAAAAGTCATCGGTGTCGTTAAAAAGTCCTACGAATCACTATTGCAAAAGTTTGCGATCATAAAGATTCTTTTAATTATTTTTTTTTTCGGTTCAAATAAGACAAATAAAAATTAAAATAAGAAATAAGTTTAGCCATTCGTCGGTATTTGAGCAATAAAATGTCAGTCAAGTAAAATAATAAATAAAATGCGTCCCCTTAGCTTAAAAACAAAATTAATATCAGCGACGCCGCAACTTTGATTTGCAATTAACACGCAAGTGCAGAGTTGTGCAAGAATTAAGCTGCATCTTCCTACCACTTTCACCAACTGTCTATTCTCCACACTATACCCTACGTATATCCAAGAGAAAATAAATAAAAAATATAGCCATCATCGTAGCATACAGTTCGCTTTTTACACACGTTCAGTCAAGTCCTCAAGTGCAAATAAAACTGATATGAATACTCCCATGTATATTGAAAAGTGCATTTTGTTCACATCTTTCGTTTCGTAAAGGCATAGATTTCATAGATGTAACTTGAAATAAATCTGTTGAATGCACTTCGTTAAGTACATATTCACTTTTTTCTTGCCTCTGTTTCACCTACTACCACAGAGACCCCTTCGAAGTGGGTGAAGAAAATATATGTACGTACGTAACTAATTGGACATGAAAACTCCCATGAAACTTTGAATAATTTCTCCCCTTGCACTTACATGTTTGTTGTGCAAATTTTTCTTTAAAGCAGCAAAAGAAAAGAAAGTTTTAACACAATAGCAACTGCATGGAATACTTATCCAACAATAATTATCTGAGGAAAACTGATGTGTGAGTCAGATAGGAATTTATAATGGGTACTGAGAATAATAGTGGGAACGTAGTTTTTTTTCTGTTGAAACAAAACATTTTTATAGGGTACCAGTATTAACGAATAACTAAACAAGTGAAGTTTCAAAGTATAAAATTTTTTAATAGCAGACGATATTAAAGCTTATTTAATATGGAGTTGTTGTTTTCAAAACATGCCAAAACAAAAATAAGTAAAAGCAGGGTTGATTTTGTTTCAAAGGCTGTGTTCATGTACATATTTAACTGAACGTAGCTTCTAATGGCGGCACGTCATAAATTTAATTTAATTTGTGTGCTGTTGAAAGTGAAGACAAAAATATCTTCTTGTGCGGGTAGTAAAAAAGGAAAAACGTAAAAGACTCTGCAAGAGGTTGAATTATTAATCGAAATTTGAGCAGGGTACATACATGAGCTGAGGGGTGGCCGCAGGAACCATCAGGTTTTTATTTAATTCACAAGCTATTATTATATGATTTTTGTATCAGCTGTTTAAGCTACCGGCATTACGTCAAATAAAACACAATAATTGTAGTGTGAACACTTTGGTTAGAGAGTTTTAAAAACTTACATGTTTAATTTTAACAGTGTGAACTCCATATAAAATAAGTAATTTAGATGTAGTTTTGCATCTACACCATTTGATTTGTCTTTAAATTTGTGTTAAGTGGAATACTTTTTAAAAATGATTTTTGCAGAAACTTTTAAATAATTTTCTTTAAAAAATTAAATTCTCTTTGAATTAAGCATCCTCAAAAAAAGTTCTGGGTTTCATTAAAATTTTCTTTTGTTTGAAATGGTTAAGAGCTGAAAAACACAAAGGAAATTGCCTGGAAAATTTTCATTAATTATATCGAAATTATTTTCTAAATTGTATCTCATTAAGGAGAATAATAACAATACGATGGTAACGCCACAAGTCATGGAAAAAAAATAAATAAATACTAATTTTGTATAAAATGATTTGCATACTTGAAGAGACGAAATTTTGATGTAAAATTTAAAGATAGGAAAGGAAAAAATAATTTGTAGAAGGTTTTCGTGTCGCATAAAGGAAAAAGTTTAAGGGTTCACTTTTGTTAACACTAATTATCACCCATGGGAACAAAAATTTCACTTAATTTTCGGGTAATTTCAAGAAAAATCAGTCATGAAGTTTCTTGTCGGCATAGGACTTCAATACAATTTTTTACACTTGGAAATCTAACTAAGAAACCAAATCGCTAAGCCATAATTTCTTGTAAACTTCCCAATACCTTACAATTTTATAAATTAAAAATTCAATATTTTCTGTTCCATTGTGTCTACTGCGTCCAATTTTAATTTGTTTTAAAGGGGTCACTTTTCACACCAAAAAAATTTTTTGAAAATTAGGAGTGCCATCATACTCAAGGCTCGTCACAACGACTGGAAAAAGGTAGAGGAAATGTATCCAAAGAATTTTTTTCGAACTTGGAAATCTTAAAGAGTAAGTCTAACACAGCATATCGTGAAATGTTTATTTTCGGACAGCAAGGTGATTCAATAGAAAAAAGGTTATTTTTTGGATGATAAAGGAATAAAAAGTAAAACAGATCATCAAACATCCCAGGCAGGTTATACTCTTCGAAAATATACAACTGATTGGGATGAACGTGAACAAAGTCACGGATTCTGCACATAGTTGCAGAATAAAGCTCGTAGCCTGAACGAAAAAGTATGAGATAAAATAATGGCTCGATTATGGATTGCAACAGAACTACAGTTGCGTTGCCAGGGGGAATGCAGCCACAAAATAATGGTTGCCAAAAAACACTAAAAAGCACTGGAATTTTTGGCAACTGGAGTTAAGGCAGATTCTATCTGCATTACCGTTTTCAGCTGCTGGCAACTGCACATCAGTCTGGTTGCAATCCTTAATCGAGCCATAAAACAAATTTTATTTTCTTTGTGATTTTAAGACCTTGATGGTGATATTATTTCATATCATATATCATATCAAGTCAATATGTAAATTTACAGAAAACTTTATAAAATATTATTTGCACAATTTATTTAATTTTCAATCTTAAAAAAATATTTTTTGTGTAAAATTTACGTTGCAAAAAAAACGTTAAATAAAAGAAACTAATTTCGAAGCTGTAAAATTTTTTACGTTTTCTATTTGTAGTGCTGCCCCCTCGTATTATTATTTTTTTTAAATATGATTGCTGCGTAGAGTATGAAAACAAAAGCGTTTTTCTGTGTACGACTTCTATATAAAATGCGTAATTTTTTTCCCATTCTCCTTTTTCCTTTTTTTTTCTGTTTTTCTTCTCTCGAACAGTTTTAGCCATTTAGTAATTGCGACCATTGTGAAGAGAAAATCTGTGTAAAACGAGTATAGTGAAGTGCTGGTAGAATTTGTATTTTACTTTTACCAGCTTTTTTATTTTTCTTTATAAATTTTTAAAAAGTAAATGATGTTGATTAAAATACAATTAAAAAAAAACATTTCTATTCCTCCCACAACATACTTTGTTTCATTTATAACGTGATACAGACATAAAGAGAGTTTCATTTTACTTTTATGTGCAACAAACTGTGGGTCAATGCTCTGCAATTTTGTGTGCGATTTGTTAAAATTAAATTTTTAATTTAATTTCATTTTGGAACGATTATTCTTTTTTGCGCAATTTAGGCGTTACTAATTTATTATTTTACTAATTTTTGAAATAAATCAAATGTGAGTGAAACGCTTTTCAGTGCAGACAAAATAACTTTTCACAGTCTAGCGATTACACTTTCATAAATGTAAATCATTTTCTTTTCTTTAGTTTTCATTAATTTATTAAAAGTGTCTGCCCTGCAATGTATCGTTGGCACTTCAGAATACAATTAAATGTTAATTTTGTTATTTCGTTATATTTCTTAAAAAAAAAAGAGTTTAAAAATTTCGTTTATTAAAATAAGTTTAGCAAATTAACGCTTCTATAGAGACATTCTGATGGAAACTGCTCCATTTTACATGCCATTTTTTGACCAATTTAAAGAATTGCCTTTGTGTATGGAAGTGCGGGATAAACACTCCTACACATATTAAATTTTACATTACTCGCAGAGTCTACCCATTTGCTTTTTGAAAGAAAATTGGCGGATAATGTGACATGGCAGAATTTGCAAAAATTCTGAATATTGTTGTACCGATACTTATAACAACGGCGTACATTTATTTGGTAAAAATATTTTTATATCCAAGGATTTGAAATTATTTCGACTGCGTAGCAGGCAATAATAAAGTAGTTAATTTCAGGGCAAAGCAAACAATGCTTGATCTTGTGTCAATTGCAATTGTGTCTGAATAATTTATTTATTCAACAATTAATGTGTGCTTTTTTTATTAAATTTTTTCCTATACTAAACATATTGCATGTTGTAATTTAAGACAACTTCAGCACAATTCGAAAAAAGTCTTTACGGCAAAACGTCAAAGACAACGAATAAAAACTTGTAATGGAATTGCCACAAATATCTTTTCCCAAATAACTTCTACGAAGAATTTTTTGCATGTTCGTTTCAAATGCCACAATATGAAATATAAATGGAAAAACTGTTCTCACAAGATAATCTAATGAACAAATATTTGCTCTTGATTTTTCGTTTCTTGTTATGATTGTCATGGCTGGTAAACACGCCAGCAACAAATTTCATAATAAAACGCAAAAAAACTAACCAAACTCCGGCATAATGACACTTGAACTCCATTAAAATTAAAAAAGAAAACAAAATACGCCACTACCAGCAGCTTGACCAAGAAAAAGAAAAACTTAAGCAAAAAAAAAAAAAAATAGTAGAAAACTACCAGTATTAAATCATAGAAAACCAGCCACTAAAAATATAAAATCTTTGTACAGCAACAATTACACCCACCTTATTTTAAATGGAAAAGGAAAAAAAGCTTAATAAATATATTTAATTTTCCAAGAGCAAAAATAAACTGAGATTAAAACATTGCGATACGTTTCACTATCTATCACGAGTACTGACTCTAAACAACTCCCAAAACGAAAAGAAACTTTTAGAACAATCACAGCTAAACCAAATACACACAGCAACAATTGTTTTAAATTAAATAGAGAATTAAAAACATTTTCCCACCGCACCTTTTAAAACGAAAAAATTAAACAATAAAAAAATTTAAGCAAAAAATTGTTTTTTTGCTGAATAAACTGGAACAGCAGCAAAAGGAATTTCAATATTTATGTTGCATTTTGTATGTTATTTTTTGTTTCCATTTTTTGCTCTTATATTTTTATTTAGAAAATAATTAAAATTCATTTTAAAGCCGGTAGAGTGGAAATGAAAAAAATTATGGTTATCAAAAAAGTTTAAAAATTGTAGAAGGCGGTGTGGCGTACAGTGGGTTAGAGAAAACGTTCACAATAATCGTTCGTAGGAAAGACTTTTTAGATCTTGCAGCTTGCAGGACACCGTCCTTCGTCGGTATTGTGCAGCACCGGCGAAGTAAAATAATTACTAAAAATAACTACGAAAAGGAACCTCAAAAATTCAATACGTCTCCTTGACATCGGAGACGCGACAACACTGCTATAAAAACAAATAACGTGCATAATGCAGTGTTGTAAGATAGTAAAGCTTCAAAAGACATAGAATTGCGTAGCAAAATTATTAGACTTTGAAGCGAAATTTAATTAAGATCTTGTTACTTTGAATTTTTTTCTATCTCCCTCTTGATAATTTCAACTAAATTTGAAAACTAATGGCTCGATTATAAATGGCAACCAAACTTTACAAACTTACAAACAAAACATTGAAAAGCACTTGAATTTAAGTAACTGGAGTTAATGCAGTTTCGATCTGCATTACCATTTTGAGCAACTGGCAACAAAACTTCATTTTAAAATTATCGTGAGGCCACTGTATCTGTTCTCGGCATTTTTTCCCCCCTTAAGTTATAAAGCATAAGAGAATAAATAATTTGCCAGCAGACGTTATTTATTTAGTTATTTTTTAATTTTAACGTAACCCGCATTATTATTTCATTAAATCATTTATTTAATTGAAAATATTCACCAAATTCATTTCATATTTCTTTTCAGATTATCAACATCATAGAAAAAGGAAACCCACAAACATTGAAAAGTTTTTAAAAAAATTTTTGCACAACAAAAATACAACAGCAACAATAACTGCAACCAACCGTCATTCACTTTGTTCCCTTAAAAAGGCATGAATGACACCATTCAAATTAAATAAATTAAATCATATAGAAAAAAAAACAAAAAACATTAAATAAATTTAAAAAAAACCGAAGTAACAAATTGATTGCAGAATTATAAAATCATCGAAAAAGAGTCAATAATAGTGGCAAATATTGCAATATATTTCAAGGGTTTATAAAAAATCAAAGCAACAACAATAAAATGTAATAAATTACATTTGCGTGTATATGTGTGAGTTCTGCGGTAAATCGACAAGGATAGAAAAATATTTGTAAAAAATTATCACCGAAAGAAAAATATTGTAACAATTTTAAATTTTTGTGTCGAAAATTATTTGAAGAAATCACAAACATGCATTGCCTGTGCCGACCGTCGCGTATTATGCCCGTTCGCATTAATTTACTGGATGAAACGGATTTCATATATGAAATCAAGGTGAGTGAAAGCAAATTTTATTGATTTTTATATTTTTTTTTGTCTAACAACTTTCACAGGAGTATTTGCATCGCCTGAGAACCAAACACAAGTGTGCGCTGATGATGAAGGTGTAGCAGCCTTCGCAAACAGCATGTGGTAACGTTCAGCTGGTGTTGTGGCAGTATAATTTACTACATTCTTTAGTTCAATTTCTCAGTAGTTATCACATTTAATTTTGCTTTCTGGAATATTTCAAAACTTTAGCCAAATTACAAAATAGTAAATTGATCGTACGAATAAATAGAAAATTCGAACCAGGGCTAAAATTGCAAAACAAAAAAAATATTTAATCAGTGTTTTTTTTTAACAACAACTCACGTCAAAGCCAGTATCATATTGCCTGCATATAAAAAGTCGTAAACGAAACAAACTCCTATGGCAGCAGTAATAATAGTTGCACTTGTTGTGGCAATTTTTTTTTATAATTTTTTTGTGTTGATTTTTTCCATCAAATTGTGTGAAAATAAAATAGAACTGTTTTAGCAAACGTATGCAACTTAGAAGTGATAAAAATAAATATCCATTGCTACTGTTCATTCACACTTCATAATGCCACTCGTGTTGCAAATGTTGCACTTATTGTGCAAATAAAAAAAGAAAAGAAATAAATGTAGTCAGTAGACAGTCGATATACGAGTGCTTCGTTAAAGGCAACACAGCAATTTCTGTTCATTTGACCTGATAGAACAATTAAATATTAAATGTAGGTATGTAGGTATGTAGGTATGTATATTTATTGGGGCAATGCAGCAACCACGAAATCACAAACGTTTAAGAACAATCTGTGATGAGTATTTCTCATGAGGGTGCGCTTCCTTGACTTAATTCTGATGATCAGAGCCGATTTGTATAGTTTATCGGGTTGTTACGTTACGATGACCAATTTCCGATTGGCTGGAATATATTTTATACTAAATACAAATAAAGAAGTTAATTTACGACCCGAAAGTCGTTGGTTCAAATCCTATGCATGTGTTTATGCTAATGTACTTCAAACACATTTCTGCGTTACTTTCTGAGTGATAAAAATCTGCAGATGGTCTGTCTTTTAACTTAAATACCAATGCGTCAACACCAGATATGATGCAACTCAAATAGAAGAATTGCGTATGAATTAAGTCATACTTTATCGCTTCACCACCAATCACTATTCTCTACACTACAGCTTTTCAGAGAATGTGACACACAATATCAACTTTGTTGGTAGGCATCTTATTTTGCTTCAGAGTTACATCACCCAAAAAACTTGTAATTGAGGCTCATCCAGGAACGCAATAAATTTCATGCGTTTATGCGGTCAGTTCTGTCTTTATTTTCTTGAACTGCCAACGTATATGTTACCAGCCAGTGCAATCGGTTGATTTCGAAACTTCGTTATTACTGTCGCAAGATTTATATTTTTCTCTTTTTAATTTTGTTTATTGGGCAGAAAATGAAGGAAAATATATATTAACACTTTAATAAATAGAATACCAATTAGACAGCTTCCGGACGACGAAACTTTACTTTGCATAGTCTTGATTTTTTGGGAGAAGAGGGCAAGGGAATGGAAATGATTACTTTCCCGTACAGGCAAAGTTACTTTCTACTGCGATCGTCGTTCATAGTTGTATGTGTATAAACAATTTATAGTTGTAGTTGTGAATCTGTTTTTTTGAACTCTAAAAGTTAAAACAAAAGAAAAAAAAGTTCTCAAGTTTTCTTTTGAAAGCGGCTTTCATCAGCCACCCTGTATATGAAAATTTCGTGTCAGCGAATTTGAGTTCGTAGGCCTCCGAAAAGGCTCAACCGCTTTTAATAGATTTCTTTTGGGATTAAAGTATATATATACGGGTATATACAAATAAAGTATTTTTCATACCTCCTGCCCTCAAACTATGGCCTGGTAAAGAGAGTCAATATATGGCTCTCGGAAATTATCTGGCCGATAGTGATGATGATGACATTTAAAAACAAGATAGTTAAGAGTAAGAGAAGGACGGACACATAAGACATACAGATATTTGTTGAAAAATAGCAACGTTTATGGATATTTAATTTGCTGTTTCCCACGTCAAAGGTGACAGGAAAGACCTCTGCAGGGAGTTTATTCCACATACGCGCTGTTCGGCCGAAAAATACACTTTAATGGGAAAATGGGAAAATATTCTTCTGTCACGAGCTGAGTTCTGAAGGTATATGAAAGGCGATATGAAAAATTGTTCTGCATTATTTACTCAAAAATTTTATTTTATGACATTATGATGTTGTATGAGTAAATGAGCGATATGTATGTCTCTAAATCGTGTAGCGCAATATAATCCGCCACACTACTCCACTCGTAAGCATTAGCTTGTTCACTACAGAAGAATAAATAAATTAGAGTTGCAAGATCTGTCAGCCATATGACAGCCAGCTTCCCTAAAATGCTACAGAATCTCTGGTAACAAACTTCCCTTTGGGTACAATCCCTGCAAACATCTTTATTTATTTTCACAAAATACAAACAAGCTGTCGGCAATGGTTTTTTGTCTCTGTGCGATTTTCTTATACTCGTACATATTCATTTTGTTGTTTCAGCAATCCATTTTCTCCCTTCAATTTTTTTTTATTTTTAACCAACAATTTGTCAATAAATAGTTATTTTATTTATGTCTGTTCCATATGGATTTCTAAATAACGTATTACATGTGACATTTGGGGTCATAAATGTATCGAGTAGAAATATTTGTCCCCAATATTATGGATGTACGAGCATGTGTATGCATGCACAAACATACATGAACACGCACAGTCAGTCACGACGAAATACATCCCAGTCGAACAACAACACAATGCCAAATGAATGGAGAATTATTTGGTCAAGTTGTCATTTTACTTCAATTATTGATGAGTCTTTTTTCATTTAATAGAATATTCTGTTTTTATTACGATGCTTCCCTCATAATTTATATAAATATTTTGTTTTTGCTAAATCAGCAATAAGTCCATTATGATTGCGAATGAAATACAATAAATAAAAAATATAGTTCTGCAGGAGGGGAATGAAAAATTCGTGTTCGATATTCATTTACAAATAATAATGAATATTAAACTCTTAATAAATCAGAAATAATATTTTAACAGAATAATATTTTCTGGCAATTAACAAAACCAATATGAAGGCAGCTTTAATCAGGTAATATCACTGGCGCACAATCCAAAAATTGTGTATTTTTTCATCTTGGACCACTGCTTAGGAGGAATTCCCTACACATATGCAATGCATTGCACTGAAACTAAATAGAGAGAGAGAGAGAGAGAAAGAGAGAGGGATACTGTAGCGAATAGACAGGTGGTGAAAGTGGTAGGAAGAAAGAGTTTAATTCTTGTACAACTCTGCAGTTGCGTGTTAATTATAAAGCAAAGTTGGGGCGTCTCTCTTAATAATTTTGAGGCATTATAAGGGGAACCATTTTATTTATTACTTTACTTCTCCGAGGTTTTATTAGCCAAAGAACGACGAGGGTGGGCTGTGAATCGAACCCGAGTCATATTGCTTGCAGAACCAACACGCTAACTACTCAGTCATCAGCACACTCAATTCTTCAATAATTTCAATTTAAATTTATTTTACCAACATCAAGTTTTTTGCCAGCCATAGGAGCACGTTCACTCAGCTAATCATGATGTTTATAGACAGTGCGAGTTTTATTATTCTTTAAGTAACAACCATTTACAAGCATCCTTAAAGGGTTATGGATCACAGAACAATGGAAACAACTAACAGCGTAAACCAAGAAAGCAAATTTTTTTTTAGAACTGTCGCCATTATTTATTAAAAAAAAAAGCTGTTATAATTGTTAACCAGGTGCAGAGTACATACATTTGTATCGAATTGTAGTACTGTGCAGAACATCAGCAACATTATTTTAATAATAATTTATTTTCTTTTTTTGCATCTGGTACACTTCTCTAGTGGCATGCAACAGCTGCATAATTACGTGCACCTGTTTCTCTTCAAATTGATAATATTTCTTATATGGAATGTTTTTAGTGCTGACTCTGATTGTGCAGCAGGGTTGCAATGGCTGAGGTAGTTAGCACGTTGACTACAAAACCACAAGTCGTGGGTTCCACCCCAGTTCAAGACTGAATCATAAAACCGCTACGCATTTTTCTGATATGCATTAATGTGATTTTGTGTGTCAGTTGTTGTCGGAAGGTTTCAGTGGCGAAGGCCTAGTCAATGGTCACTGAACAGAATCGGTTTCAGCTGATACTAATCCATAATAACATCAGAGCGGCCTCCTTCGTCGGTATTGTGCAGCATCATCACTGCTATAAAAAAAGAAACGTCCAAAATAGGGACGGTTTGTGGCGTATTTTCATACACCTGCAACTTAAATTACTCCACACGAAAAAGTCTAACAAGGGCAAATCGCATGATCTCGGTGGTCAGTTTACACCACCTCCACGTGAGATGACCATGCCTTCAAATCGCTCGTGCAGAATATTCAACGTGGCATGAGCTGTGTGGAACATAGCGCCGTGTTGTAGAAATCACATGTCGTTGGCCTCCAGATCATCCAATTCAGAACAAAAGAAGTTGGTAATCATCGACATAAAGCGGTGGCCGATGACAGTGATGGACTGGCCAACGTCTTTCCTAAATATGGACCGATGACGCCACCAGCCCTATATCCACATCAAACAGTGACTTTTTCGGGGTGCATTGGACGCATTGGTATTGTCCTAAATTTGACAATTTTGTTTCTTTACGTCCCACACATCCAGAAATAGGCCTCATCGCGGAAAATTATTTTTCTAAGAAAATTAGGGTCAGTTGCCAACTACTACAATTTTATTGTTTGCTGCATTTTATTATTTTTTGAATGATGTATCCGTCCAAGAACAGACTGAATAAAAGACCACCAATTTGACAGATGTATCTTTGTAATCTTAAGCAGAATTTGAAAGAAATATTTCAAAAACAAGTCTTTCAATCTACCAACAGCACTCCGTACGCCGCAAAAGTATATACCTTATTAGCGGCAAACACTCGAAAGTAAAATAATTTCTTAATTAATTCTCATTTGGTTTGTTAAAAAAGGAGTTTTAACAACACTTGCATTCCTTAGCAATTACATAATTAGTTTTTTGTTCACTAATTATGTACTGAAATGGAAACTACACTAAAAAATATTTCTTAATTGTGTATTTACACCAGACTGAAAAAAAGTACTTAGGCGATTTCAAACAAAATCGAATTAATTTTATCAGTATGTATTTTTGGACGAAATCTAATAATATAATAAGCTAAGAAGTAAGCAAATATGGTTTTTCACAAAATACAATCATTTTTGGTGTGTGTGTGTGTATGTATAATAATTTGGGAGCGTAGCTGATACATGTGCTTTATACGAACGACATGACTTTTATTTATTTAGGCGTGTTGGGTGCTTTCGCTCTGCACAGCAGTGTACATAAGGACCGCTTAATTCGTGGCCTGACTGACTTGCGAATATTGTATACATATGTATGTATGTTTGGATGTGTTGCATTGTATATTGCTGTTTTGGAGACAATGTTTCAGAGCGTTTGATTGTGTGTGTGTGTGTGTGTGTCTAAACATGGATTTAACGCGAAAACATAAGTACATTCGATAATCGTATATGAACACAACGTGATTTGAATAATGTTTCTGAAGAACGTGCTCAGAACACACACACTTAAAAAGAAATACATGACCATTGCAAAATACATTGTATTGAACAATGTGCACGTATGAACATTTTTTTGAATAAATAGCAGCCATAATTGTTAACTAAGTGCATTCATTCTAGATAGATTGACAAATAAATAGAGGCATAGCCCATTCAATACGAGTACGTAAATTAAACAGCATATCACATGTTCACACACACACACACCCACACACATGCATGCGCAGGGAGTATTAAAAACAAAAAATATTTTTATGAAATTTTTAAAAAGCGAATATTGGCATTATTTTAAGTGACATCTTCGTTTTGACTGCAAGAATGATGTTCATGAAATTGACTGGCCTGAGACGGATCTTTTTTGACGACAACGAGTGTAGTTGCCTGTTACTAAGGCCGTCACGGTACACTTTTAATTGTACATTATTGTACGATTTAACAAATTGCGTTTGTACTCGTAAATGTGAAAAACATATCAAATTAATTTGAATAAAATGGGTTAAGAATCTATTTGGTAAATGTATTTCTGCAATGCATTAAGCATAATACGAAAATTATTTATAAATGAAACATTTCGAAAAGTATGTTTTGTTAAGTTGTTGCCTAAAAGAGTCTTTCAAGTGTTCGACAAGTATTTCATTTTATTTTATTTTATTTATTTTCATACACTAGAAGTTTCTAACAAACTATAAAAATATTTTCAAAAAGGTAAAAAATGTTTATGTTTTACAGCAGCTTCAATGTCAGTCAACACCACTTTTAAAGGGTATTTTTTTTTGTTTGTTTTAGTGTTTTTTTTTTCTTTCCCCATGACATTTACAAAATACCGAGCGTTTTGTTCATGTAGTAGATCAATTTCCAAACGCATTGGCCATATTTTTTCCTAAGCAAGCCGCCAAAAATATAATCGAGTTGAATCAGGTTGAAATAAGATAAGATAAGATTGATTAAAATTACCAACACTTTATTTCACCTTAATTTGTTTTTAATTCATTTTGTATGATTATAATTTAAATTGGTTTTGCAGGAATTATAGACTAGTGGAAAAATAAAACAGAAGGAAGCAAACTTGAAAGAAATTAGAAATGGTAAATTTGAACTTCGGTAATAGTTGTGTATGTTGGAATCAAAAACTCCCGTATTCATTTTCGTCAAAGGAAATTTACTTGCAACATAAGCCACTTGAAAAGCAGTGAAACGTATAACATACACAAAGAGCGTCGATGATGGAAGTGTTGCGACTTCCCAAAACGGGTTCTGTTTAGCCTGTGTAAATTGGAATTCGTTTTTTTTTTCATTTTTTGAGCAGTACACATGCTATGCTGGAACTAAAGGAAAGAGATAATTTGTGAAGTGATAGCAGGTCAAGCTTCACTATTTTATAACTCTGTTTCTGCACGTTCCTTATTTTATATAGCAGTAGTGAAGCACCTCTGATGTGAAGGAGACGTATTAAATTTTTGAAGCATCGTTTTAGTAGCCATTTTTTTCTTAAATATTTTACTTCACCGCTGCTACAACCTGCCACTGAAACCATCCGACAACAACTGACACACAAAGACACACTAATGCACATCAGAAAAATGCGAGATGTTTATTTTTAATTTAGAATTTTAGTCTGAAACAGGGGTTGAACCCAGGTCTGTTTTGGAATTTGTAGTCAACGTGCAGACTACCATCCATCGTGCCATTGCCACCCGCAGCTTGATACCTTTTTGGCACAATTATCTCAGAAATCGGACGAACAAGGTGAGAGGTTCCACCAGCTGACCATGCCAATGGAAAAGCGATTCAAATACAAAAAAATTAGATGCAATGCTGGCGAAGGTTTGTTGGTGGAGTTCTAAAATTATGCAGTTTGATCTTGAAAGCACCGAAGATGAAGTTGAAGATGATACTGAAATTGGTGGATACACTGAAGAAAACATGCGCTTGAATGTTATATCTAACTGGGATGATGATATAGACCCAGAATATAAATATAAATCACCTACGAAGAAAACAGAATAATCATTAGAACCACAAGCATCAACTTGACAATAATTGGAAATATTCTCAATTTTGTTTCCAAGAATAGATAACAAATAAAAATCGCATATTTTCTGTGTAAGAATAGCTGTAATATGCAAAATAAAGTTTAAAATGAAAAGAACAGTATATTTGTGGATTTTTAATCCAGTTTTAAGGAAAAAAGCTGAAAAATGCGGGAAAAAAGGCATTTTCCGAGTTTTAAGGCACTGGATGCACTTTTCTCGGGTAGGTTTGTTCCATTTTTTTCCCTTCTATTCAATATCTACAACTTTGCTTCAGACACAAAAGAGATATTCCGCACGGTATACCGAGAAATAGCGTATTAAAATATAGAAAAAATTATAAAAATTCACCTTGACCAAAAAAATTCGTATGGCCATTAAATTAATGCAGCCAACTTAACAAAACGAATGATGTAGAAGTTCTTATTTTTGGGAGTCCTTCCACGTGCAATTCGCAGAATTGAGTCCCACATACCTGTGCTGAAAAATGTGGTACTGTGTAATAAAACCAAAAATTCACCAATAACTAGAAAAAAATTTTCCAAATAAATATTAAATACGAGGTCTGTGCAAAAGAAAAGGCGAATTTTGAATTTTTTTGAAAAGTATTATTTTATTCACCGATATCTATTTTGCGCCTTTCAAAGCAATGGCCCTCAGATATAATGCACTTATGTCAGCGTTCTGCCAATTCTCGATGCACTTCTGAAATGCGCTTTTCGGTATGGCCATCAGCACGTTCTTCGATTTTGACTTTATCTCATCAATTGTGGCAAAACGCTTTCCTTTCATTAGTCTCTTCAGTTTTGGAAATAGGAAAAAGTCGCAGGGAGCCAAATCTGGTGAATAAGATGGTTGAGGCATAATTAGGGTGTTGTTTGTCGCCAAAAAATCACGAACAAGCATTGATGTGTGAGCTGGTGCATTATCGTGATGCAGAATCCATGGTTTTTCTCCCACAATTCCGATCGTTTGAGCCGTATTGTTTTACGCAAACGTTGCATAACTTCCTTATTAACAGTACGACCTGTTGGCAAGAACTCATGATGAACCACGAAATTTTTTTGAACAGTCCTCGTATATGCATTGCTATAAAATAATTTTCTTCTCTCAAGAACTGAGTGCACGAGTTATTGCCGCATACTATTTGTGCATTTACTGACTTTTGATGGTGCTAAACTAAATGAGCGATATGCCCTTTGAAAGCTATTGCTGCCTGTGGTGATAAATCAGTGTTAAAATATTTGCAGTTCCCATCCCCTGCAAAAAATATCTTTTTACGAAACAGCCGAGACTTTAACTGCCGCATTCTTATTTTTTTTTATTATTATAAACGATTTAATAACACTAATTATTTAAGCTGTAGGTTCTTTTTAATATATGTAATATTTATTTTTATTCGATATTTCGCTACTCCTTTGTGTAGCTTCTTCCGGAAAATTGGTTTTTGTTTATTAAAATAAATAATTAGTGTTATTAATATAAAAAGAGGTCAAAAAACTAGAAGAATTATAAACGATTTAATAAATAGTTTCCATAATAAATTCAATTATTATACCTTTCGTAAATTAAAAAAAAAAAACTTAGTATGACGGCAGTAAAAGTTTACCCTTTATTACTGATTTTTAATGAACAAATACTTAAACATGATAAAAATGGAACTCAACTAAAAATGTATAAATTTTTAATTTTGTTTTCCCAATCTGAAGAATACTAGAATACTATTCAACTGGTATTTTATATTCCTTTTTACTTTTTTTTTTTTTTTAATATTTCTCTATAAAAAAGTTATTCAAGCATGACGGAATAATCACAAATAAATACTTGAAATCGTGGGTGGGTGTTTGTTAAGTTGGATTTGAAAAAAATATATAAATTTTTTTTTAATTTTAATTATTTCAATAATACAGCTCAAGGTGAACTTACTTTTTAGAGTTTTAGCGGCATAAAAGATCTGAAAAGAAACAGATAAAAATGTATGAAACTAATTAATGAATGCAGTAATTTTTTGTAAGTGTAATAAATTGCTTATTATCTGTTTAACTAATGAAAACTAATGGACTTTTAAACCTCAAACTATAAAAAGATTTAAGTGTTTAGTATTGTTTATTTCATTACAATTTAATGATACGTACTCATGTTATTGTAATCGAAAGATAATTTAAAATATGTGTATGCACGATAAAGGAAAAACAAAAAAATTAAATGCGGGTTAAGTCTTTTTAAATTGTTTTCGTATGCGTAGATATTAGTTGGCTATGTGATGGAGCTAACAAATCAATTAAAGCTTTACAGAAAGTTTGGTTTCTTATGCCGTTCATATCAGGCACGATCGTAAAAACTTCTTCCTTAACGTTTATTTGAGTGACAGGAACCCGGCTGGTAACTTTATGTATTTTAATTGCAATTTTCCCAGTATATAGAACTTTTAGCCGTTTGACAACTCATGCCTTAATTTATTATTGTTATTATTAATACTGGCGCAAGAAAGCACCGCGACCAAAGAAGATCTGTTGTGCCTTGCTAAGGCTTCTGTAGAATCCGAGCACTATTTGGGGTCTGGTGTTTCACAACTTGTGTGGCGGTACAATAATGCCGCTCAGATGGAGAAACCTCTGTCTGCCGAGTGCTTGACAATTGCAAGAACGTATTCAGAACCCTCAGTAGCAATTTCACTAACTCGACAGACATTGGTCTGTGCGAGACCAATTTTGTTCAGGTGGTACCTCAAGCCACAATGGCCAGTAAAGTAGCGCGTTAAAAAGCGAAAGCAGTCTACTGTATGATCATTAGCCCATCAATCTGAAGGTAGCGAATTGATTCGATTCCCAGCTAGACCCTGGGTGTTTCTGCAGACAAGCTAGGAGCTTCACAGAATGTGTGTTGTATATCTGAGATTGACCCGGGATCAGGAAGCGTTTGCCTTGACGCTGGCCTGCACAATTATGCCAGTGATCAGCAAATCTATGTTACCCCAATTTTCTAAGAATTTCAATTCCATGGCATTCTGTAAGTCCATAGAATGGCGCTAATACATACTAACTTATCTATTATCGCCCACTTTTTTATATATGTATGTATATCGTTGCGGTAACCAAACAATCCGCCGTATTTTTTCCAAAAAATAAAAAATTTACTTTTTTCAAAACGGAGTTTTCTTCTCAAAAATTCTAAATTTCTTTTTATCTGGGACCAACACTCAGATGAATCCTACACATGCGATGCATTGCGCTGGAACTATAGGAAAGGGATAGTTTAGAGAATCGACTGGAGGTGAAGCTTAATTAATTATTTTACAGCTCTGCATTTGCATAGCTGGACCACTTAATTTTTATATTTGTATATTATTTCTCTGCATTTAGGTTTCTTTCTTTCTTTTCCTTTTCTAATGAAAAAAATATACGAGTGCCGATTTGTTAAATTAAATCGCATTACAAATGCTTGCAAAGCAGGTTCCTGTAACCGTGTTAAGTTGTGAAATAACAAAACGTGACCCAAGTGTTTCAGAAAAGAAGTTTCCAAGTGTGTATTTGACAAAAAAAAAAATAAAAAAAGAGAGACAAATTTAATAGAAAAACCAAATGGAAACCTTTAAGATAATTCGTTTTGTGGCTGTACAAATACTATAAATGAATGAAACATGGAGAAAAAAAATGTTATTTTACAGAACAACTTATTGCCGCAAACTTTGAGTCTCGTCAGACGAAGTTTTCCTAACAGCAAAAGAATTTACACAAAACAAATTTGCACGTTGACAACAAACAAACAAATAAACAAACAGCATCTAAAATATTCATAAAAGGAGTTTAAAGTGCGACAAATAAACATACAAAGAAACAAACTGGCAAACAACGTTTACAGAAAAAAAACCCCTGAAGGCAAGACTTTTTTTTTTGCTTTGTATGCGCTACAATTTGTACTTTATGAATTTTTATACACAATTTCAGACATGTTTTGCTCTTAAAAGTCTTTTTTCTTATTTTATTTTTAAATACAGTTGCCAAAGCATATGAACAAGCAAATGAAAATGTTTGTGAAATGCTTTTTATACCCTACACCACGTCATATATGGTCTCGCCAGGCGAGCTATACGCAATGCATTGTTACACAGGAGAAATCTTGGTTTAAATAAAAATGTAATACCGCTCAAACAGCTTTGAATAGAATAAAAAACATTTTGACAATTCAATAAAATTGCTAAAAATGTTTGTGGTGAACAAAGAATTTTGTGACACTGATATTCGTCCAAAAAACCCGAAATCACAACGAAAAGGGAAAGTCATATATAAAAAGCAGAAATACAACGATTAAATTGGATTATATGCATGAAAAGAGAGTAGCAGTTCCCCAAAAACTCCTTAAATGTGAAAATAAAATAAATGATTTGAAACTAAATCACGTTGGAAAAAGAGCTAAAAAACAAAACTTTGTAAAAATTATTATGTTTTTTATTTATGTGTGAAAATATAAATCTGCTAACAGACACCCTGTATATGTACTGGCAGAGATGGCCACGCGTTGCTGTATAATAGCCAGACCTATCTATGTATTACCTCCCAGTGTCTAACCGTATACCTAATTTCAGCTCTGGATCTATGAAGAGTGCGCACCCGTACGTCAAAATGGGAGCGCCACATGCAAAAAAAGTATCAGTCTAGTTTCTCTGATAAAAATTGCCAGTTTTCATATTTCTCAAAATATACAAAAATCATTATTTACTTTGTATGGGAGTTACCACGCCCTCTTGTACAATCCCTTCCAGTTTTTGGTTGATGATTTGTTTTAAACACACAGTCATTTGGATCATATTAAGAAACGTTCACTTCAGCCGTTCTCAAAAATAAATATTTACTTTTTATGGGCGTGGCGACAGGTGGTGATGTGATAGTAAGGCATACGCCTTTATTCTTGCACAACTCTGCAGTTGTACGTTTTTTTTAATTTATACAGCAAGATAACTGTATCCCTGTCATGTTGCTATGTTGAGTAATTAGTTTTTCACCGATTATGAAAATAATTTTCTTTCCTGATTGTTAAGTTCAATGGCCATAGTTTAGATTAGGTTAGGTTAGCAGAGAGTTGTTGAATAATCCTTTCAGCAATAAATGCATAAAAAGTAACTTAACACTTGAAGGATATTGATGGAGTCCGTCGAGTAAGTGATTAGAAGGACTTCATTTTTATGAAATTCTGCTGTAGAGCGATTTGTAAACTTTTAAAGCAGAGTTACAATGCCACCGGTGTTAAGTAGCGCCGCTCGAGTAATATTAATTTCAATTTTAAATTCGCATAATTTAATTTTAATTATTTTTTTACTTCCGCTCTCTTCCCAACATCTGACGTAAGGACTGGAAGATTCGTCATTGCCAGAACTTATGATTATTTGCTTTGTTTCTGTTTATAGTTTTTAAGTCACACAGTTATTAAAATGCAGCAAAAGAGATTTGTTTTAAATATATTTTGCAGAAAAATTTAAAAACAAAAACAAAATGAGTGGAAGAAAAAACAAATGACGGCATAGAAAAAAGCAACAAGAGGGAGAATGTATTATTTTTTATACGAGCGTTTGTCTACCAGCATGTCTGGACAACAATATTATCAGCAGCAACAACAGTAACAAAAATGCATGCATAGTCGTCGGTACATGATAAACAACAACAACACCAACAACAACATCAACAGCGACAATAAACAATGTTGACAACATCAGAAAAATTTTGTTGTTTTGCTTTTTCCAAGAGATACAATGAACGATTTTAACAGTTTTAGGTCAAAAGCTTTAGTTTAGTGAGGGTGGGATTAGATGTGGGGGAAAAATATACACCGTAAAAGTGCGGTCAGAATATGCAAGTATTCGGTGAATTAAGCTTAACCGCTAAATATTGTATAGATTCGTTTGTTATTGAAAAATATTAATGGACTGAAATAAAGTCTTAATCCAGTCACGTCCAGTGTCTCGTTTTCTGGGGGTTAGACTACATGATGCCGGAGATGGACTTTGGCAAAACTGTCGGAATCGGCTAACCTCTAGGGAACGACCTCGAAACCAGGGTCTACATTGACAGAGCGAGAATAGTCTGCGGAGTTGGTTCTGTAATATCATCTCTTAAATGGCGTGCAGCAAAAAAAATCGGTTTCCGTACGAGGCCTAGTCTGTTTCAGGCCAAAATACTGGCCATAAATGAAGCGGGTGAGGGAAATGTGCATGAAAGAATCAGCATATTTGTCGATAGCCAGGCGGCCCTCCTCTCGCTGTGGTCAACAGAACTTCTTCGGACTTCGTGAGACAATTAAAAATGTACTATACAGTTTGAGCTGGCGGGCTGCCATTATTCTCATCTGGATTGTGGCACATAGTAACTTCTTAAACAACGAGCGAGCGGATGGACTGCATCAGCTATGGACATATCGGACGCGATTCCAGTCCCGTTACCGTCTAGCACTATAAGGAGCTCGATCATGGGGCATTATCTTCTGTAGACGGAGAAGAATTGGAACGGGCTGAGCACTTGTTGGTTCGAAACGAAACTGTGTCGAAGCTTCGGCAGGACCGAATAAGATAAGAAACGATTTTCCACCTGCTCTGGGAGTGCACGCCATTGCACGTGACGTGGCACTGATTTCTGGGCAAACATATACTGGACGACTTATTGAAAGTGCTACGGGTTCGGATGAGTGACCTTATGCGATACCGCAACCCAAAGGGCTGGATTTAGTACATCTCTCCTATTGATCCAGCGATCAGCGAAGGAGTGAGTGATAAATTCAAAACAGAACTTCGCGATTACCAAGTCATATGATATACTACAGTATATCGAGCCTTTGGTGCAATACCGTACTAATTCAAAAAATCAAACAACTGAGAAAAATGCATTTGAAGTTTTGAGGTATTTTTTTACAAGTTTTTAAATAAAGAGACATGTTTTACAATGTTTTCTGTTGTAAATTTCTTGTCATAAAGGAAATATTTCATTATTGCAAATAAATATTGTTGGAAAAAGCTGGAGGCAATAAAGACATTTGTAGCTGTAGAATCTGAACAGTTACAGATAAAACCATAATCTTTTTTCCTTTAGATACATATTTCCCCAAAGATCATTTCTGCATACCCAGCTCAAAAAATTCAAATTTTGAGTTACTACGGTATTGCACCAAAGGCTCGATATGTGCAAAACTTCAACACCATTTTAAAATATAAACCAGACCTGGCCTTAGAGAACTATGCCACAAAACCTAGATTGTTATATTAGCACATTGAGCTACTGAAGTCTAGATATATGCTGTGGATACCGTGGTGTTTATGACAGGACATGGTGCTCCACTGTGGGCTTTCAGTAAGCAAATGTTCTTCAGTATTAATTTTATTTTCAAGTGTAAATCCTTTTCAAAAAATACTGCATGCAAAAAATAATTATAAACTGTTGCCCAAACGCTGCAATCAAATTTTTATATTTGTTTTTTTTTATGGAGAACCAAACACAGTAAAACTCGCAGAGCGCAAACTTCGTGGATCAGTTCGTTATAAAAAATTCTTATAAAGAAAATGACATTCAAAAAGAAACATTTGACTACACATTTTTACTTCAGGACTGCTTTAAATTGAATTCTTAAAAGAAGAAAAAAATTAGTTTGCCCTAGCCGTGTTTTACTGTAAATATTTAACTGGACAGCGTTTAATAAATACATATAGTTTTATTTCCCTTATTCCTAACAAACTTTTTTCAACGTTTTGTTTTATTTATCTCACAGCTGGTCTTATTTCTTGGCCATATTTTTATGGTCGCAAACTTTTCATATTGAATTGCTTTTTTTTAGTTTATTTGTTCTAATCTACATTTTTATTTGAGCTGCATTTAAATATGGTACAATTTTATTTTTAGTTGAATTTTGTTTTTCTTGTCCGACAATCAGCAACACAACGCCAGCAATTTTAACATGCAGAAAGTATTTGAAATTGCCCTGCAGCCATGTTTCGGTTTGCGGTTTTTTCTTTTCTAGTTCGTGGCAAAACTGTTTCTCTCAAGGCTTTAAAACTTAAGCAATCAGTTTATCGTATTTAGTTGCCAGCAACACCTTCGCAAAGTTTATTTTTCTTTTAATATTCCTGTTTTCATTTCATTCGTTTAACCATTCAGTAGACAATCAAACGATTATTAAATGGCACTTTTTTTTCAACAAAATTTCCTATTAAAGACTTTAAGAAAAATAGGAAATTAATAAAAAAAAAAATATAAAAAAAATTAAAAATAGAGGAATTGAATACTTTTCGCCTATTAAATCAGTCCATCCATCGTACAATATTATTGTACATGTTATTCCTCATATTAACTCTGTTTTGCACCACATTATGCAATAAGTGGCACAATATTTTCAAATACAATATGCCGCAACTATTTTACAATAAAAAGTGAACATAAACTATGCGGAAAGTAACACGCGTGTACAGTAAAACCTCACATAATGGACACCTTCTCTGGCCGGACTTCATACACCCAGATGTTCATAAAGTTTTCTGTAAAATATTAATTCCTATAACCAGATAGTCTATTAACCCGACACGGACATTAAATTTAAAAAAAAAAGTGCTCAAAATGCCTTCGATAAGCGGACAGAAATGTTGTAAAAGTGCAAAAATTGGTAATATTTATTAATTTTTTAACTCTGATTTATATCTGTTTTAATGTCATTTAGTTTTGTGATTCCTCTATTACCACGAATATAATATATCATATGTATGTTGAGGAAGTCATAGAAATTGCTGTTCTTTTTAGTAGAAATTGTTTACTTAGCTCGTGTTGCCAGTTTTAAAGTCATCAACACGAAATATATGTTATCAATTAAAAAAAAATTGAATTTATATGTACTGATTCTATTAATACTTATGATGGCGTCTTAAAACTAATTGCCCGTTTGAAGCATTTTGCTACAGATGATTTTGCGCATCAAAAACATTGAAAGTCATATTGAAACTCAATGGCCCTAATTGAACCGAACTAACATCCGTGTCGTATTTGCCTTAGACGTCGACTACTGGTGTATTTGTAGTCGCATGTGTTGTATGCGCGTATATTAACGTTTTCGCCAACTACAATTCGCCGCGTTTTCGAGACAAAGATGCCAAACACGATAAGCAGTGTAAACTGAATAAATTAATTCTACCACTAATGACCAGTCTAGCATTTTACACACCGGACAAAAAACCGCGACGGTTGAGTATCCCGTTATGAGCGGTCTCACTGTACTAAGTATTTAATGCGGTTATATTTTCTATAAAATTTTGTGAACAATTGCACAATTAATATGTTGCAAATGTGTGAAATGCTTAAGCAATTTTCCACCCATTCGAAAAGTAAATTCGCAATATAATAATTGACTTTTTTTTCTTTAGAATTTCTATGGCACGAAAATATATTTTCTAGTTAAAATAAATTTTTATTAAATATTTCCCTTGTTGCCAAATAAAATCATTTGTTTACTCCTCTTTGTAACTTAATTACATTAATAAAGACAGGAAAGAAAAAATAAATATCAAATATTTTCACACTATTTTTTTAGCATAATTAACATTCAGCATAAAAATTCACCGTTGCCTCAAGACAAATATTTAGTTTACAAAGAATTAACAAAGAAATCCTTTCCTTTTTCCCCGTATATTTACTTGTTAATGTGGACACAAGAAGAATGAAGAAAACAGTAAGAAAATGGAAGAAAAAATTCCTAGCCTCACCAGCGAGACTCACCGCCAACACCACGCAACGCACAAATACCCACACATAGACAGACACATCTCTAAATCAAGCAACAACGGTCGCTCATCTTGACCGCACATGCAAAATTTAATTATCTTCCGCATTGTTGAGGAGAAAAAAAATCACACCAAACACATCCCCACCAACCACAAGAGTTTTGCCAAAGACTGGTACTGCTCGCATTAGCCAGAAATAAAAAAGTGAAAACGTGGGCGCATTATAAAAATAATATATAAATTTATATACTGAACGAACAAGAAAGAGAAAAGGCGGAGCAATGAAGGATTTGGAATGCCCCTTCATTCGACATTTAAATAGACGATATGAAATGCACGAAAGAAAACTGAAATAAAAAATATTTTCTTAAAAGAAAACTTCTGGAGAAAAAATCATAAAATTGGAATGACAAATTTCCAAAGATTTTGTTTTAGCGAATATCTTGCACAATATAACAAACTGATTCTCAAATTCTTTTTTTAAAAGTTAGACGTAACTTATACGTTTGCCATACCCATAGCCTTTGCCATAACCATGACAGAATTCTGTTCGCCAATTAGTTCTGCGATAGCCATAAATAGCTTTTGTCTCTTAGTTATTATTTCAAAAGTGGGAAAATATAAGAGCGGAAATTGAATTTACCTCTCTGTTCTCTCTGTTCACTAGTATATGGTTATGGCCAGTGCTGTCAACTGTGCAGATTTATCTCTGTTTTCAGAGATGCAGATTTTTATTCCGAAAAACAGTTTTCTAAATCAAGGCAATTTTTCAATTTTATTCGAATAAAACAGAAAAGTATTAAATTACAGTGTGATTGAAAAGCATTTATTCTTTATTTTGACAAGGATCTTCTGAAATATGTTGCAGCTTTAGCGCCTGCTAATGTAATTAAAGGCAATATGAAAAGCATTTCTGATTTGGTTTATTTTGTTCTGAATGTGCTGCACCTAGAAAGTAAACATAGACGCTGTGTGAATTATTGCACTGTAATTTTAATGACTATAATTTATTAGAAGTATTGGACAATTTTGCCATCTCATATTTAATTGAATATGTTGCGATGGTTCAGAACCATTTGCGAATCTAAATAAATTAGTTGATGCAAATCTGTCAATACCAGGCAGAAAACCACAATTCAATTGGTTCTATGGTTGTGGTTATGGCTATGGTAAGTTTATAAGTCATAAATGAGTGAGTAGCACATGGAATAGAAAACCAAAAGTGTTGGCTTCAAACCCAGTTTCGGACTAAGTCATATAAACATTTCGCATTTTTTCTGATGTGTGTTAAGGTGACAGTGGTTGTCGGAAGGTTTCAGTGAGACCAATCCTCAGGCACATTAGAATGCCCTCCTTCGTCGGTATAGTGTAGCACCGGTAAAGTAAAAGAATTGCTAAAAAAGGCTACAAAAACACAGCTTCGAAATTCAATACGTTTTCTTGACATCAGAGGCATTGCACCACCGCTATAGAAAAAGTAGTGAAGCTTTCCTCCATCTATCTACCCCTTCACCACCTGTCATCTCTCTCACCATCCTTTTCCTACAGAAAGTAACACTTAGCAGTAGGCAATCAAAATCTTTATTAAAAAAAATGGTAAAAAAAATTGGTGTAAAAAAACGAGCAGAGCGTGAACCAAATTGGTTCAAGAAAAACTGAATAACGTCAATGCAGACTAACTTCTTTCCTCCGCTCCCGGTCTCTATAGCAAACAAAGAAAACCGAGCAATAAAAGTTATTTATGGAACGTTGCTGGGACCAATTAACATGGTACGCATAAAAGGGGTTTCCGCGTTAGCGTGGTGTACGTTATCGGAGATTCTACTGTAAATCAGATTTTATTATTTTTTTGTTTCTAGAATTTGCTGTGACACTTCACTTTAAATGGGCAGCTACAGAAAATTCCAAGTAATCGCATCATACTTTGTAAAATATTCTGCAGCTGCATTTAAAAAAATAATCTTTTCTTTGTTCAACAAACTGCAGGATAACACGTTAATACTTCCTCCACTAATGTACCACCGTTTTAGAAGATCATTATAAAAACCATTTCTAATTAAACTTGGTAAACGTCGTGGGCACACACATTCAATTAATTTTTACATATTTTTTAATAAAAGAAATTATACTAAATGTTTATAATCATTCTTAAGACAGGAGTTTATAGAAACGAACTTGCCTATTAAAGGGTGAAAATATTTGATAAAAAGAAAATCACAGTGCTAAGGCAAGCACCCTACGTATGCGATGCATTGTATCAAAACAACAGACATTCTTCGAGAAAAGCAGCAGACAGCCAAATTGCAGTTAAATCAATTTTTCTTCCAAAATAGAAACATTATTTTAAGACTGCTCTAGAAACAGCATTCACCGTTTATGAACTTTATCGTGCATTGAAAAATTAAGAATTCCAGGATTTAAACCACAATGCACAGGAGGTTAAGCAAATTCTATACGCTTTCTGGGTAAACATAATGCTTAGGACGTAATGTAGACTGGCTTAAGAGCATAATATTTATACGAGAGCCCTATTACAGTCCCGGACAATTCTTTTTGCATTCATATCTCAATCTGGGGCCAAATTACGCCATCCGATTCGAATCGAAATTTTAAACAAAATTCAATTCAAATGTATAAAAACTTCGATCAATATCGAATGTCGTAATTTGGCATCTGGTCATATATCAGAGCTTAATGTGCTCCTGATTTAATTGTTAATTCGTTGCCAACTGCAGAAAGTATACGTAATTAAAAATTCTCAAATGGTTTTTGGGAATTTTCATACAAAAATCTTGAGATTTGTTTCAAAGTCGACTGTCTTTTAATTTTTATTATTTTTCAAAACTTTAAACTTGTAAAAGATCGTGACTCTTCATGAAATTTTATCCTCAATGTCATCACCTGTAAAAGGCCAAAAACGTTATTTTCTTTCTTAATAAAAATAAAAGTCGTTCTTCAATGTTCAAAAGTATATTTAACAATCCATTTATTGTCACAATCTACAAAAAATAATTTTTATATTTTTCAGAGTAAAAATTTATAAAGCAAGGGTAACTAGATAGTTTTTGTTGAACATAAAACAGGTATATTAAATATTTTAAAAAACATATAAATGAAGATTTCCAACAGTCGGCTATCCTGTATTTAAAGCGTCCTCGCTTTGGTCATTGGAAGAATCATAATCAGTTTCACTATCAAAGTTGGGTGGTAATTCCCAACAAGGTTTCAATTTGTCAGAAGCATAAACCGATGAGTAATGATGTGACGTTCTTTTGGAATTTTGCATATCTTCTATTATGTATCTATCATTATGAAGAACTTTAGATATTTTGAAAGGGCCTTTGTATCGTGGTTCTAATTTTCGAGAAGTACCACTACTTGAGAGTTCGTTTTCAGCAAGTACAAGATCATCAACTTTATATTTATGAGGAGTTGACTGTCGGTTATCAAATTGATCTTTAATTTTTTTTCGTTTTGTATTAATATTATCGGAAGCTGTTTGTCTAATTGCATTTACCTCATCTTCGGTTAGATTATAGTTCTCTTCGACGTTTTGTGATGGAAAATTCTCTTTTAACATAAGATTATTCAAATATCTATAATCAATACAAAATCTTTCATCACCGTTTTTCTTTCTTTTTAGTACAACCGGACTAGCATATTCTGAACTGGATGATGGTATAATATCATTTTCCAAGATTTCGTGAACCATTTTTGCTTTTACATTTTTCTTCGATTCTGGCACACGATATGGAGATTGTTTGACAATTCTAGAATCTGTTAAGCTTGTTTTCATTTTAACTAAATCTGTTTTTCCCAAATTTTTCAAACTATTTGAAAACACATCTCTATTTCCATGGATAAGATCTAGTAGTTTAAATTTTTCTTTATTTAACTCACATTTAACAAAATCTGCTTCAATCGGTGCTTTCTTACAATTTCTTTTTAATACCTCTTCAGTTTTGCTATTAATTCGTATTTTTTTATCAGATTTACCAATAATCGTTATTTTCTTGTCTTCAACTACCATTACTATATTACCATCAACAAATGCGTCTTGACCAAGTAAAATATCTGATAACAAGAGTTCATCATCAATCAAATATAAAGTTACGGGTACATTTATATCGTTAATAATTAGATTGACCAATATCTTTTCATTTGCGACACGAATACCTCCACAAATATCGGTAATTCTCATTTCGCATTTAATACGTTGTAAAGTTATTTGTTTACAAATAGATTTTTTTATTAAGCTGCATTGACTTCCTGTATCTATGAAAGCAGTTAAAACTGTATTATTTAAATTAACTTTTATTTTAAAAATATCGTTGTTATTACAATATGTATTTCGAGTAGTAGTAATTTTTTTACATAGACTTTCATTCATAGGATGAACTTTATTGCATTTATCACAACGGGAACGTCTTTGAGGTTTCAAACAATTGGTAGAAATATGACCTATTTCATTACAATTAAAACATTTAATTTCTCTACCAGATTTTACTAAACTATCTTTTTTCGCGTTCTCAGAGTTGGAATACTTATTTATAAAATCGTGTGGTTTATTTCTGAATTCAACATATTTCGTTACTGGTCTTAATGGTACGTTTCTCTCATACTCACTCAATATATCACGCAATTGTTTAACTGAATCAATTTTCTGAGCAGCGATAGCAATTTGAATTTCACGATTTTGCAATCCTTCTCGCGCATATTTGACAATAGCTCTTTCACTCATTTTATAACGTTTCCCTAATGCACATATTCGAAAACAATAGTCTGCAATCTTTTCATCAATTCTACGCACCGTATTTATCATTTTAAAATGTATTTCAGCTTCATCTTCGGTAGAAGTAAATTCATTCATCAATTCTCTTGAAAAATCACTCCATTTTGAATGTAAAATTTGAAGCGAGTCCAACCATAAACGTGCTGCTCCCTTCATTCGACTGTATACTGCAAGAAGTAAACATTTTTCGTCCCATTGATAAGCTTGTATTGCACTCTCAACTCGTTCAACAAATTGTTCCACGGATAGTGAAGATTCACTCGTTGGATCAAATTCTGGAATAGTTTCTGCGATTTCACGAACAGAACAATTACTAGGCGTTCGTAAACTTGAATAGACATTCGACGTTGTAACATTGCCAAATTCCTGTCGTTGGACATTTGTTACTTCATGTACATTTTGAGCAACCGTTTGAAGAACGTTCATCGCATTTTCCAACATTTTCTTCAAATCATTCACCTGTCGTTGTAAATGTATGATATCACTGTTGCTTTGTTGAACTGTAGTAACGTTTTCTTGTTCATCAATTGTTAAGGACGTTTCCTGAAAAGTATCAATATTCTCACCATAATTAGCAATTACGTCTGAACCAATATAACTTTTAAGACGTTGAATCAATTTAGCTTTTGTTCCTGTGCTAGACAACTCTCGTTCTCGTAATAGCTGTTTTAGCTCATCTACCTTTAATTCTGAAAGCTTCTTCATCTTTTATTGTATTGATTCCGATCCCACTTCTGATCTAAAAGGCCAAAAACGTTATTTTCTTTCTTAATAAAAATAAAAGTCGTTCTTCAATGTTCAAAAGTATATTTAACAATCCATTTATTTTCACAATCTACAAAAAATAATTCTTATATTTTTCAGAGTAAAAATTTATAAAGCAAGGGTAACTAGATAGTTTTTGTTGAACATAAAACAGGTATATTAAATATTTTAAAAAACATATAAATGAAGATTTCCAACACCTGTATTTGTATGTTTTACTCAGTACAAGATTTTCAATGTCAAACATTTCGGAGTGAAAAGGTGATATTCTTGCAACAAATTTTTCCACAAGTCAGAGTGCCATAATTTCTTTGTTTGCCATTTTCAAAAAGGCGGAAACTATTTTCTTAATCTGAATGCAGTGACCGACCACCAAAGTAGTGAAGAAATAAAAATTCTCTAAAGAATTTTTAAATTGTTTAGACAACAAGTGGCTTTTTGTTTTCATAAAAATCTCCACAAGTAGTTGCATGTTACTGCTGGTTACGGTTTGTTTTCTGCTTTATCTCTCTGGCCTTCCATCAATTCACAACTTGTATCACTCTATTTTAGTCGTTTAGATCATTGTTAACCCCCTGGGGTTATTCATTAAAATCTTTTATAAATTGTCGTAGTTGTTAGTTCTACCAATATTTGTGCTTGTTAGCATTTATGCATGTTAATTCTTATTTCTTAAGATGTTCGACTGTAAAAGAATGAATTGATTGGGCATGGCGAATAAAAGACACGGAAACATTTCAAGCGCTTGATGGAGTATGTTAGCGATAATTTTTTTTATATTGGACCAGCACTCAGGAAATGATTCTTACACATGCGATGCATTATGCTGCAACTCGATGAAAGGGATAGTGCGAGAGTGGGAGAGATGACAGGTAGTGAAGCTTCAGTTTCTTACAACTCTGCTTTTGCATGTCTTTTGGTAATTGGAGGCCTCTGATGTCAAGGAAACGTATTCAATTTTCAAACTTTGTTTTAGTAAACTTTTTTTTAGTAATAATTTTACTTCGCTGGGGCTACTTAATACCGACGAAGGAGGGTGCTCTGATGTACCTATCGATTGGTTACAGCTGAAGCTGGTACTGTTCTGTGACCAGTGACTATGCCTTCGCCACTGTAACCTGCCGACAACAACTGATACAAAGACACACTAATGCACATCAGAAAAAAAGCGAGATTTTTTATGATTTAGTCGGAAGCTGGGGTCGAACCCAGAACTTTTTGTGGTTTTCTAGTCAACGCGCAGACTACTCTGCCATCGCCACCTTCATATTCAAAATACAAGTTATAAAACTCAAATTCCCGTAGTCATAGAGGAAAATTTTTAATTTAGCTTTGACTTTCGGAACAGTCATGGGGAATTTTGTATTGTTTTAACGATTGCAAAAATTTATTTGGCTCTCACAAATTTAATATTTCAACTAATTCCCATTTTTGGTATCACACGAATGGATATTACTTCTTCGAACAATACCTTTCTCAAATAATCGAAAGAAAATACAAGGGCGGAATAAAGAACTCTTTTAAGACTCTCCCTAAATCTGTAGTTGCGTTCCGATAACTATTCTAGTCACAAACACATGCACATCATGTGCTTGCCAGTTTTCATATTCATTTATTTTGTAACGTGTCTCTTCCTACAGAAGCATTAAAACAAAACAAACAAAAAAAAAACAGAGACAGAGACTCTGATGGCTAGAAAGCAAGATTATTGCCATACCAATTATCGCATCGTCTTCTTCGTACAAATGTACGATTTTGTTTTAGAGGGCTTAACTGTCAGTGGCTTGTGGCACTTAACGCAAACTGCTTATTAAAATTAGCGACAATAGCATAGTAGCAGCAAATACAACAAAAACAACAAAAGCAACAATAAGTATTAAACACATCAATTAGAATAAAAAAAAATAAACAAATATAAAATTATTAAGAAATAGTGGAAACAACGAAAATAAAAAAACTTATTAAAAGCTACGCATGCGCACCATACATACGGATGAGTTGTCTTTATGGGTAGCGTACGTTCATGAAATAGCTAGCCAACATTTCTGTTGTTCCATTAAACGGTGGTAAAAATTACTAATTAATTAATTAATTAATGTATGTACTTGGAAATATGGAATTATAATATTTTTAGTGAAATGAATTGTTAAAATCGAAATTGAGACGTTAATTAAACAGTTTGGGGTGAATGCACGCATCCCTTTACCAGTGATGTTAATTTGTACACTCTTTAGTATATTTGGGAGCTGATGGCTGTACGCCCAAGCGTGAATTTGTTTAATCTAATCTCACATTTTTTTTTATTTTTATAGAGAAAAGTAACACTCAGGCCTATTACTAGGTAACTTAACTTCTATAGCAGAGGGATAGTGATATAGAGATGACAGGTGACAGGTGATAAACGAATATTTTTTACAACTCTGCTTTTGTTCGGTTTTGCTTAATTTTACAGCAATATTGCAGAGTCTCTGATGTCAAGGAGATGCATTCTATTTTTTGATGCTGTATTTGGCAGCCATTTTATTAATTATTTTACATTGCCGCTGCTGCTACACAATCTCACTTTTGTGTGTGTTCTTTTAAAGTAACAAGACACTAAATTAAATTAAAAAAAAAATTCTCGAATGTTGATTTCACTTCTCCTACAATCACTTTTCTATAGTTCCAGGATAATGCACCGCATGTGTAGGGATCATTTACTGAGTGCTGGTCCAGTTGCGTGTTAATTATAAAGAAAAGTTGCGTCGTCTTACATGTTAATTTTGATGTATGACTTTTAAGTTAAGGGGAGCAATTTTATTTATTATCTCACTTCCCAGACGTTTTATTGCTCAAATACTGACGAAGAAGAAAACTCAGAAAAAAATGTTATTTTTATTTGACCGGGAATCGAATCTGGGTCCTTTGGGTTCTTTTTCGATATAACCATATAATTTTCTATAAATTTTTGTTTATGAGACTTCGGAAGCAGTTCGTTATAAACGAAAATTTTCTATAACGGGGGTTCACTACAACAGTATTGATTTGTATGAAATATTAATGTGAAACTGTTGGGACCGCAAATTCGTTATAACCGCTGTTTGTTTTAACCAAACTCCACTGTTCTTCTATTCGTTTAGCCAAAAAAAAAAAATAAGCATCTTGAAAGCGAAAAAATCGTTCAAAATGCATGTAGTTTTCTTCCTTAGTTCCTTAGTTCTTTAGATGTTCTCAAATTAATTTTTGCCTCTTTGACCAGGTCTTTGGGTCACATACTTCTCTGTGCGGCCTAAAGTTCAATTACTGTATTCAATTAAACGTGTTTGAATAAAATAGACGATTTTAATTGGCGCTTTTCATAAACTTTTCCTTTTATTTATTTCAACTTATGAAATATCCTGCCCTAATGTTACTCTCAATAATTATGCAATTGATTGGTTTTTCTTTTTCTCTTCCTTTCTTTTCTGAATTAAGTACTCTATCTTGGATGATTTTTTATTATATGTTTGTTTTGGCTGCCCCTTCCAATAAAATTAAATGAAAGAATAAAATATTTATGGCGCTGGGCAGTTTTTTTTTAAAGAAATTCAATATTTATGGCTTCGGGGGGTCCAACCAGCTATTAATTGCTGGTTATTTGCAATTGTTTTTCCTTCATATTGTATGAAGAATTGCAGTGAATTGCTTTTCCTAAACTCGTATATAAAATAAATTATACAGTGGAACAGTCAGAACACGATTGACTGCCGCTGATATGTTTGAATTAACGAAATAATGATGTTTCTTGGTTTGTTGTTCTTGCCTTAAGGTCATAACTATTTTCTAAAAAGAAAAAAAATTATTAATAAAAAAAAATAAAGAACGAGAACTTTTTAAAACATGGTAATAACTATGCTGTTACCACTGCATCTAACCAACTATTATCCAGAGCTGGCAAGGTACCAGTATCAGTGTAATTCGTTCAGTGAATTCTATTTATACCATGTAGAAGTTCCCGCATAATAATTAATAGACTTCAATAAATATCAATAAAAGGAAAAGGCACTGGCTCTTTGTCAAGCTTGTTACAGATAATTCTTAGTTAAATACAGCATTAAATTCTGTTGCCGTTGATTGCGTTTAAATTAAGTTAAAATGACTGAAGAGAAAAACAATTTTGTTGGCAGTTTTATTTAATGCGTCGCATTTTCATCATACTCGCATCGGTTTTGAGTTTATGTGCCCAGTTTAAAGGTTCCTTGAACTTTAACATCCACTGCACTCATTCAGACGTGGTGTACATGGGCCGTTTTGTTTGTTAATTCTGTTGATATGCACACAATGATTTTTTTTTAATTTTTTTTTTTAATTTATTTTAAAACAGAACACAGCGAGAGTTTTTCTTGTTAAAAAGGAACGAGAAATATACATTGAAGGAAGTAATTTGGTGCAATAAAATTAATACTTTTTAAAGCGGAAGTTTTAGTAGTCTCCCTCTCTCTCTCTCTCTCTATCTCTCTTTCTTGTTTTTCTATAAAAGAAAATACTCTACACAAGCATTTTCGCTGTGATATCAATGTGCGAACGCCTTAGAACGGGTTAACAGATCGGAACTATATTTGCCGCATTAGAAAGGGCTCAGTTAGATGTTGTGCGATTCGCTCTGGTTGATTTAAAACATTTAAAAAGGAAATGTTTTTTTAATTAAATTTAAATTACTAAACCTATCAAGTTCGAAATCTAATCAGCTGTTAACTTAAAAATATATCGATTGCTGTCAATTTGACTCCTCTTTATTTTAGTACATTAAGATAACTGTTCGTCGAATCGATGAAATGTTAAAACATATTCCAGCGCAACGATTTTTAAAGTGAATATTAAATATAAATTTTTGTTAGTGGAGTACTACAGAAAAAATTAAATTGAAAATAGTTAATGTATTACAATAATGTGAAAATTACTTTCAATTAGATGGAAGGGTAAATGGCATTAATCTCCGACATCTGGTGAGTAGAACATGTATATACATCATTCATTTGTAATAATTGTTGTTCAAATAAAAATCACTAGTTCGAAAGAAAATAATAAAATATAAATATTAAAATTCGATACAAATTTGAACTCGCTTTTTTTAATTTTAAAAACAACAACAGCTTTCGTCATCAACTAATATTGTTGGCATATAGAGCGTGATATGAACACACATATATGATAAAGAGTAAATGACCTTCGTCAATTCGGCGAAGAGTATCAATCTGATGTTAAAAAATGTATGGCAAATTTTACCAAAATCTCAAAAATTGTTCGGGAGATACGGATGTCGAAAATTTTCCAAACAATTTTTGTACTTTAAATCCTCTGTAATTTCTAGTCAACTTGATTTTCTGTACGCATTTGGGTTAAGCTCAGTGTTAAGTCTCAGGAATGGCCTAAAAGGTCACATATTTTTATTTTTATTTTGTTTCGTTGATCGTATAGAAACATCTTAAAATTTGTGGTTTTTCTTCAAATCACGAAATAATCACTAACGGCGATCGCCTTTTGAGATCATACGCATGCTTGATTACGCTCGAGACCATGCTTCCAGTAAAACAGGAGGCCAAAATTATTAGCATGTTAATGCTTGTTAAGCATTTTGCCAAGGGATTATTAATAAGAATTTTTGTAAGTGTACTTGCAGCAATATTTACTTTTAATATAGACATTGTAACTGTACTTTTTTTCTGTAAATTGTTGTTTTCATTTTTTGTAAAACATATTTTCGTAATAGCATCAGAATCATCACCATTTCATGTTATAAGTACCATACTGCTGCTGCTGCTGATGCTGCTGCTGTTTGTGATGAGTATAGTCTCTCACTAAGTAGAGTAAGTACACCCGTGTAGTGCAATGGTTGCAGTAGTTGTAACAAGAACAGACGGCACAAAAATGAAACGTTCGAAAAAAAAAAAATAATAATAAAAGAAATGTAAATAAAAACGACATTTGTAAGGCCATCAAGCGACACAAATGCTTTTTCTACTGACTTTATTTACCCAGTAATGTTCTGTTCAATTTTTTATGCATTTCTATTACATCCAGGTTTTTTTTCTTTTTTTCTTTTTTTTTTTTTTTTTGTTGTTGTCATTTTCTGGGTTCTAGTAAAATTTGCATCACGGTTCATTTTAGCTTTAAACACGATTTGCATCATGCCACAACGAGCTGAGCCGTTTAAATAAGGCAAAAATAAACCATTACAGATGCATAAATTTATCCCCGCATCTGGGTAGGAGATGGAGTCGCCATTGAAAATAAAGACACCAAAACTGTAAAGGAATGAATGCTGGTAGCGGAGGCAATTGCTAGCAAATATATTTATAACGGATTTGTTTTACACATACACACATACACACATACATACATACATACGTATATATTTAGTGAATTTTATTTAGCATAAAAATCTTGTCAACAAAGTTTGAATTTCTTTCTTCTTTTTTACCTTTTTCTTTTCCTTAAAGAACAGTGGTTTGGCGGGTGGTGTTAGTGAGATATGTATATGTACATTCCTTTTATGGTAGCAATTAAAATATTATATACATATATTTACTGTAAAAAGGATTATTAGAATGGCTGCTTAGTTAGTTGAAAACAATTTCAAAAGCATGCGAAATTGCCATGACCTTTAGGAAAAGAGCTGCCACAAGAAGGCTGCTGAAAGTGGAAATAGTATGATAGTAATTACGTATCTAAATAAAAACAAAATAATATTAAAGACTTTATTTAAGCATTTTTAAAGTTGAATTTTTGGTGAAAGAAAGTAGGCGGAAACCCAATAATTTGAAAGTGTGAGGGAAAGGGGTTTCCATTTATTTAAATAAGACACACACATAAAGCTATGATTTCGATGCACATTTTATTTCATTATAATGCTGGGACCTGGCATTGAAGTGACCGCCTCTACATTGGTTGCAGCAGTCGATCGTATTGAGTTACTTTTCGATCACTTTTTGGCACATTTCTGGCGTTATCTCGACAATGACTTGACGAAGATTGGTTATAAAATGCTTCCACGGTAGGGAATTATTCGCGCATGCACAGTCTTTGACGTAGCTCCACAAACATGTCTAGCGGCGTCAAAACTGGTGGACAATTGATGTCGTCAAAACGTGAAATTACGGGTTGTAGAAACTTCTCATTCCATTAAGCCACAATCGGCTCGTGGCAGCGTCTTATTAAAAGCACTTATCGTTCAGTTGATAATCTCCAATTGCAAGCCAAAAAAGAAGTTGGTGCTCATACGACAAACAGCTGGCGGGTAAACAAAGTAGAATACCTTCCCGGCGGACACCCTGTATATATGTAATAGGAGTAAAAAGTCAGAAGTCTCCTACCATTGTCAGTGTCTCATTGTTACACCAGATATACGCCAAAAATTAAAAAGCCGTATTCAAATATGAACTTATGAATTCATCGTTCCCAACCTCAATGTCACTTTAAAGTGCTCTGGCATCTGGTTTGTTGTGTTTTAATGTGAGATGTAGTTGTTTCGCATTTCAAATAATTTTGTGATATTTTCATTGCATGAATGTTTCTGCGAACAACAACGCATTTCGAGATTATTTCAGTCACTACGTTGCATCAAGGAGTGAGTTCATTCACAAAATGTAATGCGCATAATTCACGAAGAAAAGCTATTTTTTTCTTTCATAAAAAAATTCCTTTTAGAAAAGAGTTGATATATGCAAAGTGTTCGTTATTTTAAAAAAATAAGAATTGTTTGCAAATAAATATAGGATGAACCAGAACAATCTTGTTATTCAAAGTGTTGTACAATTTAAAATTTAAATGGGCACTTTGGATAGAAAGGAAATACGAAGATTTTCTCCAGGTAAAAAGTACAAAGTATATGCAACTACACTAAAGTAGACTGAACATAATCGCTGACTATTTACCTCGGCCTCGCCCCAGCTAAAGTTAACTTTTAATCTTAATGCATACGCCAAGCTACACAGAAGAAAATATAACTTAATTTTATTTAAAAATTTTGTAATATCAATTAAAAAACATTCTTTATATTTTCAGCACTTATGAAATTAATAGCATCCATTAAATTATTATTGTTTAATAGCAAAAACTATTTTAATTCAATTCGAATATCAATGCTTATTGGGTGTCAATTTGTGCGGCATATATGAAATAAAAGGAATAAAAAGGCTCTTAAATAAAAATAAGCCCCGTCGTTTTGTGTATTTCTTAGAGACAAAACTATAATTATTTATTCATTTAAGTATTGAGTTGGTATTGTATTTATTCTGCGAGTTTCGGGCATTGCACGTGCTGCGGCACTGACTTTTGGCCAAACATGTACTGGACAACCTATTGGAGGCATAGGTGACCTTATGCGATACCTCAACGCAACGTGCTGAATATTGTGCATCTTTGCGATGGATCCAGCAAGGAATCTCTCACATGCGTTAAAACTCGTATGACTGAGTGGTATATTCGAAATGGAATCTCGCGAATCTACTCGAGTGCTTGCTAGAATTACCATTAGTTCATTGATTTGGACACTGTGATTCTATCCAAAACATTTTTTGAATCTGCACAATTTTCGGTACATCAACGCTGTTAGGTTAACCGGCGATAGAGATCGCCCCACTTAGGCCAGAGCTTGGACCCATTAAGCGACCGTAAGCAACACCCGGGGTTTCGGCGAAAATCAAAACCGCAACTTTAGAATGATAAGACTAATGCTCATGCATGAGGCACCCGCAATTATATTGATTTTTCTCCACTCTTCAACAAAGTGCCTCTTACAAATATTGCTGAAGAATTCTGTCAATGCCAATGATGATCCACGTAATTTATGGCACAGCTGTTTTTTTTTTTTTGCTATTTAATAAATATCGTCCTTTAGAGCAGAATTTTTAAGATAATTTACAGCATGTAACGCATGCAAAAATCTTTTCTTGTTGCTTCTCAATTGGAAAACAATAAGAAAATCTAAACAGCTGCCTAATAAAGAAGTTTGCAACAATTCAATCAAAACTATAAATATATCAAATTCTTTAGACGACAGCATTTATTTGCATAACTAAACAACATTCTGGCGCTTGTTCAAAGTGCATAGCCACACGTCCCTTAAAAGGGAATAAAAATGTTTGCATTGTTCCAGCCAGTCATCACATAGAAAGACAGACGGGCAGACAGACGGACTAAAAAAACAAATTTAAACAAACCAACTGACAACAAGACAACCAGCCGCACACAAATAAACCCAGAATAGACGTCAACAACAAGATAAAATGTGGATTTTTTTCCATTTATTTTTTCCTTCTTTCTCTCACACAACACGACAAACCATTTGAACTGAAACCCCCGTAGAACAGGAAAAGCAATAGAAACCGAATACAAACGCAGAATTGCTCGCTGGCACGCTGTTAGATTTGCTAGCCAGACAGCCAAACGGACAGTTTAAGAATTTATGTTTAAAGGAAAAGTTTCTTCTCGGCTCTGCACAAACTTTCGAGATTTTAAGTCGATTCCTTTATGTGTGTGTGTACGAGGACGTGTGTGTGCGATGGTCATGTTTGTTTAGTCAAATGGAAAGTTGAGAATTTATGTTAAAGGATTTGAAAAAGAAACTTTTTTAAATACATTCAAGGTAAAATCATTTTCTTTTTTTTCAATAAGACGAGTATAAAAAAATATTTTCCTTTTCTCGGAACAATAACACATGCCTGTTTGTTGTTTGGGATTAAGAAAAATAATGTCGGTATTTATGTATGATTGTGTGAGTGTGTGTGTGTACGTCTGTGTAAATAAATATGTATGTATGCATTTAGATGTGGTTAAAGAAAAAAGGAATTTATGATTTCCATAGGGCAATGGAATAGGAAACATTGAAATCTTTATGCCGCGTGTACTCGTATTTATAAATGGAGAAGCGAATGCTGAAATTAACGCTTAATAACCTTTTGGCATATTATGAAAATTAAATAATGTTAAATTCAAATTAAATATTTTTTATGGGAATAGAGGTATAAATTGCACACAGAGAAGATGCGAAAATGAATGCATCTGGTTTTGTGGAAAAATTAAATTTGCTTTATAAACTGCTTAATAACTCGTAATTAAGTAAAATTTTTAAAGTTCATAATCGTTTAATGAGCGGCAACATGCTTAAAAATGGTTTGAGATTTTAAAACGATTGGCAGTTTAAAATTTTGTATGCAAATTGGTTTCACAGAAATATTTTTTCACCATCAATTCACATTGATTCAAATCAGTACTAATTTACTTTCTAATTAAAATTACCGCATAAAAAATAAATTAAAAATTCTCTCTTTCACTTTTGCAGGATGATTTACCTGGTCAAGCGTTACTTGATGTTGTTTTTGCACGGCTGAATTTAATTGAAACGTCATATTTTGGGATACGTTACATCGATGAAGAAAATCAAACGGTAAATATTTTTCTTTATAAACAATTTTAAATTACAAAAACTTCAAGAGGCGGGCTTTTCTTTATGGTACAATATTCTATGAACATGTTAGAATATTTGAAGAATATTTTTATTGCCTGTCCCATGATGTCACACGATATCGATCGATCACTTTATTATATTCAAAATTTAAAATATTGTGTTTGTCGGCAATGTAATTAAGTGACTAATAATGCTCCTCATCAATAAACAACATTATTTCGTCAAACTGATTCTTAAGAGAAATTTCCACAATGTTTGGGCCTTCCTGCAGCGCACATGGTGATTTTCCAAGCGTAGTTATCCCTACTTTGAGTCAAACACAATGTGACCCTAATTTGTTGAAAAATAAAAAAAAGCGAAAAGACGATATCGAAATGAATGAAAACCAATATTAGAATTTTTCCATAAACATTACAAAAAAAAAAAGAAAAAAAAAATAGAAATCTAATTCAGGACACAATTTCATAGACACTTTTTTGCTGTTCACGAATGCCGTTTTCAATTTATTTCACTTGTTTATTCTGAAATATTTCTAGTCCACTAATGACTGGCCTAATTGGGGAATGTAATCAAATGCAATTAATGGAAATGGAAAGTAAACAAAAAGTTTTGCAGTATTTATAGGATACAAGGATTTTGGTGGTGGTAGTGGAAAAAAAAATGTAAAAAGTATCCATGAACAAAAATATTTATTTTCAAAACACATTAAAGAATACTTAACACGACGGACGGATAGGAAGACAGACAAGCCAGACGTAATTTACTCCTAGACTTTCCTTCTTTTACTGGTTGTCAAGTAAAATTTAAACTAAACAATTTATAAAGGGCGAAGAAAGTTTTTCCGCTGCCTTCTGCTTTCTTTGCAAGAAAAACGGCGGAAAATTTTCTTTGCACAACTTTGCTGGCTTCGTAGGTTCAAACTGTTTTCATTGTTGCTGCTGTTAACATTTAAACCTTAAAATATTTGTTGGCTTAAAATGTCCTAAACAAGTTGGTGAAGGTCATAATGCTAAAACGGAAAAAGAAAAACAATCCCATTCCTTCTTTCCATAATTCAAAAGCTCTTCAAGATGAAAAAAAAACAATATTTTTGGGTTGCTGTTTTTATTGGACTTTGTTTTCAATTTTATTGTTAAACTTAAGGATGTTGGCAATTTATTAGTGCGTATTTGCAGCATAACTTTTGCCATCTTTAAATGCCGCACCAACTTTTATCTGATATGGAAAATAAATAATGGAATAAACAAGTGTTTGAAATTTTTTCAATTTATTTTCAATTCTCCGCGTCCTTTTTCTTTACAGCTTGTAATATTTCTACTCAACGTTTTATTGTTCTTTTAGATTTATTTTGTTCTCTTTTTCTTTTTTTCCAGCATTGGTTGGATCCAGCTTCACGTATTTCACGTCAGTTAAAACCCAAAGCTGATCCTTATGATTTGTATTTTGGAGTTAAATTCTATGCAGCCGATCCTTGTAAATTGGTAGAGGAAATTACACGGTAAGTTAAAGATGTAAACTATGGAAATCTGTTTTCAAGTTAAATAGTTTTGAGCGCTATTGCTCGAAATGAAGGACTTTCCCTTAGGGGGCATCTGTTGTGGATGCCATATAAAAGCTATCAGTTAACTGTGAATGACAACATAATAAGTAAACATAAGACTTTGCATTTCTTGGTAAAGTTTAATTTAATTTGTTGATTTATTTCAAATTAAATTTCTAAGTTTATTTTTATATAATTGCTTAGATTTTAATACTTAATTCAATTGTTAATTAAATTTGGTCACACAGCCACACACACACAATAAGCTGTAGTAATAAATAACATCGTATTACAAAACATTTCCAGCAGTAAAATTTCTAGCACTCAATTTATGGCTTTAAATAAGCACCACAAAATGCCCAATTCAATAGAAAAATATCAATTACGAAATTCATCAAACGAAATGTGCTCATTCTGCGATCTCTAGTCAACATGTTTGAAAATTTTCCACTCCATAAATCAATTATAAAAGTACAAACACAAACACAAACATTTATCAATAATAAATATTTGCAAGAGGCTGATGTTTAATGAAATGAAATGTTGATGAGAATTAAAAACAACAAAAACAAAAATAAATAAATAAAAAAAACAAAATAATCATTTTAACACGCAAAATTGAAGTGAAATGCAATCGCACGAGTAAAGTTAAATCAATGTTGGAATACAAAAGTGACTGAATGAAAGTTTCGGCAAAATAAATCAATCCGAACAAATAAAAATGAGCGAATACCTACAAATACAGCACCAAAAAAAAAGAAAAACTATTAAAATTGTGGACTGAAATTGCATATTGCGGGTTGCTCCAGTATGACTTAAAAATTAAAACAACAAAAAAAAAATAAATTCAAAAAAAGAATCAACAAAAAGGCCATAAAAATTGTCCATTGATTAGCTAAGGGCCGTTGTAATGTTGGCTATTCCACATCACCATCATCAACACCAGTGCCACATCATTGACGGCATCAATAGTGACAACATGCTCATCATCATCATCATCATCATTATCACACTCTAATAAACATTTGTATCATTTTGAATTTTCTGCATGATTTTTATGTTTTTTTTTTTTAATTATAATTTTTGCTTGTTGAAAGTTCACACACACACTGAATTTGCAATATTCGTTTGGAACATTGACATTTGTGCAATTTTATAAAATATATGGGGTTTGCCACTAAGGACACAATAATAATTTCATCTATGAATAGGTTAGGGTTAGTTTGTTCTTTTAAGACAAGGAATTAATTTTTTAAGCTTTAGGAGAGCCATTTTATTTATTATTTTATGGCTCGAATAGCACAGAAAAGCTTTTGATGTCACTGTATGGAGTTTTTTGTACGGAGCATCTTATGCCGACCGCTAACCACTCAGCTAACAGCAGGCACAATGCGATTTTGAAGCAACATAAATCACACTCGAATACGATGTTTGACTACTAATAATCTGCCAATATTTAACACATTTGCTGCTGAATTGTCGGAACGATGTTATGAACGCTGAAAAAATATTGACAATAAAGAATATTCGCGCTCCAAAAACTAGAATAATCGACGATCATAAACAAAATTTAAGGAAATTTATTTATCGGCGGTGCCGCACAAGAAACTCAAAGATCCCATAGACGATCTCAGGTCAACAGGTTGCTCCCTCTGGTATAAACCAATGACTTCCTACTGCCCTATAAAAACCAAATCCAATGCCGTTGCATTCTCGAGAGAACAACTTGTTAAGTTGAGGCATTTCAAAAGACTAAACGAATTTAGTTCTTAACAAGTTGATCTAGTGAGTATGTAGACCAAGATTTTTTTTTCCAAAAATTCGCCACAATGTGGTTCGAGAAGTGCTCAATTTCTGAGAACGATGTGTAATCGACTGACTTGGTTATCACGGCCGCGATGTATTTTTTTTTATTATTTTACTTCGCCGGTGCTACACAATACCGACGAAGGAGGGCGTTCTGATGTGAGTGTGGATTGCTATCAGCTGAAGCCGGTATTGTTTAGTGACCAGTGACTATGACTTCGAGAGGTACATTGTCTCTTTTGCACGGGAATATCAATTGGACAAAATATTCACTTAAACTTGACTACTATTTGGAACAAACAGCCTGTCGGATGGGACGATTATTACGGCCGAAAATTGGAGTAAGGGCACTTAATGTTGCTACCACCGGCTCAAAATGTCGGTTAATTTTACCCATTCGTGTACTTTACCGCAAAATGGAGGGTCTTATGAATAGTACTGAGTATGTTGTCATTCACAGTTAACTGACAGCTTTAGTAGAGCATTCGCAACACACCAATAAGTTGTTATGTACAAAATTGAAAGCGTTAAAGGCTTTCAATCACATTCACGCACATTTTACTGCACACTCGTGTCAATGAAACGTAAATAATTTTTTTCAGTAATGCTTTTTATAGCCTTTAAGTGAATCAATAATGACTACAATGTTTTTTTAATGCTGGTGTTGTTGTTGTTTTTGTTTGGAAAATAATTACCAAATTATTTTGTGGATAGAAAACTTACCAAACACAAAATTGCAATCCGAAATAAAAATTGTTCAAAAGTTACTATTTGCATTACGAGTATTTATCTGAGTAGAGGCGATATTTAGGCAAATGTATTTGTAAGTTAAAGAATATTCTGTTTTAGAATATGAATATGTTCAACATATTTTGAAACTAGTGCCTGTGGTAGTTCGAGTAAACAATTTTTGGAAATTTCATAATTTTGTATTTTTCGTGCTGCAGTGCCACATAATTTTTAGGAAAAGTCACAATTTCTGTCTGCGTATTTATTTCTTATTTTACGACGGTTTTACCGATTGGCTTACGCTATGAATGGGAGTTACCACACCAACGCCTTGCAGCAGAAAACAAAAATTACTGACTGTTATTTCATTTATGTGGTGCGCTGATGATTACTCAACTAGAAATGCTTACTAAGGGACAAATATAAATAGAAAAGCATTTTTTCAGATAATGCCTCCATTAAATTGTATGGTACTCGCCTTAAAATACTTTTTAGAGGCCATAAAAAAGGAGTAGTTATTCGTAGTTGTTGTTGTAGTGCGTGTTTTGAATATCATACCAAGCAATATGTATGTATGTATGTGTGTGTGTACGTGATGACGAGCCATTTGTCATCGTCATCATTATCAAGAAACATTATTCTCCGCACTTGCCCCTTCCAAAAACACATGACACATATTTAACAGGAGTATTAAACTACTCATAACTTGGGATACACATATTAAGTACACAAAAAAGTTATTGTTTTCCAGAAATGTACACAGCTTTATATATGGCATTGGATTAGTGCAGCAGAATGTTCCATATTCTTGTTAATTCGTCGCTGTTTCAACAAACCAACCTAACGGACATTTTACAATTTTCTTCATGAGACAACATTTTTTGTCTTAAATGTTGTCATCTCCAAGCCAAAATACGAATGAAATTGGGTATTAAATAAAGAAAAATTTAACTACTTTTTATTTTCAATACTTTCTGGTCGCTCTAAAGCCGACACGAGATGTAGTGAATTCTTTCCCCATTTACCATTTGCATTAGTATCACGAGAGTTCAATAATTTTATTAAATCATCGGTAATTAAGTTAATCATGCCAACATTTCTGTTACGTTTTCAAAGAGAATCGAATGTATAATAAAGAATTAAGCATTTTAATTCTAGTACGATTTCGTTGTAATAATTTTCCTGTTACTAAGGAGTCCTTCAACCGCAGCGTTATTCAGCATTATTATTATATAGATGAACCAAATTAAGAAATGGATTTTTAAATCGTCGTACCCAGAACACAATATTTGCCCATTTATAACTTAAAAGCTTTCGCCATTTCATTTTAATCAATGTAATTTTTTCTTCATAGTTGTTAATTTTTGAATGTCAATATGACAATTTTTTAAATGTTTCCAAATGATTTTTTAATTCAGCAGAAAATTTATAAAAAAAAATTTGCTTTTTGCGGATAAATTTAAGACAAAAAGAATAAATTTAGCTTCCACGTAAGCCTCAATTTTATCTTGATTTTCCTCTAAATTCGATCCTCTTCTCTGTAAAACAAATCGTACCTTCTAAGCTGCTTCAAAGTTACATATTGTTTTAAATTTGAGGTTAGCCAGCTCATCATTTAAACAATAGAAAAACACTCATCCAAAACAAATTTGGAAATAATTCATTTATTGCATAAAGTCGACAGAAAATATGCATTTATAATATTAATAGGTATTCATATACAGTAAAATATGCATAAACATGCATTTATAGTAAAATATGGATTTATAGCAAAATATACAATCGAAAAATGCGCATTATAAACAAAACGTATGGATTACATTGCACCGGGACTATTGCATAATGAGAATATGCACTTAAAATAAAATTATCTGAAATTATTAAAAACATTGTCATTTTATATTTTTTTGGTTTGGAAAGCTTTTTATTAACATTATTCTTCCCTCACCAACAGCCAATTAACATGAAAATTTTATAGCCCCCCAATATGAAATTACTGTTACTGCTACCGAATATATTTTCTCTCTCTCTCTCTCTCTCGCTCTCTCTCGCTATCTCTCGCTCTCAGAATGTATCTGTCAGCATTTAGGATTTGTTATATTTGTCAAGTGTTGTGTCCTGCAAACTACTGCACATCCATACGCATGCAATGAATTTACCAGTGTGAAAATATGATTGTGTTCATAATGTAGAAATGTTTCGTAAATATTAACTATTGTCATAAAACTAAACAAATAAGTCTTATTTGTCAGGATGTTCATGTAGAAAAGGATGTTATTCCGAAATCATACACTGATAATTATGACTTGCCAGCGCGGAGTGGGCGACTAAAGAAATAAAATCTAATTTAAGTTGAAAATTTCGATATTGATTAAGGTGTCTTTCGTTTATTAGCAACACTGTGATTTTAATACACTAAGAGAAATAACTGGGGCAATCACAAAGGAGCTTTATAGTGATTTCTTTTCTCGAAAGGTGCATTCCACTTTTTACTTTATTTAATAAAAGTATTTCCATTGTTTTATATCTTTATTAAAGTGGTGCAAGAGAAACAAAAAAATACAAATATTCTAAATTGGATAAGAAAGGGAATGCACTTTTTATGCAAAACACCATTAGTTTGAATTATTGTTTCTTTTACGTGCTTCGAATGATGCACTAAGTTGAAAGTGATTTTTTAAGGGATCTTTGTTTCAGTTGTTTAAGTATTTATTGGTTACAAAAATTTCTCTCACTGTTTGAATGGCTAAATAATTAAATATTTACAAAATGTCTCAATTGCAGGTATCAATTGTTTCTGCAAGTCAAACAGGATGTCCTGCAAGGAAGACTGCCGGTAGCCTTTGAACTGGCTGCTGAATTGGGTGCTTTCGTCGTGCAATGTAAGTACATCGATCTTTAATAGATGCAAGTCTTTTCAAAAATTAATAAAAATGCACTACGATCGTATTATGAAACGTTTGGAAGAAACGTTTCTAAGAAAAATGCAATATAATTTTTTTGTAGTACGTAAGTGGTTTTAGAAAAACTTCTCACTCGAAGTATTCGACTCATTTTCGTTGCCGCCCTCGGAGAAAATAATTGGCAACTGTTTTAAATCCTGAGACATGCAAAAAATAAAAGCCCTCTAAGATAGACTTGGAGATTGCAATTTAAAAAATGATATTGTAAATTTGCAAGGGGTCTGCTTTATTGTGAACAGAACTTTTAATATTGAGAGAGGAGGTATCATATTTATTTTTCCATATATTTTATATACAGATATTTAGAATGCCATTCGCAAGTGCCTCCGCAGCCCACACAAAAAAAAATATTACTTTTTTTATTTTAATTACCACATTTAATTACGACAATATATTTTTTCAATTAAAATTTTAATCAATTCAATTAAATTTTTAATTAATTTTTGGGCTCAATACTTCAATAAATAAATTATTTATTTATTTTGTTTTTACAATGAAATGCACATAATGACGCCTGATTTCTATTTAAATGCCTGTCTGATTGTTATATTGCATATGTGCAATACTCTTTAAAAAAAATAGAAATCAATAAACGATAAGCATGCGAATTAAATTTCACATTTTTTTTTTTGCTATTAAAATTTTGATCAAAAAAATCAAAAATATATTTTAAATCTCTATGATCTTGGCTCTATTACATGCTTTTAAAATCTTTTATGTTAATTGAAATTTTAAAATACCTTAATTGCTCCCGAACATGGTGTGGTTTTTGCAACAGTACATACGCTTACCTGAAATAAAAAGAAAATTATTTTATTAAAAATAAAAAATTTAAATTTAAATTTAAAAATGTTATAACTATTTTCTTTTTTTTTCATTTATTCAACGCGAGTGAAAACTAATTACGATTATTTCTCTATGTAAGTTTGGCCTGGTCCATATCCACATTTGGTGCTAAAACGAAAATCGTTAGTAGACCTTTAACTAAATTCTTAAGAAAAAAAACGCCCGTAATGGTGCAGACGCTTTGCGTACAAATTCATGGGTATCGGGAAGATATTCCATGATTTCATTAGAGCATATCCCACGACAAAACCACGAAGTACCCCCTCATTGCAACGATGCTCTCTACTTTACAATAGTCGAAATACTTTCGGTCATAATAATCTTTATATTTATATTTTTTTTTATAAAGTTTTGATAGGTGTGGTATCTTTAATTGAAAATATTTAATACTTATTTTAACATGACATTTTCTTTGCAGCCGAACTGGGCGATTATGACCAAAGACGCCATTCGAAAGGCTACGTATCCGAATTTCGTTTGCTACCGAATCAAAGTAGTGAACTGGAAACGCGTGTGGCCGAATTACATCAGCAGTTAAAAGGAATGTCACCGGCAGCAGCTGAACTAAATTACTTGGATAAAGTGAAATGGCACGATATGTACGGCGTGGATTTACATCCAGTGTTGGTGAGTTTCAGTTGATTTTTGTCTTTCTTCTTTTTTTATTACAACGGCAAAGCGGCCAAAAACCACTTTTAATTTCATTTTACAATGCAAAACCACGTTTACCGTTCTGGTAGGGAGAACAACAAAGTTTGTGAATTCAACGAAATGTATGATTGCACTGAAAACTGAAAGGCAACTCAGAACGAGCGAAGGAAGGCCTTTTCAAAATAATACGAAAATCGTATGAAATGAGTTTTAAGGGAAAAGTGGTGTGAACTTTCCCTACTAATGTTTGGTTTTGTATTGTATTTGAACGGTAATAGCACACACGCACACACATACACACAGAGTGTTGTTGGCTGGTTTAAATTTTGCCATTTAACTCTTCTTTTTTTCTCGTAAAGAGTTTGGCTTCGATATTTAAAGAAAATATAGTTTGATGTTGCAACTTTCTGCATAGTTAACACACACAGAACCGAATGGGATCGATATAAAAACAATTATTTTTTTGTTGTTGTTGTTTTCTTTGGTTTGCTGGCTTCATTTACATTTTTAATGGCCGTCTTTTGATGGAGCATTAGACCATGTCGCATAAATCACCTTGTTTAAAGGTTCGCTGGTTAAAGTGCGTATGAGTGTTGTAGTCTCTTTTACCAAACGCACCCACTCCCCCTCCCCCAACCGCTGCCATCGTTCTGTACTGTTGAACGAAATTCGGAATGGCTGCTTGTATGTGGCTGGTAATTATTTCTGCTGTTATTTTCCCAGTTAAAAGTTGCTCCCTGCAAATCTCAAGGAGATAAAAGTTCACTTGCTGTTGTTGTTGTTGTATCACATAATAAAAAGTAAATAAATTTCCCATACTCGCTCATCTACTTGTACGTTTGCATGGGTGGCTTTATGGTTTGCATGTAAAACACCGTTACATGCACGCACATAATTACATGCTCACATACTCATGCACTCGTAATTATATTTTATCATGGCGATGCCATTGAAATTTATTAGTTTTACAATTTTCATAATTTGTGATACCACGACTGCGTGCAAACAAAATGAACCACCAAAAAGAATAATTTTGAAATCGCATCCAACAAAAAATTCTCAATGGAAATTGTACAGCGGAAGAGCCAAAAGTGAATTAATTTTGTCAATAATTTACATAAAACAATCAATACAATAATTGTGCATTATAAAGAAATACAGGTTAAAAATATAGGGTGGCCCAAAATGATGTTTTGTTATCATTATTTTTTTTTCCGTATTTTGTAAAGAAGACTTGGGGAATTAAAAATGGAACAGTACACAATTTGAACAACGTGCCAAATCGTTGAACTTTATTTCTCAGATCAACGATCCTTTGTTTTGACTCAGCCGTCGTATCGTCGTTACCTTAAAGTGTGGGTTTGACCCTAAGCAGGCTAAAAAAGTTGCACACGGATCACAATAACGAACGGGTACAGGAGAGTATTCGGAAAGAAGTAAAAACATAAACCAACCGACGTTCGACAAAACTTGGCCTCTCAAGAGGGTCGCTGCAGAGAACTTTGTCAAGAGGGTCGCTGCAGAGAATTTGGCTTACAATAAGAATGTTTCCATACAAAATTCATACAGCGAAGGACGCAATGGCTCTTTCACGCGCCAACTTTGGTGAACGAATTATTTCCCGTACAAGCGATTTTAATTGGCCTCCAGACTGTTTCCTTTGGGGTTATTTGACAGGAAAAGCCTACAACCATACAGCAATTAAAAAATAATATACGCGACGAAATCAACAACATAACACCTGAAGTTTTGGAAAAGTTTATGGAAAATGTTTTGGAAAGAGCACGAATATGCGAAGCAGAAAATAGCCACCACTTGCGAGATATAATTTTTCATAATTAAATTAAAAATATTCCCCATTAATAAAAAAAAATTTTCTAATAATGGCTTCAAACCCCTTCGGTCTTTTGGGCCACCCTGTACTAAAAAAAAATTATTCACGTCATTTTCCCTCTATTTGAAGTTTTGAAGTTCTTACGAATTTTTTTATGAATTTTTCTAATTTAGTCACTCAGGCGAAATAATTGTTAAGGCGTGACTATAAGACGCACTGAAATAAATAATTATTCACAATTTTGCAGCTGTTTTACTCCACTGTGCATTGATGAAATTCATGTTAATTTCATGTTCTTCTTTTATTTAGTAACCGACAAAGAGCTGTTTATAAAGCAAAAAAAAAACAATAAACAAACAACAGAGATGGGTGGAGCTGCATCTCGCCAGCAGTTCTGATTTTTTTTTTTTTGAATCAAGTCCATGTTATAAAATATAACTTATGTGTCTTTTGCAAAAACATTAACAAAGCAACAGTAATAAAACATAAATTAACTTATACTTTTATTAACTGAGAGTGTTGTAAAAAATCTAGACTCGAAAAAAAAATGTTAATGAAATATGAAGCTCTTTTTAGGATTTATTATCCCCATTAATGAAAAACTTATAGCAGTGAGGGGTCAAGTGTCGTTCTCATATGGCAAAACATTTTCCGCAAGTAAATAACAAGCTGTTAAAGAGGAAAAAGAAAAACTATTGTATAAATGACCATTTAATGTGTTAAACGTGCCTATCAGTTGGGGAACGGTGGATTTGATTGCAATACAATTTCTAATTATATGAATAAATTATTCTGAGCGAGCAAATTCTGGGCGTAAATATTTAATTCTACCAATTGTACAGGGAGCGAAGGTGTTTGAATCCCTTGTAACTTTGTTATTATAATTTTTTTGTTTTCAGTATTTTTTAAAGAAGACTTGCCACAGCGCTAGGGACACAATAGCTTTATGAACTCAAGCCCCTTTCGTCTTTTCGGGCACCCTGTTTTGGGTTTTTTTTGGTTTTACTGCTGAAATGAAAACGTTTTTATGATCACGATTATCGAGAAAGTGCATTGCATTTTTCACTTTATTTATTACAAACATTTGGATTTTATTGTTCTCTTCCAAATTCCCGTAAAATGCCTTTATAGCGGAGCAATAAAGTGCAAATATTTTAAATGAAAAGTGCAAAATCGGGAGGTAAATCTAATTCATTTCTGGTTGTAAAGCAAACACTTGCGTTAATCAGTCTTAATTGTAGTAGTTCGTTTAGAAAAAAAAATAATTAATTATGATTCTAATTTTAAAATTGTGCTCTTTCCTGAAAAAAATATGTGAAATGTATTATTATATACATACTTTATGATATTCTCATAAAGTAAAACTCAATAACCGAAATAATTAATTTTAATATACCAAATGACTGCATAGACCAAAATATATTAACTGTCGTTTATTAAATTCAGAAATATTTAAGTGTGATTACATGTTAATTATTCGATTTTTGACCGCACTGAAAATAATTTCACCTGAACTCATTTGAAATAAATAATGGAAATGCCCTGTTTAATCGTGCTGAATTTTTCGTACCAAACGATTTGCAATGCTGCCAACTATGTGCATATTTAATTTAAAATCCTCGAAATGTAGTATAAACCAGCGTTCAAAAAGATCTGTTGGCTAAGCAGCCACTGTTCTGTGCCTGTGTCTATACAAATTTACTCAGCCGAAGCTCAGCTTTGCAAATATACATTTTTTGTAGTGGATGTGCCTGCTGCTGTGGCTGTATAATTGCAAATGTAATATTTGAATTTGCAGTGATGTTTTCCATCTGATCACTTCGGTCGATATTGGCTTTTGAATTTTGCACTTAGTTCAGACACGCTGTTCACTTCATAATTAAATAAATATAATTAAATTTTTAATAATCGTACAACATTTACTAATTGCAATTAATTTAAATTTCATTTCCCACTTCTTGTATATTTATATTTACACACACAGATACAAATATATTGTCTATATCAGAAGTGTAAACGAGTGAATGATTTTTAATTCGCCAGGAATAAAAAAAAATTTTAAGCATTCGTTTCAAAAATATATAAACATGTATATATACAGGATAATCGCAGTATAACGAACGATATAATGTCGCGAAGTTTTTTTTTTTTAATTTTATTGTGACTAAACTTATAATTTTGTATTTTCAACATTGGTTTTGATTTGTAGCCAGCAAAAATAGAAATTAATCTGACTAAAGCGACAAAATCAGCATGGACAACAACCTGCAGCCGTGCTGCCTTGTTGTCGTCAATATAATCGTTCTCACATGAACGTGGGTATTTTATATATGATTCTAATTTTAAAATTGTGCTTTTTTATTTATTTATTTTTTTGTGGGTATTTTATTTTTGACATTTTGAAGTCGGGAGTTTGCTGCGGCGTATGTGTTTAATGCTTAATGGCAAATGTATACGTTACATAACACGAATAAATTGACATTTTTAGAAAACAACAATTCAAAAAGAAAACATTCTTTTATAGCTCTGACACCTACTAATATAGATTTTATTAAAAAAAAAAAAAAAAAAGGAAAAGAAAAAACTTTTTAGAAAATTCTTTGCAACTCCTTTGGCTGAGAAATTTATTCAAAAATTTTCAACTTTTCATTAACTTAATTACAAACACTGTTTAAACAGAAGTAGTGAGGCAAAATAGCAAAAGATAAATTCTTTATAAAAGAAAAAAAACAGAAAAAATAGATCCAAACAACACTTATAAAGTTAATAATAGTTTGTCAACTGTTTTTGGTTGGGGGAAAAACGCATCGTTTGAATACTTGAGAACATCTTTGAAATATGAAAAGAGAACAAAGACTGACATTAAAAAACTATAATGCATTTTTTTTTATTTATTTCTAATTTTGTGTTCGCTTATTTACTCGTCTCTCTTCGAACTTTGCAGGGTGAAGACAGTGTGGAATATTTTCTTGGTCTAACGCCAAGCGGAATAGTGGTGCTGCGTAACAAGACAACAGTGGCTCATTATTATTGGCCTCGTATAGCAAAAGTTTATTATAAAGGACGTTATTTTATGCTGAGAATAAGTGACAAAAATGTAAGTGTGTAAATTATTATCTACTTGCTTTATCTTTCAAAGGCATTATTAAAGGATGTTGTACGGAAGTTGCTAACAAGTTGCAAGACATTTTATATAATAAATTCTCAAAGATATAAAAGTCGGAATTTCTTTCATTTTCTTTTCTTTTCGTTTTGTTTGCAACTTTTGTTCCACATCAATTATGTATGTCGTTAAATGTATGTTTTCGTTTCTTACCAAAGAAATTCCTTTCAATTTTAAACATGTCTTATATACATATATATTCTTTTTGCATCCTATTTTCAAGAACGAGTTAAGTACTTATGGCTTTGAAACACCTCGCAAATCAGCCTGCAAACATTTATGGCGCTGCTGTGTAGAACATCATGCATTTTTTCGTTTAATACGTGTCCCACCAACGTTACCAAATTCTCCCACAAATACTTCAGATATTTTTCAATTGGGTAGCAGACTGAAATGCAGGTAAGTTTTTCTCAATTTTCTCGACATTTTGTTTTTTTTTCCACTTTTCTTTTGGTTTATTTTATGGTGACAGTGACTGTTATGATGACAACAACAAAAAAAAAACGAATTTTTTTTTTTCGAAATCTGAAGTGATAAATTATGGAAATAATTTTCGTGAATGCTAAAAAAAGGTGCTGTTATGCAAATTGTTTGTTGGCATTTCGTTCAAATGAGCGTAGAAATAACAAACACACAAACAAACAAAAAAAGTATGAATTGTAACAATTTCAGTGCTCTGAAGAGTTTTATTTTTTATCTTTATTTTTAAATCTTCAAGGTATTGGACTGAAATTATATGAAACTGTTAGTACAGGGTATTTAAATGCCCGGTATTTCTTTTCATTATTATTATCTTTTTATAATTAAAAAAAAAAAAAGATTTAAATGGCGGCGAGTTTGAAACCTGTCAAACAATTTATAAATTGGTTTTTATTGCAACTTTTATTTAATTTATTTATCTTGGACCAGTGCTCAGGGGCTAACCCTTACATATGCAATGCATTGCACTGGAACTAGAGAGAAGGATAGGGAAGAAAATAGACAGGTGGTGAAAGTGGTAGGAAGATAGAGCTTAATTCTTGCACAACTCTGCAGTTGCGTGTAAATTATAAAGCAAAGTTGCGGCGTCTCTGATGTTTTTTCACGCATTATTTTTAAGCTAATGGAGCCATTTTATTTATTATTTTACTTCGCCGACGTTTTATTGCTCAAATACCGACGAAGGAGGGTGCTGTAGCACAGAAAACTCAGAAAAATTTTTTTTTCTGATTTGACCCGGCTGTGAATCGAACCTGGGTCTTTCTGGTTGCAGAGCCAACACGCTGACTACTCGCCATCAGCACCCACAAGTATTTATTTATTTATTCAACACGAGTCAGACTCAATTACGATTATTTATATACAGATACATTTGTTCTATGGTTAAGTTGGTCTCTATGTCGCTTGTGGTTATGCCTCCACACCAATAGACCTTGAACCAAATCGAAAATCTTAATTTCTTCTGTTTGTATACTGGGTAATTCTCAAAGATTTTTTGTGAGTTTTTCTATAAGAATGTGAGATTTTTAATGTTATGAATTTCAGGAAAATGGAAGAAGATGGGCGTATAGATATCAAATGCGCAAAACCTTTAACAGAAGGTTTTTTCTTGTTAACAGAGTTGCGTTAAGAAAATTGGTTTCTGTCTAGGGTTTAAATTTCGGAATTTATCTTCAACAGGTTGTTGCTGTCAGGTTTCACGTTACGTCTGGTTAAAATTTCAACAATTACGAATAATTGCTGTCAACGTCCGGTATAAATATAACAAAAATCGTAGAAAAATTTAAATTTCTTGTAACATTTTAACATAAACAAATATTGCATTAGCAGTCGAGCAATAAAAGGTTCAAGTTAGGAGCAGGAAAGCACACAGTGTGTAACTGATATTGAAGATTTCTATTGAATGCCCTAAAACAGTTTATTAAACAAGTATATCAAAATATTTACAAAATTATAACAAATACTACCCCGGCTGAAGCAAAATAGAAGTTTTACTGTTTAATTTATTTAATAAAACTTTCAAGTCTTTACAGCAAACAGCCGGTAATAAAGACATCCACAAAGCATGAGACGGAACAACTTTGAATTTTGCAGACATTGAACATGTTAATCTACAAAAATTGTAATGAAAAACACATTTCCTAATTAAATTACTTAAAAGCAAACTTTTGCACAAATGAAAAAAGGAAACGTAGGAAAGGAAAACTTTCATATTGCACTCGTTGTCTAAATGACACGGCAGCAACAGCAGCAGCAGCAGGCTGCAAATGTTGCAAGTAGATACATTTATTTTATAAAGTTTTCAAAATATTTTCATGGTCATTACCATATTAAGTTATGAGTTAGTTTTCTTCTTTTCTTTCTTATTTAAGTACCAAATAAAAATCTAAATGATGAAGTAACAAACTTTTTAAAAATCATTTGCCACAAGTTGTAAATTCGGCAGAGTTTAATTTTCATAAAATTTATGGCATTAATTCTGTTGAAAGAGAGATACGCAAATTTTTTTTAATATTTTTTTTTTACTAAGAAAAACGATGCCACTACGTTGCATCGAAGATCAATTGCAAATTGCACACTAAAAATATTACCACCTCCATACGAGGATTCACAGCACAGTTTCTAATGGGGTATAATCTATCGTTATTCTTGCTTTTTTTATTTAAAAAAAAATTCGTGTCGAAAAATAGCTGCAACTCTACTCTGCTAAGGATCAATTCAGGGATCGTATTGAGAATTCTACGATTCGTTTCGAAGAATGTTTACTAACAGTGGTACTATACTATTCGTTTTTCCATTGATGACATCTCCTGAATTGTACTAAATTATCAATTAGTGTATCATTGTACTTTTCGAGTTTGAATAGTACCAACGAAAATACAATTGTACCAACCCTGATTCCATTTATGCACGATGATAGAAGACTACTTTCTACACAAAACACTTTTTAATTTATTCGGCCCCGTTGTTTTAATTTGAATAAATTTTAAAATTTCTAATAGAGAATGTTGATACGTTAACAGAGCTTTGTTAAAGATTTAGGTTTGTGTCTAGGGTTATATAATTAATTAAATTTTTCAAACACATAAAATATTTCTGTGAACGTATGAACCTAGTTCTATGTGGATTTTTTTAAATTTCTTTGAGTTTCTTCAAAGGAGATGTTTTAGGAAGGGAGATGTTGTGCACAAACAAAGTCTTCAACAGAGCGAGAGCCTGATCATTCCTCAGAGAATCAATAATTTTCATAATTTCAAGTGTGGAAAATTTAACCCGCTCAGTTAAAGATCCAGTTCATGAACAATGATAGAGGACATATTTCTACACAAACTCCCGCTTTGACTCCTTTCCAAAATATTCTCCTTTTAAGAACCTGAAGCGAATTTAGGAATCGAGATTCGTTTAGTGTTAAGGTTTGTGTCTAGGGTTATATATTTTAAAATTTGTCTTCACATCCATACAAGAAATGTCGTCAGCTGCGACTGCTTTTTCTTCAGCTCTGAATTACATATTTTGCAACAAATATTGCATTTTGAAACCAAAAGGGACACAAGCTTCTTAATCTTCTTTATACATGTCTTGTTCAGACATGCATTCTTAATTCCCATAATATAATTTTTAATTGAGCAATTTAATATAGTGTTTACACGTATTTAATTTAGCCAATTTAGTTCACTCAATTACCATTTCACAGCTCGAAAATAAAGAACGTTTTGAAGTATATTTCCCTGGTCATCTCCTTTTCCTTTTTTCCTTCTTTTTTATTTACTTTTTTTGACACTTGGTGTGCCATTATATAGAATTTTAGCTTTTCACTGAATAGCCGTCCCACTGAAACTACTTGTGAGAAGAGTTTCATTTCAACTTTTACTCAATTGCAAAAAATGCCAGTTATTGCAAAAATCTCAATAAAGGTGCATGTCTGAACACGGTATTGGCAAAAGACCCGTTCTCTATTTCCATCATTTAATGGATTAAGTACTTCTGTAGAAACATGTTTAAACCATAACGCTGTAAATGAATGTTAATTAGCATTCCCTGACATATAAAAATTTCAACCGCAAAACCACAAGCATCAATATCGTTTAAAATGTATTTATCTCTTTTGCATTTTATACAAGGACAGCCAATTACTTTCTAGCATTCTGTACATCATTAATTGCCGACTTGAATATAAAAACCTCAATATTTCATTTAATCTTTATCACCTTTTTTACAGCAAAGAAAAATCATCAAAAGATTCTTTATTTATTAATCGTTCACCTCCTGCCTTTGTGCGTGTTCCCTCGAAGCGTCAGCCACGACGTGTATTGGATGATTTTTTAAATGGCTGTAAAAAATCAGAGCAGTTTGGTGGCAGTTCAGCATTTTTAAATGCTAAAAATTCGAGGTGAGTAAAACTGTTTGGAAGAACAAAAAAAAAATAGAGAATAAAAAAAAACGGTGACTTGGGGTGAGTAATGGCGATGACAAAAAGAATAAAAGATAAAATTTAACATAAATTTGTTTTTTATTGCCCTGAGGGTGGCACTTTCAAATGAAAATATGAAATTATTTCAAAGTCTTTCTTTTTTTTATTTCCCAGAAATTTTCATTTATTTTTATTAAATTCATTCATGCCACAATGTCGTTTTGTCAAATTCAATTGTTTTGTTTGCAATGCTGCTGCAACTTTTATTAACGTGGATTTACTTACTGGAAACAACACACAGTAATTGATTTCTTGTCTTTTCGTTCCTTTTTCTTTTTTTGTTTTTTTTATTGCATTTCTTTTTGTCTAGACACTGCAAGAATCAATTTTATGCCTTAAAGTTAAAAGAATATCGTTCTAAGAAATTAAGTAATAAAATAAATTGTCAGAATCTTGTTCAAAGCCACAACAAATTCAAACGTGGGTTGTTTGCTACACTACGATAGACAATCGTATTACTTTTTTCTGATTTCAGTTTTGTTTTTTATGTGCTTGTAAAGGTCGTTTCAAGGAAATTAATAGCAAATGGTTATCGATGGCAGACAGAATGTATTGTGTCATTAGTTTTCAATGTAGAAAGAACATTCTTAAAGTCTTAAGAAGAGAATTCTACTTGGAAATGGTACAAATTTATTAAGTTGTCATATCAAAACTTTCAAAACATAATGTGCATTGGGATGTGATAACAAGTAGATACAAAAAAAATTCCCTGTTTAGACTGTGCAACTTTTCATGCAATAATTCTCGTTAGGCAAATTGTTTGTTCAAGTTTTATGGATTGCTCTATTCAGAAATGAAAAAAACAAATCGCACTAGATCAACAAATCAACAACGTATTAAGTCGAAATTTTAAAATTTCCCGTTTCTGCAAGTGAAGTGCACATGTTTGTCAGATTTTACAATATTGCAGGATATGGCAATGCACTCACAATGAAAAATTGTCACCGAACTGTAAATTGTCTGTTCACACTATTGTAAAAAAACTGTACAATTTCATTATCACACAATAAATTTATCAGTCAAGAAAAATTGCCTGTTTACATGTTTGTACAAGAACTCTCAAAAAATATTTGAGAATTACGGAATATATAAACAAAACAAACCAAACACCTTCTACTTCTACTAAAATTTTAATTATACAAGAAACATTTTTTTATTTGCTCTTAAATCTATTTAATTTTTCTAAATCTTTCTTACAATTGAGAGATGGGCAGCGTTGCCAACAGAAATATTTATCTGCCAATGTTGTCACTGTACGGTGCACTAAACTAAGCACATGTGACAATAAAAAATTATTGTAAAATGTATGGCAACTACGCGCCAATGGAAATGAAGGGTGTTCTCACAATTGTCAGAATTGTGACAATATTATTGTCATACAATGTACGGACAATACATTTTGTGAGAATGTTGCTACACAGAAATTGTGAGTTCACACGTTTGTTGAACATTTTATTACAATTTTTCTGTCAATATTGTGCTATATGACAATCGTGTAGACATATCCTCTTAATGAACTAAAAACATTAATATCTATCCGCTATAAAAATTTCGCCTTATTCGTTTTACTCTTTCATCTCGAAAAATCGTGATGTATTTGGATTTTCAAATCCACTTAAAATGTAACTTGTTTTTTGCATGCGTTACATATGTGATGATCTCCTGTACCCTGGTCTAATAAAAAATGATCAAAATTTCAACTGGTCGCAATATCGTTTCGAAATTTCTATCGCTTCTTAGAAGGGCGTAATTTTTTGATGTTAAACTTTTTGAAAAGAAGTACCTTGCAAACAAACTTTTTGAGAAAAAATTCCATTTTTAGAAATTTCAACGGTGTGTTAAACTGTTTTCCAAACAGCGCATTCATCATATCCCAGGATTAGCAGGCAAAGTTCCTACTGCGGTTATCAGGCAGTGCTTGACATTGGCAATGAAGCTGATATACAGTCTCCCCTTCTTATGCATCATTACAGCTCCTGCAGCATTCCTTGCAACTTAGACAGGTTTAAAAGAGTCAATTGAAATCGTGTCCGATATTACCGTCGTCGTATGCCTTCCTTTCCAACTAAATACTGGACTATTTTTTATGCTAACAATTTCGCAAGTACGATTTTCCGTTTAACAAATTAAATAATAAATTATCTAGATTTTCTTCCAATTGCAGCAATTTCTTTCAATCAAAAGCTTTTCCAAAATAAATTTCCTTTAATTCAATAAAAATAAAACACTTGTTCAAAGATTATTTTAAACTACTTTCACAATATACTGCTCCATTGACAACATTTATCTTTGATCACATCTCTGATTAGACAGACGAATTTGTTATTATATTCAAATTGTAATCTGTACTTGAGATCTATTACAAATGTATTGAATGTTCATGTTCAGTATCTTGTCTACAACAACATCAAAAAAATGCTTGTTCAGTTTGGTAAAACACTAATTTTCTGTTGCAGTACGTGATGACAGACTGCTTTCAATAAAATCTTTCACACAAAATACAACAGCAAACATTCAAAGGAACTGACTGACTTATTTAGTGACAGAGTTCACAATTTTATCGCCATTCGTCTTAGAAATCCCCACAGTTGCCCAGCAAGTCGTTCTGCTTTACGTGCAGTAAAGAGTTTCTTTTATTGTATAATTTATATGGCAAACCAAGCAAAAGCGTGTTCAAAAGACCATATCTTTATTTTTAAACCGAATTAAAAATTCTCAATTAATTTCTGAGTGTTTTTATTTTTACAAAAAATTACTACCGGCATATTGACTAGGTTAACCCTACAACGAACATAAATTAATCATCGAAAATAGTGCTGCGGATGTTATGACACGTATTGCAGATGAGTTGCTGTTGCATACAAACAATAGTGTCATAATTTTAATCACTGCAGCGGTCAATGTTCTCTTCCATGCGTCAGGTTCAGGGGTAACTGCGTTTGGCATTTGGAAATGAAAAATGTTGAATCACTTATGATGTTTCTTTTTAAAAAAATAATTGTATCATAAATGTTACATGTGATTTGGCAACATTTTTAATAGATCACCTGATTTTTAAGAAGAGTTGCATATTTTACGTCTACAAAAGAACACATGTTTCGGCATAAAACAATAAAGTGCAATAATAAATATAAAATACGAAAACTGTAGAACTCTCACGAGAGACGAAGTATAATTATTTTTTCAGAACCAATCACAAGACCAGCTGTTAATACAGTGTTGCACTCATCTCCACTTTAATTAATATGAGTGTTGAAGAACTCGTAGCATGTTTTTGTTTTGTTCTTATGGGCAACATCAAGAGAAAAGAACGTGGTGCGTTTTCAGAATAGCAAAAAAATATCGGGAAAAGAATATTAAGAAATGGAAAGTAAATGCAGAATAAAAAATTTTGACTATTGAATTTATATGCGGTAAATAAAAAATAAAAAAGAAAATCAAAAAACAACTTTGATTATTTCAAAAATAGGAAACCAATAAAAATAAAAACATTCACTCTCTGCGGCGTTCGTTGAACTAAACGTATCGCAAAGGTCCAAACGCATTATGTGCATTTTCATACAAACAAACGAAATTTATTTCCTACGACGAATATTCGTTGCGATAAATTCGTAGCTCGTCCCAGTTGTGTTTATACAATAATGTCTGAAATACAAATGGAAAAGCTAAACATGATCAGTAGAAATGTGTCTTAATCTCACATAAAAATTTAGAATATGAAATTCTGAATTCTCAAACTAAATGTCTTATTCAAAATTCCCCCCCAAAAAAAAAATTCTCTTTTTTTATGAACTGACATCCCTGCTGAGTGGCTGCTTTTATGGCTGTCCACATTCCACTGTAACAACTATAATGATGCAAATATTTAAATTGTCTATAACTTAAAAACCAATAACAATAAATCACACGAAGAAGATGCAATGAGGAAAAAAAGAGTAAACACAAACACACAGATCAGTGCATGCACTGAAAATAATCCATGTACAAAAAAAGATACTTTCCAGCGGCAAACTTTTAGAGGGCGCCATTTCCAAAGCATTCTCAGAAAGGCTTCCTTACACTCTTCTTATCGGGTTGAACTTTATTACGTACTAGCTTTTACCCGCGGCTTCGCTTCCTTTATTATCTCCATCGGTTATACAGTTGTGGAGGCCACGTCGCCTCCTTGTTCTATTTAAAAAATATATATGTATGTAGCATATGTGTCGTTCTAGACGCCAAAACATAAATACATTTAAATTTCATTAAAATCGGTTAGATGGTATCGTAAACGTGGAAATTGCCCCTAGCTTCCCTCGTGGTCCTACTTTTAAAAAAAGTAATATCCTGTAACCTTCCCGCAGTTGCACAATTGCCAATGTGTTTTTTAAACGCAAATACATCCAAGTTTTAAAGTTCATCAAAATCGGCTACGTAGTTTTGGAGACGCCGAAATTTCCCCCTATCGGCTTCCTGGTCATTTTTTTAAAAAAAATCAATACCCTATAATCTTCCCAGAGTTGCACAGACTAAGAGCACCAAATTTCATCGTGATTGGTCCACAAAAGGCGAAGTTAAGCTCATTTATATTATGAAATCTGTTAAAAACCATGTGGAAGGAGTAGCATAAAATAAAAAAGTAGGCGTAAAAGTGGGCGTGATTAAAAAAAAAGTAGCCTATAATTCATTCAAGAGTCCCAATTATACAAAAATACTAACAAATAAAATAAATATAAATGCTGCTAAAGAGGCCCTACTACCAGCCCTGTTGAAGAAAGGAACGCACAAGGCCTTGGTAGGACATCATATTTTTAAAAAATTTATGAGTATGAAATGGGGTAAAAAGGCCATGTGTCTGACAAATAAGGTCTTCCAGAAGGCCTACTTACTACTTCTTTTCGACGCTGGGTCGTTAACTCTTTGACGACGACGGGCAGGTACGCATTTCCAAAGGTTTTAAATTTTTGTATTTTTCCACGATGGGCGAAAAACGTTTGTCAATTCACAGCTCAAATAAGGGACATGGTGGAATCCTAGACTGGCAACGTTTTTTTCTTAGCTAGAAATAGGCCGCAGATCAAAAAAAAAAATTATGTGAACTTAACGCTAAACTGGGGTGTCTCCGTAGCCTAGTGCATGAGCATTAGTCTTATCAATACTGGTTGTTCCTTGTGGTATTATAAAGGGCCTAACCTCTCGTTCAGAGACCTAAAGTGAGGACCCATGACTAGTGAACTTTCAAAATAACAAAAGTTCTTAATAATGGTAATTTTCTTCTAAACGAAATAATATAAAAACATTTCGTTGTTTTAAAATTTCAAGAAAGGGGCGAAATTATGACATTCGATTCGAATCGAAATTTCAAACAAAATTTAATTAAACTGTATAAGATTTCTAATGTATATTTGCTTTATTATTAAATCCAAATCAGGCCCAAGTTCGTAAAGCGTTCGTCAGAAAAAATTAGCCATGAGACAGCATTCCAAGGGAACAAGGGAAAAACAACGTCAGTCAATACCAATTTAGACATGTTAACCCTTATGTGAATAGCAAGGTACCCGGTACCTTTAGCATTTTACGTTTAAGTTTTTTTTATATAAATTCATGATCCAGATGCTTGAAACTTCCTGAGAACTCTTAACTTTTAATAAATTTTAAATAAATAGCGACTTTGAGAAAGGAAATATTTCGCAAAGACTTTGCCAGACCAATTCATTTCTAACACCCTTAACAGTATGGCAATGCACGCGGTTACCTTCACACAATTCATATGAAAAATATATATTTTCAGTTCACTGCTACTAAAAACAAAATAAACGAAAGTCCATATTGAAATGTCAGACTGAAATATTTATTTGGTGAAAGAAATATAAACGACCAAAATTTATTTTTATTTCTATGCGAATGGTAAAGAAAAAAAAACATCTTCAAGAGCATGGCAAGGTACCCGGGTATCTATGTATTCCCTCTACATTATAATTTTACTTGTATTGTAAACCTGTGGCTTACTTTACATGATTTTATGCAGATCATTGTGCAAACGATTTTATTATTTTTTTTTATTTTATTTCCGACATACTTATATGGAACCGGGTACCTGGCTATGCCCTTAAAGGGTTAAACAATGTATTTTCTTTTAGTAAATATTTTTCTGAATAAGTTAAATATTTTGAAAAATATAATAAGGGTCTTCATGAAAACATGTAAAAGTCTCGTAAACTGCGCAAAGTTTGCAAGTTTACGCTCTCGTAAATGAACTGTCAAAATTTGTTTGAAAATCCATTTACATAAACCTCGTAAATTTGCCCAACAATTTAGTCTCGTAAACTTGCACAGCTTAATTGTACATTAAATAAGTCAGCTGCTTTTGTTTACTTTTAGATTAATTTTTTTAAAATTGCACAAATGGCAATTTTAAGCGTTTTCATGAGTTCCCCTAATATTTTACTAAAAATCCCAAAAAAGGCTAAAGAATGTTCGATATCGAATGCCATAATATGGGCAGTCGGTATTATTTTAAGCGAAGCAAAGTATATTCGTATATTGTTTGAAATATGTTTTGCTGCAAAGTAATGAAATATTATGTGAAATTAGGGAAAACTTTCACCCAGTGTTACGTTGGGTTTTGTTTTTTTTTTTTTCAGTGTACATTCACATAATGGAGCATTAATTCTTCCCAGCAGAACTAACTTCGCCATGGCCATTTCAAAAAGCCAATCGCAAAACATGCAATAACTCTTTCTTTCCCTTGGCAAAAGCACCAGTATTATTTTTTTTTCTCTTCTTGCTGCCCTGTAGGAAAATTCTTACCCGCAATATAAAATGAAAATGGTAAACAAATTTACTTTAAATGGCCAAACATAAATCATACAAGAGAATGGAACAGACGTCCGTCTGTTTCCCTATTTCTGTTCGATTGCATGACTGTACGTGGCACTCTTCAGCAAACAAAATGCCAAACAGTAAAAACTAACAACGAATGTTTAACATCAGCATAAACTACACATCAGCAGTTGGGCAAGATAGTTGTTGGTCGCCACACATCCATTATAAAAAATAAATGTGCAGGAAACAAAACCAAACGAATAAATCACTTTTTGGTCCATGTAAAAGAAAGAAATGATTTGGCTGGTGGCTGGTGGCTGGCCATCATGTGTCCTCCAATGCCACATGGTTACAAGAACCTATAACGCGCCTATAATTACTCAATTACAAACACATCTTTTCCTTCCAATATATTTCTATAGTTTTATTTGCAATATCCATTTATGGAGTTAAAGATGATTGCTGGCTCATTAAGGTGGAGTTTATGTTGTCACACGGTAACAGCGCTTCAGCATTTCAGAAAACAAAACCAAGCAAAACAAAAGAAAAAAATAAACAGTAAATAAACGAGCCACCTTTAATTTAGATTTATGATTAAAGCACTTATATTTAAGACTTTATAATTGATCAATTTTAATTCTTCTTACAAGAACAGCATCTTTTGTTCTATTCCTCGCAGCAACTATGAGAGTCCCTACCGTTCAACGTACAGCATACCAACTAGTCTAGGCATCAGTCCTTATCATCAGCAGTCACAACACACCACAATGCCGCACAGCCAAAGCAGTTACAATAATGGGAACAGTGTTGGTGGTAGCAGTCATATACAGACACCTGATTCTCCGCGTAGTACACGTAGCGCACCATGGCCGAGGTCACAACAACGTTCATTGTTTGGCAATAAGCCGTCCAGTCCGCGATCCGTACGATCAGCTAGCACAACAGGTGGCGGCGGTAGTGCTGGTGTTGATAGCAGAGGCGGCAGCAGTAATAATCACCATCATCATCATTCTCAACATACGCATTCGCGTTCTTCGCAGCGTGATCATACACCCAATGGCACAACGAACACTCAACATCAGCAGCAACAACAACGTTACCGATCCAGTTCAGTGGAGAGTCATTCTTCAAATGATTCACGTTCCACACGCAGGTAATTGAATTTGTCAGTATGATGATCAACATCAATAATTTTTTTAAGTTCGACTCGTATTGCAGTATTTTTTATTAATGTTTCTTCTTCTTTATTTTGCTTTTTTTTTTTTTGAGTTTAAAAATTTCTGTATTTATGTTCTGCAGAGCTGTGCAAACTTTGCCACATTTAAACAAATTGAAAATTAAATCAGAGACATACATACTTAAAATTAAAACTCAATGTCAAACACGTGCCCAATGAACAGAGTGCCCAAAACAGAAATGAACTAAGTCCCCAAATTTTTATGGATTGGACAAACAAAGCAAATTTTTGGGAACTAATTTTGCTTGGAATCCTAGCTAATTTTTATATTTAGAGACTTTGTTCTTATAAAGAAGGTTAGATTAGCTTATGTGGCGGACCTTCACCGAAGGATAACACCTCACAGAGCTTAGGGCCATTGTGATACTACAAGCTATTCAGATCAGACATTCGAAAGATTCTGTCGCCACTGTCGCATATTACTGACAATATGTCGCTATTGCGACAATCCCCACCTGGGAAAGTTCAGTTATTGATGACAAGAAATGTGAGCCGACGAACTTCCTCTGTGTCATCGCAAGAGCTGCCCACTGGCACATGAGGTGAGCCACCATTTCTGTATTGAAGTCTTAGTTCATTGGGGCCCTAGTTCATGCCGCCGTAAAATATATTTACACAATTCCTTTTCAATATTTTAAAGTTTTTTTTGCATGTTGGTCGGTACTCCAGCTAAAGCATCAATTACGCACCAACACACAAACACCAATGATTACTCGAATATTCCCTTGAGATAAGTCTTAATAACATTTCGTCATATGAATGAACTCATAAATGCCCGCAGTTGCATTGAGAAAATTTTACTGAAGAAGCTAAATACTTCCGAACTAAATTCTATGCTTGCACTTAGGCATTTCCGAATGTTGTTCGTAAGAACCCAGCTAAAAAAGATATGCCAAAGAAATAAGCAGTACGTGACTTCAATAGGAAATGAACTAGTTCAACTAGATGAAGAACGCATGATTTTAACATTGGGGTGTAATTGGCGAGCATATGATCACATGTAACAAAACAACTCGTCATTTAGAACCAATGAATGTTGCATGATTTGGTTACGTTCTAGCGATGGGTTAATGAGTTCCATTTTACATTTTCACTTACAAATTCATTTAAATTATAATTACAACTGCGCAATTGTTCATAGAAATTAAAAGGGAGAGCTGAATGTGTTTTGCATGCGTTCAAAAGTGATAATCTTTTCTTTTTAATCCTGAACCAGCACTCAGGGGATGACCCCTACACATTTGTGCTGGAACACGGAAATAGGTTATGGGAAAGAGGAAAAGTGTTTATGGACATTTGATTTGAATCTTCCCACGTCAAAAGCGACAGGAAAGACTTCTGTATCATCATAATCCATCAAAAAGTCAATTTCAAATATTTTGTAACTTCGAAAGTTTTTGAAATCCTACGACGATTTGTAGATTTTAAAACCTGTTACAAAATGTTGCCCTAAAAGAAGTGTTTGTGTTACTTTAACGGAAACTATTTTCGCGAAACTGTTTGCTATGACGCATTTTACTACAACCACGCCAGTTTTAGTAGACAGCATGTGCATTTTAGTTCTGTTCTGTAATTGAATCAAAACTACCGAAGTATTTAAACTTGTACACTTCTACAATACTTTTGCAAATATTCTATCTTAAGCCAAAGCGACTCTTAAAGGTTTTTAGCACACGTGCAGTCTGCAGCAAGCGCGCCAAAGGTTTGATCTTCCCACAAGTATTATTTCAATATCAAACACAACCACCAGACAACTTGTTTAACAATTGCAAAACACAGCTTTCAACATGTTGTCGACGAAACCAAATAGTTATCGAGTTAAAAGATTTATTACACACGCATAGACATTGTAAAACATTAAGTACAGCATATAAATTGAAGGAAATTTACAAGGCGATAGGTACCCATGTACAATATGTGTCTGTGTGTGTGCATGCATAAAGGTAGCAATTCTTAAAATCAATAAGTACAACTTCTGAGGCAAGTGGACTTGCTAGTTACTTTATTTTCATCAGAATTACACACACAAAGACAGAGGGAACGAAAAACAAAATTATAGATTTTGAAGCTTTTCAAATTAATAAGCGTCATTATAATGTCGTTATTGTTATTGGTTTTTGTTTTGCTACCATTCAGGCATAAGCATCGTCATCGTCGTACTTCAGATAATGAAAGCGAATTATCACGTGGATCGGGACGATCAGCACGTTCACATCATCGCAAACACAGGCGTTCGCGTCATCGTCGCGATTCTGCCGGCTCCGAGCATGAGAGTACACGTGGTCGCAGCTATTCTGGTCATCGTTCATCAACTGCACGCAGTACCAGCGCAGTTGGTTCACATTCTGAATTAATTGACTCCAGCCTACAGTGGCGTGAAGCTCAACGAAGGCAACAGGAAGCCAGTCTAGGCCAAAGTTCAGTACAGCAGGCGTCCGTTTCAAAAAGTAGCGTGGTGGCACGTAGCCTGCATAGCAATGACTCGCATTCTGATACACATTCGCATCACAAATCACGAAGACACAAAAAGAATAAGTATGTTTCGTTGTTGGCAGTTGAAATAAATGAATTCTATTGCCTGCCTAATTACAGATCTCCTTCGGATCGCAATCGTTTGTGGAACAGTGAATTGGCAAAACATTTACAATTTGGTTTGGTAGACACGGCTGGCATGACGGAAGATCAATTGCGTGAAATCCCTTATACCGTCGTGGAAACCAACTCAAAACGTTCCAATTCAAATATACGCATACACAAGAGCAACAGCAAAAATAGTGTTGGCGGCAAAAGTACCGGCTCCGGTAATACCCTGACCAATGGTAGTGGTTCTATCACTGGTCACGGTAAAAATCGTGTCGACCGCATAAGAGGGTGAGTATTTCGCCACAGCCGCTCTATTACACACTAAACGAAAGTTTAAATTAAAAATTTTTGAAAAATTCAAAATGCAAATAAGAAAAGCAATCGCTGTTGTTACTCACAAAAAATTTATATATTGTATGTATGTATTTGCCAATAGCTTATGTTACCAAAATTCTAATCCCAATGATAGTAATGGTGCCAAGAATGGTTCAATACGTTCGGCAAGTACAGTTTCATCGCGGGAGTGTGAGCGCAACAGTGGTTTGGTGCGGTAAGTTCTTACGTCTTTAAATCAAAGTAAATCAAATACGGATTACTTAGTGGTTATTTGTGGTGAAGATCTCTTGAATAAATGTTAGATATGTATTTTATCTGCACTCGTTTATGTGAAACCTTTAACACTTTTAATGTTTAGCATGATGTCTAGCATGAGCATGGGTGACTTTATATCGCCCACTGGCTCCAATCTCAGTCCGATGGAAAACTCCGCACTGAGAGTGTCTCATGAGCACACGGATTCTGGTTTGGGAGCTGATCAGGACTACGCGTATTCCTCTGAAAGGTGAGTAAGTCCCACTTTGTGAACAACAACTTACTTGAGTACTGAACTGAACTACATAGTTCGAATGCTACTACCAAAAACATTTTCCAACTTAAATTTCAATATTTTTGCACGATCTTCTCCTTTCCTCGCGGCACATTTGGAACACCACCAAACCATATTTGCTAATAAAACCTCCTGATAATTCAACACAGATCCAGTGATAGCACACGTTACGGTACTAACAAGTCTTCAGGTGCGTCGAGTGGTAGCCATCGGAAATCCTCAATTACCCATGGTAATATGATGAATGGAGTCGGTGTCGTTTGCAATGGAGGCGGCAATAACGCGGCTTACAACAACCTGATGCAACAGACTGTGAGTAATGAAAATAAACAACAGCAACAAATATATCAGCATATTCAACAACATCAGCAACATCATAATAATCTCCATCATTCCATACAGCATTCATTTCATGGCCAACGCAGGCATGATAGCAGCTCCACAAACTCCTCTTCCTCACAACCAAAGCCAAATTATAAATATTCTACTAACCTGCTACAGCAACAACACCAACATTCCCTTCTTAACAACCTACACAATCAACATCATTATCATCACAGCAATAATAATAATAACAATAATAATAACAGTACTCATCAGCATCATCATTATCTTCATCATCATCATCAGCTACAGCAACAAACATCATCGTCATCATCATCCCAGCCTTCCTCATGTGCCGCATCAGTTAACAATCACACAATTACGGTACTGAATCTAATTTTCACTTGCCTTATTTTCACAATCATAAATAATACTCGTAATACAAAATACACAGAAATTATTGTAAACTCACGGCAGTTACATGATATAAAAAACACAGGGGCAGACAGTAAAGAGAGAGAGCGAGAGAGGGATAGACTTGAACAGATGGGTAAGGATTCACGAGAACTACTCAACGGTACAATTTTTTTTCTAAACGTGGGCAGTCTGGTTTGACCGTTCTGTACGCTGTTAGTCGCATTTGCCTTCATCGATTTATGCAAATCGCTATTGCATTGCAGGCAATAATTAAAATATGTACGTAAAAAGCTGTCTACAGTTCGTTCGAAGGACCATCCCCGCAAAGTCTTCCAGTCTGCTAGCAGCGATTCTCAACAAGGGAGAAAAAACAACATTTTAGTCTCATTATACAAAGTACAATAATCAAGACGTTTTATTAAACAATGTAAAAGTTAGGAAAATTTGAGGTTATGTAGTGAATTCGTTCATCTGTAATTATGTATGGCACGCATAAGCATTGAGAAATCAGACGTTCTTGGAATGATAAGTCAGGGTGAAGTTCGATGGAACGAACGTATTTGTCAAGCCTCCAAATAAACATCCAGATGGTCGGACAGTGTTAGTTCACTTCACTTTCTTTACTATCGATTCCATATACATGCGACAGAAAATGGAATAAAACTCTCTCTGAAATTATTCGACCTTAAACACGGGATGGCGAAAAAGCCCATTGGGGACTGTAGGGTGGCAAACTCTATTGACTCTTTTGAGAATCGTCACATTGTGGGCTGTGTGTCATTGTTTGATCGTTATTGTAATGGCATAGGCTCTGAGAAAGTCAGGGACCGCGTTCATTATCAGGTTAGAAAAGGTTAGATACAGAAGGGCGGTGCCTCACTAGTACTGTGTCATCTGCAGTCGAAGACCCAAAGAGTCTTTTGTAAATCTCTTCGAGGATAGAAAAGAAATAAGAAATAATAGGATACAGTAAAGAAGAGGAAGCCAGATCTCACCTCTATACAACATAACCTGTACTACTATGCCTGCAATGAGAGCCCTGATATCCTCTATGCCACGATCCGCGATATTATCTAGCTCAACCAGGAATCCCCTGCCCAACCTCCTCAGCCTCCTCGAGATCCTCGTACAACCTGTACAGATCGGAGGTCCTTTTTCCCACTTGCTGACCATAAATAACTCTAACTGAGGAGTGGTCCTTGCACCCTTCACCCCAGGCCATAACTACCTCGAGACCTTGCAATCCCGCCTACTCTTCCAGGAATGATTCACTTTCTCTACCGTCCATATCCTGAGCTATCCGTACTAGGACCCTATCGGTGGCTGCACTGATATGCCGCACTCCTCTTCGCCCAAAATTGAGATCTGTTTCACCAACAAGTGTTCATCAATTAGATGGTATCCATTTTTGGTAGATTTGGCAACGAATGAAAACTCTTTTATTTGCCGAACAGCATGTATGTGCAGCGATTTGTCCTGTCACTTTTTACGTGGGCAGATTCTAATCGCATGTCGATAAACACACTATCCCTGTTCTCAAAACCACATTTCCCAGTCCCACCACACTGCATTGCATGTGTAGGGGTCATCCCCAGAGTACCGATCGAAGACAACAAAAGAAGAATACTTTCTGAATCCATTTGTTTCATGTTTATCTTATTTTTAAAACTTTTCTCTTTGGATCTTCTATCAGAATATTGCTTTTTTGTGCAACAAGTATAGAAACTTCTTGCTATTTGAGGATGAACTCAAGTCTAGAGAGGTTTCTTCATCTTTTCCTTAACTTTTTCTCCCGCATCACCTCTCTCTCTCTCTCTCTCTCGCTCACCCATCCGGCAATAATAGCATTGAGGGAAGTTCCCAATACAAATCATGGCTATCGGGATATGAATATCCAAATATTAAATTTAACATGAAATGCTTTCTCCACGTGGAACATTTGTGACTTTATTACTGATACACGACATACAGTTGTACGAGTAGTTTTAATTTGCACTCACATTTACATTCGTTCACCATTCATTTATTTACACGCCACATTTCTAATCTCATCCAAATATCATTATCAAGTATCTACTAACAATAATAACAAAAATAATCAGCCATAAATAAACATCCTCCACTACAGCCCATGCAACAGCATCATCAGCTACAGCAACAACCATCAGCACAAACCCAACAGCTTTTGGATAAGGGCACAGATAAATCAAAACCTAGTCATCGTTTACTAAATTACACAACCTTTGAGAATAATCAGTATAAATTTAGTTTAAACAATGTTTTCGGTGGTACGAAACACGGCGTCAACGTAACACAAGCACGTCCTTTGGCAGCTGGCGGTGGCAGTAATGGTAGTACAATTAACATTAGCAATAATAATCATAGCAAAAGTTCTATTGGTGGTAGTGGTATTGGTAGTATAAGTAGTGGTGCTAAATTTGCTAACAATCAAATGGATCATTTTCCAGAATGGCCAAATACCCCAGCTGCCCCTTATTATTATCAAGGACCGTCCACTGTAGCTATGCAGGCTAAAAAGCGTGATGCCAAGTCGGATTTAGGTTTTCCCACCAGACGCTTAACGGGTCAGTGTATAACAAAGACCCAATTGTTGACTGGTGGGGGGCATTTTGTTCCTCTTAGCGGCTTGGGTTATTCCATGTCCGGTTCGCAATATCCCGGTTATGGGTCACGCTTACATCCAGCAAAATCCGATTTATTTTTAGCGTATCCGACAACAAACGAATACGAACCGCCTTTCATATACAACTATAAAATGCCACAAATGCCCGAATTTTTACGATCCACTCAACAGTCGCAGCAGCAACAGCAGCATCAGCCAACGGCTTATCACATTTCGGGTGCACAGACAGCCGATCCCTCCCTGCCACAAAATGTTTATAAAACTACGAACAGCAGCAATTCACCAGCTGCCTATGGTGGCGCCACCACCGCCACAGACGTCATGTATTATCAATTTGATAATACGCCTTGTTCATCGAAAAATCAACAGCCCATTGTTCAGCAACCAAAATCTCTTTACAATGCAAAAGCAAATGCTGCCACTGGAACAGTAACCTCGTCGGAGTGCAACTCTCCTGCCATGGGCCCCCTTGTATTTTTACAGCATCAACAAAACATCAGTGGTTCTGTGGCAGGAAGTGCAAACATTCCCTCAAACGTTGCAACAACATCAAACAATTCCATGCAACAGACTGTGAGTAGACGTTTTAAACAACCAACAAAAAAAAATCAAAAAAAATCAAAAATTAAAAATTGCACAGAATATTAGAAAATCTGTTCACGAATGCTGCAGTGTATCAATAAATGTTAAATGTGTGTTATTTGTTCTGCTTGCAACTAAATGTTTCCGTTTTTATTCTTTGTCGTTGTTGTTTGTTGTTGTTTATATGTATGTATGTATCTATAGCTTTTTACGTTTGTATTTTAACTACACGAGTTTGCGGTTAATTATGATCGTTTTTAATACACTTTTTGAATTGAATGTTGCGTTGTGCTCGAATGTGTTACGTTTTTTCTCTTTCTGTATTTGTTTGTCTTGTTATATTGTTGTTGTTGTTTGTATGTTTGTTGGATTTTAAGTTGGCATGGCTTATTGTGTGTTTAATTGTATGTTTTCCTTTTTAAAAAAATTCAAATCCAAACGTTTCCGTTTCAATACTTTTTTGTAACTGAAAAACGAAAACTGGTTTCGTTGTGGTTTTTTATTTTGTTTCAAAAAAATTGTTTTTATAACACTTTTATTAAATTAAAATTTAATTAAATTCCATTATATGATTTTTCCTTCTTTATTTCTTTTTTTTTTTTGTATAAATTGTGGCTGGAGTTGCAAGATTATTTGCATTATTTCAACCGAATGCGGTAGAAAATAAATAATAATTTGAAAAGAATTTTTTCGTATATTTTAAACAAGGAATATCAACCAACATAGCGAATTCTGTGTAGTTATTTTAAGTTAAAGAAATCAAGGCTGTGTCTCTGCATGGTTATTTAATACGTCGAACGACAGTCTGTGCAGATGCTTCTTACCAAGTCGCAAACTAATCAGTATATAAAAATCATGAAGTGCACGATATGCATTTTGATATGAACGCCCATTTTCATAATAAGCCTGAATAACTTTAACGCGTTGCTCCATTGTGTATCTTTCCATGGTTCAAATTGAGTTAGTCTGAAATTGATAAATGCCAAATGAAATGCAGAAAAAAACTTGACATTTACGTGTGGTTCACATTCAACATCGGCCCTTAAAATATAACCACCCTTTATATTTAAATATAGCAGTGATGTTCAAAACAGAAGAAAAGCGAAAATTAGCTCTGTTGGTGAGAGAGCTACCCAGCATACATAACGTCTTACGTTTGAAAAATTAATTATATATATATTTTTTTTTAAATGCATTAAAAACATTATCATTTCTTTATATTATTATAATTATTAAAAAATGTTTTTGAAAATATTTAAACTCTGTGTGGAATGGAAAATAGTGCAAAACCTAAAGAATTAGAAATTCAATCAATTCGAGGTGAATAAAAAGCTTCAAATAAAATACCTCTATATGTCATTGGATGCAACAAGTGAATTTCAGATCTGAAAAAATTTGGTCACACGAGTAACTTGATGAGAAAACCCTTTAGGCACTCCAAAGTCTATTTTTTAAGGTTAGGATATAAATAGATTAAGAATGTGTTTGATTGTGTTTACAGAAACAATTTTTTAATTTGTTGTCCAATTTGAAATGAAATGCTCGTGTTAGCTGGACAAGAATTTCTGAAGAAAATTAACTATCATTCGCTTCATGTGATTTCATCGCTAACTAGTTGACGGCTGAATGAAAGAGCATAAGAATTCGTGTAAATTAATTAGGCACAATTGTGCCATGCAGCGGGCATCACTGATATACATATATATATATATATACATAAATAAGTACAGACAATACCTACGTGTGCTCATCATCGAGCCAATTTTTCATCGTATCTAAGGAAAAAATTCGATAGTGTATTACTTAACACGATATAGTGGCCAGTGCTGTCCATGGTATTGGTCAGAAGTATAATTTCGCAGTGTATTTGTACACTGAAAAAAAGTCATCACTCATACACTGAATTTTCACATTAAGAGAAACAAATTTGTTATTAAAAGTCAAACAAAGATACCCGTCATTAGATCAATTAAAAATGGTTCATTTCATTTATAAATATCATTTAGGTGCGTATTTCATAAATGTAATGAAACTATTTCTTAAGTTTAACGAAACATTCTATACATACATGAAATGTAAATGTTTCATTGATATAACGATGTTATTGCATAACAAAAACGAAATTAATTCATGAAATTGAAGAATACTTTCACATATGAAATAATATTGTAGATTTCGTTTGCACTGCGGTGAAGGCTGCGTAATTAGCATGTTGACTCTGAAATCAGAGGGAACCGGGTTCGATTCCCGTAACGGCCAAGTAAAATAATGTATCAGATTTTTCTATGCAAAAGCACCATCTGCCACCACCGGTCTATTCTCTACACCATACCTGTCTCTACCCAGTTCCAGTTGATTGCATTGCATGCGTAGGGAATATTTCATGAGCACTGGTTCAAGAAAACAAAAATATTAAATGAGTCTTTCGATTCTTTTGGAAGCCACTATTGTGACGTAGATTTCTACGCGGAAGAAATGCCGTTTTATAACCAGCCTAGTGATATTTTCAAGAATATTATCCCCTCTCTCGCATTTGGTATCAAACTGAGAACTATCTATCACAACTCTATTATCTTCTCTGCACTGGTCAACCCGAATTTCTTAATAGCTTATAATCTCTAAACATAAATTTGAAATGTGTGCGAAGAGAATTCTAAAACGGTAGACACAAACCATTTCTTTTTAGAGAGCTAATTTGAGGGACAAATGGCGACATCTACAAATGTATTCATTAATACATTTATTTATATGTATACACACATATATATAAAAATATTAGTTCAAGGAGTTCTCTAACGGGCAGAAAAGCTCCTGAAGTTACTTTTTTTTAAACATATTTTATTAAGCTCCCAACAATATTTGGCAAATACAAGCTTCTCTTGTCTTTAAAGGGTGCCTAAAGCACCATTTAGGGACCACATATACATATATCTATACATATACATATATATATACAGTACCCCATTTTACCTTAATGACCACTCATCCTCTGAAGAATAACAAAAGCACTTCCTCAAGCTAATTTTTTCTTAACTCCCAAAATTATTTAACAAATACGAACTTTTTCTAGTCGCTAGAGGAGTCCCTAAAGCCAATTTTCATATACTGGTGTTAATGCAGATCTCTCCATGTCTCTATTTTTCAACTGAATCTAAAAGAAACTCGCTTTGCTCAAGCTCATTTTTCCAAAGTTCTAAAATATACGGCTCGTGGGAAGACTCCTGGAAGCACCGATTGTATATAGTGGGATATACCGGCATGTATTCACTTTTATTAAATGACCAAGAATCATCCAGATTTTATCAGAATTTGGTATCGCCGTGTAGTGGAAAAAGAATTCTGTTACAAGAAATGGTTTGTGTCTTCGGTATTGAAATTTAAATTTTTTCTTCACACACAAGAATTTCAAAGGAGCTCTTCAACTTCAAGTGCGATGTATAAATCTGGGCCCAAATTACCTCAATCCATATCGAAAAAATTCGTATGCATTTGTATAGAATTTTGTTTGAACTTTCGATTCGTATTACATAAATAAATTTGCCATAAAAATTCCAAGTGCAATAACATTTCAGTTTGCAACAACCATGTTATTTCCTCTTTGTTGAGGTTGCAATAAATTCTAATTATTTTAAAATAATGCAAACATTTTAACACATACGTGCATGCATAACATGCACTCGTATACACATATATTCGCCTGCATAATTGGCTTAATTTTCTTGTGCTCTGAAATCTACATTTCAAGTTAATAATGTCCGTATGTACAATATTTCACAAGAGCGAAGCCAACATACCGACATACACTCGTTAAGATAATTTGTTTTGCTGACTGACTTTTGTGGTCTGTGATATTTTTCTTTTGTCAATAATGCATGTTGTACATTAACTTGTCTTGTATTGTTTTAAATATTTATTGTGTGTTTCTTGTTGTTACTACAGATTGAGCAAAGTCTGTTTAAGTTTACGTTTTTTTTTTAATTTTACAGTGGATTTTCTATAACTCGCAGCTCAATAAGTCAAAACCACCAAAAAATAAATAAAAAAAAAATCTCACAGCAATAAAATTGAAAATAAATTCTTATTTAACTTTGATTTTTGAACACAAAAAAATTTACACGGAATTGCGCATTTCACAGTCGCAAATTTAGCAATTAAATGCTTAGCATGGCGAACGACTTGTTAAGGTGCAAAATTTATTAATACGAAGTTTGTAGCATTCGCGTTATCGAGATTCCACTGTATTTCTATTGAGCTGAATTCTAATTTTTTTGTTGTTTGTTCCCCAGTGTTAGTCTGTGATTGCACGCTTTATTATGTGGAAATAAATAATTTTTTATATGTTGTTGTTATTTTTTCTATTTATCTGTTTTCTTTCAATTTGTTAATGATTATTTATGTTTATTACTATTATTATGCCATTTGCGTTCAATGGTTTAAAAAAACTAACAAAAAAAATAAAAAATAATAAATAAATAAATTATGAAATTAAGCAAAATTTTTTTTCTCGCTTACAAGATATTTTCTTTTCGTTGTTGTTTTTGTATCTGTTGTTGTTATTGCTATTAAAACTTATTATGTCTGAATATAAATTACAAGTGCAATTTGTATGAATTATGATGACTTAAGCTTTTATTATTTATTTTTGAAGCCCAATAACACAGTGAGCCACTGTTGGCTAAAATCAGTTTTTATTTGTTGTATAATTTATGGGGAAGGATAATGAAATGTTTTTTTGTATTTCAATATTGTATAATATCCGGTTAAGTAACATTTGTTCGATTCTTTTTTATTATTATTGACGACTTTTAATTCCATATTTCTTAATATATCTCCTATAAATTATTGAATTAAAATACTGGAAAAATTTATAAAAATCTACAGATTTGAATTCATGGAAAAAAATCTTGCTGGAAAACTTTGTTGCAAATAAATAAATTAATCGAACTTGAATGTATTCGTTTACATGTTATTCGAACGAATAACGAGTAAAGAAATATGAGGTAGGAATAACGTAAAGAAAATTTTAATGAAATAAACAAGCAGCCCGTCAACGCGTTGTCCAGCACCAAGTGGCAGGGACTATTGCAGCCAACTTCACTCTCTAATCTGAATTGGCTTTACCCATTTACGTTTGCATTATAAATTTTTTAACCGCACAATCATTATTATTTTTTTTATTCTACAAAAGAAATTCATTTAATAACAAAATAATTCATAAATTATTTGAAATTGTTTCCGCGTTTTTTACTGTGATCTACAAAAAAAAATTGCTTCAGTATAAAGAATGAAAAGACATTAAATCTATTTCACATTGGTAATCAAAGGCCTCAGACAGCTTAGAGACCGAAATAGGGATCGAAGTGATATTACATGCATTGGTCCTCTAAAGAGAATATACTCTAAATTTTTCAATTTTCACTTTTTGCCAGAAAACCATATACGACTACTGTGGTCACATCTAGGTACTGTGGAAATTTTACATTATTTTCTCCATTCTTTCGCCAAAAAACATACATTTGTATCCCTCTTTGTAATATAAGAAACGCCTCTTTATAACGATTGTTAAAAATGAGTGGTGTTATACTTGGTTTTGTTTGAAATTAAATTAATAAATAAATAAACAATTTAACATAAAGGGGAACCCCGAAAAAAAAATTTTATTTTTCGATAATCACTGAAAAATTGTAAAAACAACTGCTATTGTAAACTTTTTGTTCCTATTTCATTACAATGATATAATTGTTTTTAATTTCGGCTGAAAATATTAAAGAAAAACAGTTTTTTTTTTGCTCCACTGAAAATTTGTAAATTTTGAATCGACTCTCTTTAGAGGAACCAGTACGATATGTATAGAAGGTGTCCCTAAAAACAATTTAATTTTTATAAATGAGTAGGAAAATATAGTCAGGCTGTTAAGGTTCCTACCAAAAATAGTGGCATTATGTTGAGCGATGCTGTTGAGCAGACACATGTGCTGCAGTGATGCAATGTATGTCTTCATTCCTACACAGCTTTGCCGTTACTCGTTTCGTTTATTTCTGGACCAAAACTGCAGAATCTCTAGTATTTTTAAGCTAAAGGGGAGTAATTTTGTTAATTTTATTATTTTATATTTTCATTGCTCAAATGGCGATGGCACGATGGATGGTAGTCTGCACGTTCACTACACAACCAAAAAACAGACGTGGGTTCAATCCCAGTTTCAGACAAAAAAAAAAAAAAAAAAAAAAAAAAAAAAAAAAAAAATTTTTAAATAAAAATAAACATCTCGCATTTTTCTGATGTGCATTAGTGTGTATTTGTGTGGCAGTTGTTGTTGGAAGGTTTCAGTGGCGAAGGCATAGTCACTGGTCACTGAACAATACCGGCTTCAGCTGATAGCAATCCACAATCACATCAGAACGCCCTCCTTCGTCGGTATTGTGTAGCACCGGCGAAGTAAAATAATAATAAAACTGGCTACTAAACCGAAGCTTGTGAGCACTGCTATGAGTATAAACAAAACAAAGAACGTGCCAAAGCAGAGCTGTAAAATAATTAAATTAGCTTCACCTCCTGTCGTTTCTCCTACTATCCCTTTCCTATAGTTCCCAGCACAATGCTTCGCATGTGTAGGAGTCATCTCCTGAGTGCTGGTCCTAGATAAAAAAAAAAAAAAAAAAAAAAAAATATGATGCCCATTAGAATAAACAATATCGCAAATCAGAAAATTTCCTGCTGTCTGGATTGTATGATTTGAAAACAAGACTTTATAGCTGTAGCTTTAACGATCTAATTACTTTAGCCAACATTATCATACTGTTACATCAGTATTTGAGCAATGAATCCCCTACTGAAGTAGCCGTGCTACATAAACAAAAACGCCAAACGTATTTTAGCTCACAACAAGGGAATTTTTGCTTTCTAAAATGCACATGCCCATACAAATTGATTTTGTTTGATAGCAAAAATATACTTTCGCCCTTGTTTAGGTATCACGGTAATGAGAGGAACATAATTGGAACGAACAACGAATTTTTCATTGCGAACTTTCGTCTTCGGAAATAAAACACATTTGTGCATTTGAAAATGAACACAACACCGACGTCGAACGAAATTCGAACTCTGCGATTGATTTATTTATATTTCATACACCGACGAACATCGAACAAATTAGTACAGAGTTACCATTTATCAATTTAGTTCTCAAATATATTAGTAAAGAGAGTTAATTTTCAATTATTACAACAATTGTTAAAATTGTTTACTATTTAAAATAAATCAATTATTTAGCAACTAATTGCTTTCTAATTGTTTTTTGTTAATGCTAAAATTTTCCAAGTCATTTTTTTATACGGTAACACAGACAGCAAACAGCTTTGCTGACTACGACAACTGTAATATTTCCGTCGTAACTCTGTGCTACACTGCGACGATAAATTCGTTGTGCTAGACGAAATTTGTTGTTCGTCCCAATTGTATTCTCAGCATAAAATAGTTAATAAAATTGTTGCTATAAAATAAACCCTAGACACAAACCCAAGCAATGTGGGCGGGCAAAATAAAATGAAATTGATGTAGAAATAAGTCTCTCTATTATTGCGAAAAACTCACGCCAACTCGTTATGTTAAAGATTAAAGATAAAGAGGAAGGACATACATACTATATCTTTGCCCACCGCTCATGTTGGTTCCGTAGGTTTGCATACATCAAACAGAATGGTTTGATGCAACTATTTCAACATTACACTTCGCTTAATGATCCTTTACAGTCGGATAACTGATCATTTAAGCAAGCCACTGCTGATACAACAGTTGGTATAATTTGAAGAGGTTGTACAAGGGATTGTAAGGCAATGAGTCATGTAATATATGTGTATATTTATTGATGTTATGACCACCTTGCAGTGAACATTTAAGACATTTATTATTAGTTGGGGACGAGACAAAATGAGAACTCTACAGAAGTGCGTAATTTTATTATTATTATTAGTTAAATATAAAAAAAAATTAAAAGTGATGCTGAAATACTTCATCATTTAAGCATACGCAACAATATTTAATGTCATCTTCACTTGTTAAGAAAGTTGGTACAAAAGATTTTATAAATGTTTTGTAATACGGTTTAAATGTTTTCCTTCTTCTTTCTATTAAATCATTTCTGAAGCCATTTAATAGTGAAACGTTCGACCAAGAAAGCAGGGACGAAGAATTTATTAAACCTTTTTATTTTGTAACTGGTTTTGTTTGCTCTTGTGTTTTTGTTTTCCATAATTTGCTTACTTTCTGACATTAACAACTTAATTTAGTAGTTTGTATACTTTATTTCCTGGTTATTTTATTTCATATATTTTTTTTTTTTATTAAGTTCTTCCTTTCTATCGCGACTCAATAAACTTGATTCCATTTGTGCCCGTCTTCATTTTGCATCGATTGGTGTTTCAAAAGCTCTTCCGCTATTTGGCTGGCAAAGACAACAATGCGAAAGAGCAGGCGGAGGTGGAAAACGAGCGAAGCGAAAATATTTACAGAAAAGAACATTAAATAATATTTTGTTACAATTTATTTTTATGGCATTATTATGCCAATGATTTGTAAGCACTTTAGATATGAAAGCCATAAAGATGGGAACATTAAATATTCTGTTTGGCAAATGAAGAAGAGGAAAACAAAAATGTTCAAAATGTAATCATTTGCTGTTTTGGTTTCAGCTACAAAGAAAAAAAAATAATAATAAATTTAAGAAATTTAATTGTTTACGACAAAGTATACAGTATAAAAAATAAATAATTGTGACAGTTTGTGAACAATGAAAATGTAAAAAAAATAATTTATTTTTTTTTTAAGGATTGAAAACAGTCTTCAGTCATTTTAATAAACAAGATTCGATTTTGTGTTGGGAATTGAATCCAAAACACCCAGATGTTTGCAGATGGCTTACAGATACATACAGCTACATTTTTTACTCATCCTCTTCGCAATCAGTTTGTGCTCAGATTTTGTTGCTTTTGTTGTCAGAAAGTGCAGCCGCCTCAAACAAAATGTATCCGACATTTATTAGAGATTAATTTTAAATATTTTGAATCATAAAGAAATTTAAATTAAAATTCTTTTGTAATACATTGATACATATTTCAACGCGTCCATATAAAGGGAAAAAAATTATAAATTTTCTAATCAATTTTTAATTTTTCTATCCAAGTAAAAATGTATATTCACTAATATATATACACATACAAACACATATGTATGACACATTGTTTTACATTTACCATTTCATTTTGCTCCATTTAAAATGCACTTTAAAAATTAATAAATTGCATGCCCTCAAGGTTTCAGCACATCCTGTTGATTTTGCTGTTGATCAACGAAAACAAAAAAAAAAAATAATTGTGAAAATAATAGAAAATTACATAAAAATTTAAAACGAAACCGTAAAACATTTTGCAAGAAATAAAAAAAATGACAAGAAAAACATCAAACGAATGCCGAAAAGGCAACATTTGTGCAAAAAATTTCAATTTCATAAAATCTAAAATTAAATAATAAATCAATTTTTTTAATTACAAAAACATTTTTAAAAGTTAAATTATTCGGAAAATTTTGTATAAAAAGTGAATTTTGCTACTGCTATTACATTAGTGTTGCCAACTCCCAATATATAAATAGTCCTCCTGTTATAACTAAGTTTTTTTTTTTTTTTTGAAAGAAACAACACAAACTATACGAAAGCTCTTATAACTTGGCTGTAGAAAAACCCAGTGTCTAGGCAGGAAGCGAACCCGCACTTCCATATTGATAAGACTAATGATCATGCACTAGACTTCGGAGGACCTCTTTTCGGCGTTTGAACATTATTATAGTTTTACGTTAATCTTCTAAAACTTTAGAATTCATTTGATTAGTAATTTCGCCACACACATACACCACGCACACTCCTTTTTTGTAGGGATGTAAGAACTCGTTAAACATGGAAAAATTTTTTATGTTTTTCACTAGAAAATGTACAAAATTTCGCATAATCAATTAATAGTTACGAATTAAAAAAATATAAACATTAATCGAGTAGGCTCGATATTAAGTTAATCGAATATTTAAAAACGCGATTACCCTGAACCGTTAACATCACTGCTAAAATCTTTATCGATATGTCGGTGTATAAAAAATCATAAAGCGATTTTAATGAAATTCAGCATTAAGAAAAACGATTTAATCATTAAATACTTCCCATGATATTTTATTTGTTATGCTCGGTCCTGCATGGTCCTGCAGGAAGAAGCAGTGCTCCCTTTTTAACGTATGTAATTCATACAATGATGATTTGTTTTATGCTTAGTTTTTATATACATTCATATACATATTTATAGTAACAGTAGCTTCCAATAATTGAAAGTAATTATTTAAATATTCCTCGCATTAAGTTATTTTTGTTTGTCGGCAAACGAAACCGCAAATCGCCTAAAATAGGAAATTGTTTTTTTTTTCCTCTTCTGCACTCGCCCTTTCATTGTTGATAATGGAATTTTCGTGCCAGCCACATGAATATAAAAGCAAATATGTAAAGAAACGGAAAAATAACGGCAATCCATGGGATCAAAAGCGAAATACAAACAATGTACGCACAGCTTTTGCAAAGATATTAATTCGTGTATTGGTTTGTAAAACACATAAAGGGAAACAAGCAAAACCTTAAACCAGCTTTTATGCTGATTTAGTAATTTTAGATTTAACCGCAGTATGAGTATGAGTATGAGTATGAGTAATCATATGTACGAGTAGTTGTAACGAAAGCCTGCAAACACTTACCTCGGCAGACAGTTTCTAAGGACTTGCGTCAGTTCTAACTGACCAGCTGGGCCATTTTCTTCTATCTGGAATCTCTTTTTCTGTACATTTCCTACACAACTCTGCTGTTGCTCGTTCTGAGAATTTGTAGCTCTTGTGTATTTTGAATATAAACGACAGTCAATTTCGCTATCAATTGTCTAAATGACAATGAAGGCGCTGTGATGTACAATAACATAGACGCCAATGCACTTCAGGAAAATATCTCAGCTCACAGCAAACACCTTCATGGTTTCTTGACAATCACACATGAGTTGTCCCCCATATACAAATTTGGCAATATTATAGAATGAAGAACTCATCGAAGTGGAAGGGCGCTATATCGTATTCACTTGTTAATTATTTCTGAGTAATACAAATACGGTAGTTATTAGCATGATAAAGAGTGAAAAATCTATTCCAAATGAAACTGTACTTATAATTTCTAAGCAGATGCAGATGACAGCGGCATTTGTCAGTAGGCCGACAGCGATTATGATCGCGAAGCTGCGACAAAATATGAATGATTCATTGAATACTGTCCTCACGAAAATATCGCAATGAAATCATGCAAACAGGGCCGATTTCAATGCTCAAAAGATCCAATGCTTACACACGAACGCATGCTCGATTATGCAGCTTCACTATGGGTGGTATAAATATTGTGGAATCCGAAGTTCTCGATGTTCTTGGCATGAAAATTCAGTGTGATGTTCAGTTTCAGTTCTTAAAAGAAGCATTCAAGTCCCTCGGTCTTTTAAGACGATCTCCTTACTACAAGTATTTATATATCGACCAAAGAAGCAATACAGCTCTCCTGTATGGGCCGCCGTTTCAAAGACTATTTTCAAGTAACTCGACCGTGTACAGGAGAGTGCGACAAATCTCATTGGGGATGGTAGCGTAGCCAACCCAATTATTCCTGCACAGAACGGGTTCATCATTAAGGGCATAATTTAGAAGTAAGTTGCACTATGCATTACAGAAAGAACTCGTTTTCCAGCCGAACAGCGCGTATGTGGAACAAACTCTCTACGGAGTTCTTTCCTGTCACTTTTGGCCTGGGAAAATTCAAATGAAATGTCAAATGTCAAATAAACAGTACTCTCTCCATCTTCCTTCTTTTAACGCATTTGGGTTAAATATTTCTACTCTCTCTTATTCACTGTTTCTCCTATTCTCCAAGGAATTCAGAATGGACCCTTTGTGCCTCCGACTGCAGGTGTCCTATTGGTACTAACCTAACCTTGGGATAAGCCTAGTGGCAGGTTATGGGATATTGTGCAAACTTCATGGATTTCCATATTTGAATTGTTTCAGTGCAAAACTGGCCTCTTTCCTTACTTTACATGCATACAAAATCCTTATTTATACATATGTACATGTGTGTGTTTGTAGGTGTGAGCGCGTGTGTGTGTGTGCCTGTGCCAGTCCATACAGTTCTGTTGTACATTGTGTACATTATCTCTACACTATAATTTTAGTGAAAAATTCTTACAAAAGGATAACAAGTGTGCGAATATATTTAGACATGCTTTCTATGCCTTTTCAAATGTTACTTTAGTTAGAAGTATGTTTATTGCCTTTTTATACACTGCCACTTATAACTCACACTCAAACAGCAGCAGCCAGCACTCACACTCATAATTGTATTTATACTCGCGCACACATGCACACACTCCCACAGCCCCACGTAGTACACTTGAGAGTTACTTTAAGCACTCACTGATACTGATACAGATACTACTCGTATTATGGATTTCGTTCATAAGTTATTCTCGCTCTACAAACGCAAATACAATAGACAACAGAGTTACTTTTGTATAGACAAGAATTTAATTAAGTTTAATTTATTTTCCTTTTTACAAACAAACATTAATTTTTCGTTGTTTTTGTTTTTTTTTTCTTAGCAAAATCATTTTTATGTTCAAAGCGAGCGATAAAAAACAAGCAACAAAAGCAGCAAATAAATGAATGAAATAAAAAAAAATAAGAGGAAAACATTAACAAACAAGAGCTCTGCTTGCCTTGTGATTAAGAAGCACAGGAACACGACTTCATGTCTGTGTTTTTATTACTTTGTTTTTTTATTTCATTTCATTTCGTTTGGTTTTTGTGAAATTTTGCTAAATTTGTAACTTTTGTTTGTTGGCAAAGTTTTGGGTTAGAAAAGGAACAATTTTTTTTTTTTAATAAAAATGAAAACTACGAAATATGTTAGACAATAAAAATAAATACAACTTATTGGCATACGAAATGTAAAAGTTTCTATTGCAAGAATTTATATTAAATTGTTTTTCCAGTTAAATTAAATCTACATACAGTTACTGCAGCTGGATAATAGTTTTTGAAACTGAAAATATTCCATATAGACATATACATATGCATGTGTATATTTCGATAGCTAAAGTAGTTGAAACGTTGACTACAAACCCAAAAAGTCCTGGGTTTCAGCCCAGTTTCAGAATAGTGTCACCATCTGGGTAGAATGTCGGTGCTTCATACAAGCCATGAAATACACAAGTCCCCAAATAGTGCTTGGATTCCTTAGAAGCCTTAAGATGATAATAGATATTCTTGGGCGCGGTGCTTTCTCGCCCAATAATATCAAATAGCAGCAGGGCTAGTTGCAGTACTGGACATTGAACATGCACGCGAAGGTTGCACTTAAAACACCTCATACAATGTGAATGTAGTGGCTCGAGCCAATAACAAAATATCATATACAGCTCTTATGAAGTCTAAAAACTAGAAATAGGGCCGATGATATTCAACATTCAATTTGTGTAGGCTGAATTGTTAGCGCATTGACTATAATACTAGACGGTCGTGAGTTCAATACTTTTTTCTGGTGTGTTTACCAGCGGACAACAGGGGAGAGAAGAAACAAAAACCAGCATTTGATTCAGTAACATCTGTAAAAGATGTGTAAAAAAGTTTAATTTAACCGGCAACAAATAAAAGTGATTAATTCGGTTACATGCAAAGTGTTGGTATTCGTAACAGTCCCCAGCACCCAGGAAACAGTCACGTGACCAGTTCCTTTCCCCACATTTTTATTATATTCAGCCATATTTTATAAATTTCTTTTATTTATTGAAATTGTTTTTTTTTCATATACAAATTTCATGTAAAACTATTTCCATCAAGACCATAATTTAAAAAAAGTAAATAAATCTTGAAAGTAACCTTTGGGGCGTATGATCAATATAAAGTCAACGAAATTATGAAATATCACTCATACGTCAACGAGCATTGCAAATATGGCCGAGTTGCTAAAAGCAAGTGCATAGTGCATAGATTTGCTAAAGGCTTGCAAAAAATTTATAAATAATGCTTTGCAGCATTGCGGTTAGGAAGTCCTCATACAGGGTGGCCCAAAATGATCGAAGGGCTTTGAGTTCATTATGTAACTTCTTATTTAAGACATTATTGTAAATTTTTTTTTATTTTAAATACAGTATATTATTGGAGAATATTTTAAATTTAATTATGATAAATTATATCTCTCAAGTGGTGGCCATTTTCTGCTTCGCATATTCAATTTCCACAACTTTTCGCAAAACTTCAGGTGTTATGTTGTTGTTAATTTCGTCGCGTAAATTGTTTTTTTAATTGCTGTGTGGTTCTAGTCTGATTAATATAGACGTTTCCTTTCCAATTACGCCAAAAGAAACAGTCTGGAGCGGGTAAATTCGATGAACGCGGAGGACAATTAAAATCGCTTGTACGGGAAATAATTTGTGCACCAAAGTTGTCGCCTGAAACAGCCATTGCGTCCCTCGCTGTATGAATTTTATATGCAAGTATTATTCATTGCATGCAAAATTCTCTGCAGCGACCCTATTGAGAGGATAAGTTGTTTCGAACGTCGGCTGGTTGATGTCCCTTCATCTTCCCGAATGCTTCTCGCTGAGTCAAACCAATGGATCGTTGATTTGGGGAAAAAAGTTCAACGATTTTGGCACGTTGTTCAATTGTGTACTGTTTCTTTTTAAATTCACAAAGTGTTCTTTACAAAATACTGAAAACAACAAAAAAAATTATAATAAAAAATTTAAGGAGTTTAAACACATTCGCTCATTTTCCGCTACCCTGTATTTGTACATATATCGCCACTAAAGTGGCCACATTTTTTTTTTTAATGCAGTTTTTGATGCAGAGCAACAATTTGTTTGCTGTTTCCGATGATTTTAAAAGTGCACAGTCCCATAATGTTAAAGAAAAAGTTCTATGAGCCATTCGAAATATGATAATTAAAATCAAAAAGTTTTCTTCGTCTCCTGTCAAATTTATTAAATTGGAATGAGCTTCTTTACAACTGAAGTTATCTTTTTCCATTTTTAATTAAATTAATTCATTGGACTTTTCCGTGTTTTGCTTTTGAAATCTTAATCGTTTGACAGCAATCCCAGCAAGAAGCTTTGCAAAGTATCACATTTTCTCATACTCGTATCAATTTGAAAAACAAGCAGAGAAAAAACATGTTCGTTCTAATTAAACTAATTAAAACTGAGCTTGAAAAATTTAATATACTTCCCATTTATTGCGTCATTTAGTTTGTCCAAAAAGCAAAGAAACTACTACAGAAAACTTAGAAAGTACTATAGAAGTGTTGAAGTAATGTCACGTAGTTCTGCTGAATAAATAAGTCGCAATGAATGGAAATCGATTAATTTGATTGTCTTTTCTATTTTCTTCAATTAGATTTTGCTTGTATCAGAACGTATTAATCCTGCATGGTATCAATATATATTTTGAAAGCAGTAATAGAAATAATGAATCCAATGAAAATCAATCTTAGTTATTTGACTTGCTTTATACGGTCGTAGTTTTCAGATGAGAATCGAGTTCAGAGTGGAAGAATAATAACAGCTCTAGATAAAGTGTACAAGAGTTAAAGAAAGTGTACGCGTTAATTTAGAGGTGCCATCCAAATAACTTTTATTTCAACTTTTGCGAAACTTAGTTCGCACACGGGACTTATTATTTTCCTATGACGAATTTCTCTATAGCGTATTTATCTCTGTTAAGAACTTTCTTTTGCTTGAGACACAACTTCCTTTTGATATGCTAAATAATCTCCCCATAACAAATTCCTTAGAAATAACTGTGAGGACTGTTCCGACGAAGTAAAATTGAAAAGTCTGAAACATAGAAATATGACGACTGTTCTTTCAAAATGTATCTTAAAAGCATAATTTCCACTATTCATATGAATTTGTTTGAATGTCAACAGCTTTTAATTGAAATAAAAAGCAAATGTTTACATGGAAAAACAATGTATGTTCTCGTACAGGCTAAAAAAAAAATGACAGCTCCTCCCAGCTACAACGGTATAGAGAATTTCTACTGTATATACGAGTACATTTATTATGAAAACAAAAAAAATAAAAGAATAATTTACCGTAATTTTCGGTCATTCGTTACAAAGTTTCTATATTTTATTTTAATAAAAGAAAATTTATAATGCATGAAAATTTAAATTTCTAACAGGTATTGAATGCTGCTGCTCGTCCATGTTTCGCATTTACTTCGAATAATTTCATTTATATTTTATTTAAATAATTCATGACTTGTTAGTATTTGCTATTTTGTATTGTTGTGTTTATTTAATTTAACAAAACAAAATAATAATATCAATAATATCGACATCATTAAAATTGCATGAGATTGTAAGTAGAAAATAAAAATAAATAAAAAATTCCTTTTTTGCAAAAGTTTAAATTTTATTCCATAGAAAACTATCAAATGCAAAACGAACAATAGAAATTTTGTTAATATTCAAATCTAAAAGAATATCCTAGTATACAGTGGGCGATATTTTTATGAAAACTAACGCAGTTCTTGTGGTCTAAAAATAAAAATAAAAATAAAAGAAAAGAAATTTTAAATTATTATATTCCTTTGACAATTTGGTATGGAACGGTGGTGCAAAGTCTATTTTGAATATATTTGACCGTGTACAGGAGATTATTAGTAGTAGAGTAGTCAACTCTATTCAGTCGCTGGATGTGTTGTCGTAATGTGGGGTGCGCTTCACTCTTCTATCGCTTCTGCAATCGTATGCTTTCACAGCGAATTCATTCTCGAAACTCGACTATATTTGCGTACAACAAGATTGTTCTCGGGAACGCATCCATTTGTTGTCAGTTGTTTACCAGCGAATCGCACTACGCGTTACAGAGAAATTCATTTTTTGGCCAAACTGTGCGCATGTGGAATAATCTTGGACATTGCAAGTCTAAAAGCACAACAAACACATACACCTCCCCAGAGCACTGGTCCAAGAAAAAAAACATTTGTGTGCAAAATGAATCATATATGAAACAAGTTTTTATTAAACGCCTGTTGCTCATCGTTATGGGTGCACAAAGAAGAAGAGAGAAACTACACTATTTTCATGGCAACTGCACAGAAATTAACTCCCACATTTGGAGGAACACTTTGAAAGGTAAATTGTAATAGAGGATGCCACATGACATCAATATACGAGTGTGCATATGTAGAGGTTTTTGTAAAACGAAACCAGTGTTGGCGTCTTGAATTTTTCAGATTTCCAGCATGTCCATTAAAGCTGCCCATTTGTTAATATGTAATAGAGCGCCGCATAAGACAGTAAAATCAATATATTTGGACTGTCATTTTATCTCTGTGCTTGTTTTGTTTCATTAACTTCTGAAGCCAAGTAAATGATGACTAAAAGTTTTGAGAACTTTATATCGAAGCAAAAATAAGTCATAAGCAAAACGTAATAAACAAAACAAAAGTTAAAATATTTCTTTGCTAGCACTTATACTTTTGAAAATCAGTACTGCCGACTGCAGCAAGAGAGTGTTTAATAATGCCGTAGTACAAAAAAATTACAATGCATACAGTTTCAAAACGTCACAGACAAGTGAAGTTAGAAGCGCAGCAAGGAAGAATTTAGCGCAACAGTTTCAAAGTTGATGGCCCGACATTTTATTCCGAACATTAGCAAACGCAAGCTTATTTATTGCAATTATAATAATTTTTATAAAAAAAGGGAAAGAATGTTTCGCAACTTTACACATCTTCATTGTCTAAATAGTGCGGCAGAACTGTATACAAACTGTGTATGGATACTCGTACGTTTGGGAAGTCACCCTTTAATAACAAAAACGGAATTTTATTATTTGTAACAAATTTCTAATTGCATTTTAACTAGTGGTTAATGATAGTAAATTGAAATTATAAGGATTTAAATAGTTAAACTACAATAACAAAAATTAATTTAATTACTATAAATGTTTGATATCATTTTACTAATATAATTGGAAAACAAATAAGAAGAAGAAAAGTGCTGCTTAAATTTAAAATAAAGTTAAAATGGCAGGAAGATGTTAATGATTTCTATTTAAGAAAAACTTCAAGGAAACAATCGCGTAGTCAGACGAATTCTTTTCTGCTAATAAAAGTGTACACTCTACCATGGAAAAACTGACTGTTGTAATATATTTAATTTATTTTAGTGAGAAAGAGTGAGAGCGGAATGCATAAACGGCCGATTTGTTGCAAAGAAATCTCTATTCAGAAAATGCATTTCCAATTTATTTAGATACGCTTGAAAGGAAAAACCTAGAAATTGTCATTTCACAAATTTTTGGGCAAAAGACATTGCAAAACATTGCAAATGGATTATAACATATTTTTATATTTAAAGATTAGAATTATTGTATGCAGGTCTTATTGTTATAAAATTTTTAATTTGTTAACTAATACGTTTTTTTTTTGCGATATTTCGCTAACCCTTGCTTTTAGCATCATCAGGAAAAATTAATTTTTTGAAGAAAAAAATTTAACAAACATAAAAAAATAAAATCAAAATATTTTATATTATTTTAATTATTTGAATATTTAATTGATTATAATTATTTTAAAATTATAAAATCAAATAAATAATGAAAAATATATTACAAATATGGACAATTACGTGAATATTATAATTTTAAATGACACATGTCAGCACCGCTTCTGTGTGTTTTTAAGAATTGAGAAGAGATAACGGTAACTTTGAAACTAATTTGGATTGAGTGAAATAAGAGAATGGGTTAATGAATGTAAACGAATGAACACATTGATCGAATGGATCTTGCCCATTTTGTTTCATAAACAAAAACTTCAATGCTCCCACTACATGAGATGTCTCACACAACCATCTAATAAGTAAGGAAATTCAAGGAAATTTCTACCTATTGGAGTAATAGGAAATGAAGATTGCTACTCTAGTAATCGTATTGTTAATGCTGTTGGTTTACTAATGCTATTGACTTGATTCCAGTTAAAACCTGAGTGCTCATGGCGAGTAGTCAGCGTGTTGGCTCTGCAACCAGAAACACCCAGGTTCGATTCCCAGCCGGGTCAAATCAGAAAAAAGTTTTTTCAGAGTTTTCTGTGCTACAGAGACCCTCCTTCGTCGGTATTTGAGCAATAAAACGTCGGCGAAGTAAAATAATAAATAAAATGGCTCCATTAGCTTAAAAATTATGCGTCAAAAAACATCAGAGACGCCGCAACTTTGCTTTATAATTTACACGCAACTGCAGAGTTGTGCAAGAATTAAGCTCTATCTTCCTACCACTTTCACCACCTGTCTATTTCTTCCCTATCCTTCTCTCTAGTTCCAGTGCAATGCATTGCATATGTAGGGGATTGCCCCTGAGCACTGGTCCAAGATAAAAAAAAAAAAAATTAAAATGTTGTAATATTGGGTCCAATATTCGCCACAGCGTAAACGAAAGAAAAAAAAATAAAATTTTAATTTAAAAATTTTGTAATATCAATTCAAAAATTAATTAGATTTACACCTGTACGGAAATTAATAGTCGGAATTAATTATTATTTAAAAAAAAAAACGAATCAGAAGAAGCTAAACAAAACAGCCATACAAATATTAATTGATTTCAATCTTCATAAAAATTTAATTAAATTTTAAATAATTAATTAATTAAAAATTTATTTAAATATTTGAAAATTCCAAACCAATTCTTAATGAAAAAAATATTTTCTTTCAATTGGTCAGATATTAATTTCTATGTGTTTCATTTTTTAATTTTTTTCATTTGATTCAAAATACACTAATTATGCTGGCCAATGGCAAGCCTAGTGTAGATGAGAATAAAAAACTAAAAATAGAAATATGTGTGTGTTGTAAAAGTAAACTCATGGATTGTTATGTTTTTGTTTATAGATTTTTTGGTTTGTATGTTTGATATTCAATTCAATTCTCGATTGATTAATTGAATTTTAAACATATAGATCTTGGGTTTGTATTCAAAAATTAGGAAAAATCCACTGATGATGAGCTAAATAAGCATTAGCGAAATAGTACTACATATATGGATATGCTTTCCTCCTCAATTATTGAGTTGCTTTTGTAATAAAATGCTTTATGATATTTTTCATACTGTATGAGAATATCATAAGGTATGTAATAATAAATTTCACATATAGTTTATAGGGGAAAAAGCACAATTAAAATCATATATATAAATATATATGCCCAAAATAAATTCAGTTGATATAATTATTAATTTATTTAAGTATTGATTATTAATTAAAATATTCACTGAATTGCTTTAATTCTAATTAAAGGTGTTAATTAAACATAAAAAAGTAAAAATAAAACTGAAAAAAAATAACTACTAAAAATATTCAATTATTTATTTAATCGAAAATGTTAATTAATTTCAATTAGTCATGCTGAAAAAATCATACCAATACAAATTGTGTATTCGTGAAGGTTACATATTTTAATACTACTTGAATCAACAATTTTCGTTGTTTTTTGAACTTTAAAAAACCGAATAATTGAATAATTGAATACTTAGTTTTTGTAATTGATTTCAGATTTCAGTTATTTTTTTTCTGTGTAGTAGAAGAAATATAAGTTTTAGCGCTAAGAAGGCCGGAAGGAACACTGAATAGATTAACAAGACAGTTAAACCAACTCATTATACTCTGGTTACATTTGAAACTTATGAATTTATAGCCGCACTAGACTGTAAGTTTAACGTTACGATTGGACTTTGGAGAAATATTTGAAAAAAATGTACGTTTTTTAGGGAAAAATATTCGTTAATTTTTTTTATTCTGTTTTTTTCAATGTTCTGGATTTGGTTTCTGTCACAAGCAGGCGAAAACAGTTTCTTTTAATGTGTTTTTCTTAAAAGATTTTTGTGTTTTACTCGTACTTTGCATGTGATGTGTCTATTTTAATCCAATACCTAATTTTGCTACCCTACCTACCCTAAGCATGTTTTGTTTTCTTATTATATAAAGTGTCCTGCATAGAGAAGCATGTTAATCTTAAGTGTTTATTTTTGTGTTTGTCATTCAATAATAAATATTTGGTTTGTATCTCTGTGTTGAGCGCAATTCAATGAACTCCCTCTTAAGTATTTTATATTTTTTTTCTTCTTGTTTTTCTCCCCCGCCCCACAAAATAACAATCGCACAATCTGAATATGAAATCATTATGTGATGTATTTGTGTCAAAATAATATTATGGCAAACCACAAACTCCCCTGTAGTCTAGCAATTTAACCAACAATACAATTGGCAATGATAGACAAACCCCAACTACAGCAATAACTACTGCTACTGTAAACACTTCCAGCTCTCAATCCCGTTCAACTACCTGTAGCGACGACGATTTGGAGGAAATCGATGAAGAACCCAGTAATAATTTAGATAATGAAGACAACGACAACGACGACGGAGACGGAAACGGAGACTTGTGTGATGGTGAAGTCTCCTACGATGAATACGATGATGGCTGTCTCTTGAACAATTGCAATAACAACGAATTGGAAACGAAACAATTGCCAACAACAAAGGAAATAAATGTAATGGAGATGACGTTAAGGACCACAATATTAGCCTCACCGCCAATTAGATATCCTTCGACGACATTGGCTCATCATATTAATTTAGATAATTGTACTGTCAATAACAACAACAACAACAACATCAACAATAATCAGCAACAGGAAGTAGAGCAGCAACAAATAAATCTATTATCCCCTAATGCTAATAGCAATTTGAAATCTATAACGAATTCGACAAGTCCCAGCAATAGAAACATTATAACAGCACAACCCATCAGCCCTGTACGAGCCAAAACCTCAAATTGCAATAATGCTGGTAGTAGCACTAGTAGTAGTAGTAGTAGTAGCAGTAGTTGCAGCAGTAGTAGTGCTGGTGGCATGCAGACAACCCATGGTATGCAGCAATTGCAGCAGCCTAATCAACGTCCTCAGCAGCAGCAGCAGCAGCAGCAGAAACAGCAACAGCAACAACTAAATCATAATAATTCCTCTATGCAATGCCTCAAGCAAATTGAAAATTTGCATACCACTTCCAATACAAATTTAAATTCCAATTTAAATTCAATTCAAACCCCAGCACCTCACATTTTCATTCCCCCTCCTTATCCTGCTTTAAATATAAATAATTGTAGTATCACTAGTACCCCAACACAACAATATATTGCTGCGACTGCAGCAACAATAACATCCTCACCATCACTATCATCACAACCGTCATCAATATCATCGTCATCCTCCCAATGCACTGTAATAGCAACAACAGCAATAACAGCAACAACAGCAACAACAGCATCAGCGACAACAACGTTATCGCCACTACATTCAACTACACGTAGTACTCACAATCCGTTACAAAATCAAAATCAAAACATTTCCTCCAGTTTAGAGATAATCCTTTCACCAATTATCCAAAGTAGTAGACGGTAAGTTTTTGTTTCGAATCAATTTTCAGTTTAAAATTCGTAAAACTCATGCCCGATTACGTTCTGTTCTGTTCTGTTTTGATTTGTTTTCATTTGTTTGGCGTTGTAGTATTGTGTTGTTAGAAGTACAAATATTTTTTATTTTTTATTTTTTGTAAAATCCATTCGCTCCATTATGTTGCAACGAAGGACTTGCCAATCGTACATGCTAAACAAGCAACACTCCTCACACCACATTGTTTTTATTTCCTTCTAATTCAGCAAAGATTTTCATTATTATTTTGTTGTGTAAATTTCATGTTTATGAATACAATTTGGTTCCCCTTTTTATTTAAAAAAAAATATTAAATTTAAAAAAAAAACTGTTTTTCTTTATTTATTCCTACGGAAATTAAATTTGTAGCGCCCAATACTGTACATTGCATGTGTGTTCTTAAATTAGCCCCATTTAATATTGATATTTGTCGTTCAATAGTTTGCAGTGACCACATCTGTGTTACATAAAGACTGCTACATTAACCCCAGTTGAAGGGAAATATTTCTCAAATACCTTTGTGTAACACTAACACTCCCAATGCTGATATTGTGTGTTAACAGCTATTTTTTTTTATTTGGATCAGATGTGTTGTTTCGCATTTAATTGCAGTGATTTGTTGCAGAATCTCTGGTGTCGAATAGACGCATTTATATTGCAGCTCAGTCAATATAATTTTCCTCAAAATACACTTCCAGAATTCACATCAGCCAACAGCATTTAAACAAATACCGGGTGTCCGCCGGGAAGGTATCCTATTTTGTTTGTTTATAATTTTTCATTAAATGAAAGAGAATGTATCTTATATTGATAAATGTTTTATTTAATGTCGGCAATTATGTATGGAATACGATATCAGATAAATGTCCGCCTCTGTTAGCCTCACAAATGCGAGCCCTTTCGAGCACATTTTTCATTACATTCTCACCCGTTCCACGCAGTATTTCATTAATTTCATCACGAATATATTGTTTGAGTTGCTTAAGCGGTTCTGGTTTGTTTGCATAAACCTTGCTTTTCAGATATCCCCACAAGAACAAGTCCGGAGCAGTCAAATCAGACGACCGTGGAGGCCAATCAACATCACCATTTCTTGAAATAACTTGTTGTGGAAAGAGGTCTCGCAGTAATACCATTGTAATCCTGGCTGTATACGATGTGGCACCGTCTTGTTGATACCATATTTTAATCAAGCCCAAAGCATGCAGTAGTTGGGTTAAAAAGTTTGAAGACCAAGCTCCTGAGCACGGCGTCGAATTGTGGTTGATGGATTATTTTGAACACTTTCTAGAACAGCAGTAATATTTTCAGCCGATCTTGCAATACGTTGTGGTCCATGCTTGGGCCTATCACCTACAGTCCCTCTTTCTTCGAAATCATTCACTACACGATAAATAGTGCGTTTTGTTGGCACGTTTCTTCTCCCAAAAATTTCACGTAACTTTCTCATCGTCACAGTAATATATGATTGATTTTGATAAAATGTTTAACCGATTAAAACACGTTGGTTTGTCAAATATTTTTCCATAATAAATTTGCCACGTGTCTACTTTACGACTGCCAAATGAGAACTGTCAAGACTAATGTTTACCAAAATGGCAGCAAAACAAAGTATTATACCTTCCCGGAGTATACCTACCCTGTAATAATGAAATAATGCCATTCTGCTGAATATGTGTCCCCGTGAATCTTCCTAACTGAACAAGCTGATAGTGTTCTCACACTAACTGCTTTCAAAACAAAAGTTGGTTTTACGTGAAACCAACTATGAAAACCAAGTTTTACCATATAAAAATATTTTCTTAAAACCAACCTGAAACATTTTTTGAATTACATAGTTTTAAAATGATTTAATGAAATGCAACCATGATTTTGACGTACTAAAGGCAGTGCTGCCAAGTTAAAAAATTGAAAACAGCTGGCAAAATAAAAAATAAAGCAACATTTGGTTAATAAAGTCAATACAATAATTTAAAACATTCGAAGCAGCAGCAGCAACAACAACAACAACAACAACAAATATTGTAAAAAAAAAAAAAAAAAAAAGAATCTATTGGATAGAGCATAATGAATGAAAATGCTTTCATCGAGTTGTGGCTGGAAATTTTATTTCACAACTGTGCGTTAACACCCGATTTAATTAAACTTATAGAGTGAACGCAAAATCAGCTGTTTGTGGTTTCAACGCTAAAATCAGGTTTTAATTAAACTGCACCATCTGAAAATGACGATTTGAAAAGAAATGAAAAAGGATTTCATAGACCGTTATTAAGACACTTTGTGGGCGTGCAGTTATGGATTTATTAAAGGCATATAAAGGAAAAAATTTCATTTAAAATTTTTCTATAATAATTTTCCGTTACTTAATTTTTCACAACGTTTTCCCACATCCCTTTTGCAACAAGACGACTATTGTTATCTTTAGTCCCAATATAAATAACCGTATGCTAGAATAACTGTATTGAAATGAATTCATTTTTTCTGTTCAATAACTCATTATTTTCGGCAAATTGAGGAAACCAGAATAATAATAAATATCAATATTTGGCGAAAAAAAAAATTTAAATTCATCTTTATAAAAGTTGAAATTTATTTCAAACATAATTTTCCTTTAGAATGTCTATTCGGAAAGAATATGCGCACATATTTATGTAAATGTATCGTTCGCCCCAAAGATGGATGGATATTAAATTTTTCCATAGACAGTGGGGTGGGTTAGAACAAAAAAAAGTGTTGCTTACACTCTTTATCCATTTTTTTCTTTTACTGGAATTTTCTAGTTGAGTACAAAACTTGAATTTTTGTGTGTCGGCGGGGTAAAAAGTTTTCAAAAAGCCGGCAGAGATATTTTATTGGAAGACTAGTGTTGCAAGGGATTTCTAAGGTAATCTGAATGGTTTAAGGATCCAGCTGAGCATGGGCGGTGATCGCCTGGCTCGGCTGCTTAAGGGGTATCAGAAAGAAACCGAACTGGCGGTTCCAAGTCAACCACTTCTCTGGAGGACTGCACTTGCATAGTCACCTAAAATTTCATTGGAAAGGAGAAACTATTTGGTAATTTGGCAATTTAAACAACAATTCCTTTAAAATCAAACAGGGTTGCGCCACCGTCGTTGTATATAAAACCAAAAGACAAAATCAAGAGTAAAGCCTTGCTATAGTTTAGAGAAATGTGATATCTCATTAAAATTCAAATTCAAACGTAGCTGTTTCCTTTTTCATTTGCCACTGTATGATATTTAATACCAGCGCGCTTTTAAAATACAAACAAAAAGCCGAAAATAATGATGCACCAAACAATTTGAGAATTAAAAAAAAAGAAAATGAAAATGTAAAAAACAAGCCGAGAACACCATTGTATAACGCAAAATGAAAGTAATAGTATGGAACACAATAAAACCAGGATAACCAAGTGTGTGCACACATGTCTGCAGAAAAAGAATCAATACAATACAAGGTGGCTGAAAAAATCATGTCGTTTTGCAATGGCTGCGCCATTTGTAGAAAATGAAAAAAAAATAAAATAACTCTGTTTATGCAGAATTGAAGGCCAGTTACAATCGCTTTATGACCTTCTTTTTTAATGCAATTTTCCTTTCCAGCTGTGGTATGCTCCGACCATTCACAGTTCAGTCAAAACATTTAGCCGATTGCCTAATTACGTCTCTCTGCCGGTCCACAAGTCGACTCAAAATGTTACGAGTAAATACACGAGTCAAAATGAGCCGATAATCTAACTGTGATTCGGCAATCTATACTACCAAAATACGACAAGCATGATGCAAAATACGATCCATATATTTCGTTCAAAGACCCTAGTCTCTTATAATAATCAAAACGTGCACCAAATGAGAAGTGGTAACATAGTTAACAATTGACGAGCAAATAGTAAACGTAATGTTGTTGTTGTTGTTCTATTGGGTGCGGGCATCAGTAGTCACGTTAAGTCGTGTACGAAAAGCAAAAAAAGATCAGCCTAGTCCCCTGTTCTCTTTGCCACTTTTCATATTTTTCTCATTATTTACTCTCCCGTATACCGCATTTGAGCTCTGTAGCTATAATGAAAGTGCCGGAAGTAAAAACATTTAATATCAAGTCATTCAGACCAAAATGAGAAACTTTACCTTTAACCATTCTCAAAATATACAAAAGTCCTTATTTAGTTTGTATGGGAGGTACCACGCCCACTTGTCCAATTCCTCCCAGTTTCTGACTTATGATTTTTTTTTTAATTACAGAGTCATTTCTACCAAATATTTACTTTGTATGGGCGTGGCAGTTGGAATTTTCAAAATTTATTTAGCCTATAGTTCCTTCCGGGTTAAGCATGTATGCGTCTACTAAGCCACCGAGATACTGGGAGCTCTGCTTAACAAATGAAACAAACGCTTAGCGGTCTTTGCCAAATGCTGCCTAGGGTGCCTCCGTAGTCTAGTGCATGAGCGTTAGTCTTATCAATATGGAGGTGTCTTAAAAAAAAAAAATCTTCTACCAAAAAATACACATCGTGTTGCACGCATTATTGGTAGGCATCTCAATTGCTTTTCTTAAAAAATAAAGTGAAAAATACCAACAGATAACCCCGTTTTTACATCTGAGCAATACTTTTGCACCACCCGATATTTTTGTGGTTGAGTTTTTTCTTTAGAAAAAATAAACGTTACCAAGTCATAACTTTTTTCGGCAGTAATATAAAAGAAAAATAAACGCGTTGAAATTTGTGTGAATGGAGTAGAGTGTAGTTGAAGTACATCTTTATGAGTCTCTCCTCGTAATAATTTCCCATTTGAATGAAGTATAAGAGTGGGCGGCAGAAGTAACAGAGTCATCACAATTGTTTGCCGCTCATTCAAACAGTTTTCGAGTCTTCCATTACAAGTCATTTATGACGGAATTTTTCAAGTTTCTCCCATCATTCTTAAATATTTTTCCGTTTATTTTATCTTTTGCAGCATTAAGAAAAGTTCATACATTATTTATTTTTGATATTCGTTTTCTTTTTCTTTTGTTATTGTGTTTTATTAACAATATTTTCGGTAGATTTCATGTTAAAATTGAAAAAGAAGTTCTGTGTTTATGGTATTTCACGATTGTATACACATGTGTGTATGCATTTGTATATATATATGTACATATGTGTAAATGCATATGTGTGGAGATAAAATTTCAAACAGAATTTCTAATGAGATTTCTAGGAAATGTTCTGTCGCAGCATTTGTATCGTTTTTAGGGGAAATTAAAAAAAATCAAATACCTGACCGACGTAGTGACAGACAGACAGCATCTACAATATGAATTTGCTACTTTGTTTCATATTAGTATTTTATTTAAATACAAATAAATTACTTAAAATAAAAGTAGTCTTTTAAATGGATACATTTCTTTAAGGAAATTATCAAACACGCATCGATCGTAACGATTAGAAAGAGTTTTTCAAACAAAAATTTTTAACATTGTTACGTCCTTGCTAGCAAACCCTTTACAAATAGTAACGAACTGATACAAATTTATTTCATTCTTCTTAATATTCACATGAATATTAACTACCAAATTTACTTGATAGTTTTTCCATTTTAAATTTCATTTATGCAAAATGAATGTTCTTCTATTCAGTCAATATTTTGTAATTTATGTGTAAATTTTGCCGATTTGTCTTCTTTTTTCTTCGTTTTCTGATGATTTCACAACGACTGTTTTTTTTTTCAATTGTGGAACAGACAGGCATCTTAAATTCTTGAATTGCGTCATAAAGACAGAAAATGTTTTTGCTGACTGCTGAAAATTAGAAAATAAATGTTTTACTGTTTATTTTATTAAAAAGCAAATCAAAAACACTGAATCATATGAAATCAAATAAATATATTTAAATTGAATTAAATTAAATGGGGCGTATGTGGAATAAGTATTTCGTAAGCAGTTTTCTTGTTCATACGGCCGGATTCATGCATTATTTGCTTAAATTTAATTAAATTACAGTGAAACTATTATCCAAATCGAGCAAATAAATAAAAGGTGTATTTTTTTAGGCCTAAAAGAACAAATAACACAAAAAAAGATAAATTTTAACTAAAGAAAAATTTTATATTCGAAAGATCGATACATGTAGGGATTGCTGTTCGGTTTGAACCGAAACGGAAACCGAAACCGCAGGCCACCGGCGTACTGTTGGTCGTTTATCGAAAATGTATCGGTATTCTCCATTTTGAATAGAAGTAGTAACGATACTCAAATATTTGTTCGCAGGACCGCAGTTCAAACGACATGTGTAAAATAAAGATGAAATTGAAGAAAACAAATTTTAAACACTTTAAAATTTTAATTCCCAAAATGAAAAAAATTCCACATTATGCTATGAATGGCATAAAATTCCTACTATGATTTTTGGAATAAAGTTTCAGTGAAGTTAAATCCAGATTATCGCATATCGCATTTAAGTTTTGCACCGATTTGTTCCTAGACGGATTGAAAACTATTTTTATTGATTGCGAATATGTTCACAAACTTTTAGAATAATAGAGAAATTAATTTAATAAAAATTATTTTATAGAAGTAAAAGCTTTTACATTGGATCGTGCAAGGCAAATATATATTTTTTTCTCTTGGACCAGCACTCAAGAGATGACCCGTACACATGCTGGAACTAGATGAAAGGAATAGGAGGAGAAATGACAGGAGATGAAGCTTCACCATCTTACAACTTTGCTTTTGCACGTTCTTTGTTTTATAGCAGTGTTGAAGTGGCTTTAAAACCACTTTTAGTAATTATTTTTCTTTACTGGTGCTACACAATACCGGCGAAGGAATGCGTTCTGATGTGCCTGTGGATTGGTTACAGCTGAAGGCGATACTGTACCAGCGACTGTGCCGTCGCCACAGAAACCTTCCGACAACAACTGACACAGAGACACACAAATTTGCATCGGAAAAAATGCGAGATGTTTTTATTATTTAGTCTGAAACTGGGCTTGAACTCATGAAATTTTTGGTTCTGTAGACTACTTCAGCTGTCGCCACCCACACATGGCGTGTTGTCGCAATATCTTCTGGTGAATATTTTTGTTCATTATCGCATCAGCTCCATTCGAACTGCTATAATAAGATTCAGTATTTGCAATCTTCTCAGAAGTAACCAAGTGAACTATTGCAGCGTTACCACACTTTAATAATTCAATAACATCTCGTCCTCGTTTCTGTGTATTGCAAGAACACCAATTTGAGAACGAAACGTCAACAAGAACGAGAACGATATTGAAACGACGACAACGCCAAGGAAATTTTTTTCTTTTGGCGTATGAGGTGGCGTTGGAAATGCCTTCGTTCGCGCTTCATCATCTGCGTCGAGTGGTGTTACCACTAAAAAAATTCCCGCCTCTTCGTCAGGGTTGATTCCTTCCCGGGTCCGCTTGTCGCATTATTTCGGGAATGCCGAGAGCAGCGTCCCAATTAGGACCGCCTCTTACTCACCCACGTCTAGGTTCGCCAAGTTTGTAGCCGGCACCACAGCACCGGCTTGTAGTCCCTGTTCCCCGTCAAATCTTGAAATTTTTTTGATCAAATGACGCAAATGTAGAGCCAAAAATAAGTCAATAATTTTGCACCAAAAAAAATTAGTTTTTTTCTTCCAATTTAATGGTAATGCAAAAGTTGAGCCAATCATCCAGCTCCAGTAAATATAAACTCTGGATATGAAGTTAAATGCAAAAAAAAAAACACCAAAAAAGAACTTATTGACGAATTGTGAAGGAGTCTCTCGTAGCTGTCAAATGGCTGAAATATTTGATGGATCGTCTCTGCATGAGTTAAACAAGTCATCAGTTGAAAAGTTGGTTCAAAAGAAATGTACTCGTACATCACAAATAATTTATTTAATTATCTTTAAATTGCATTTTGTTCATTTTTGGTTGAATTAAATTTTAAGCCGCTTTTGTATTTTATACACTTTGACATTTCGCCATGTAAATATGTCCGTACGTATTTTAATTTATAATTACACAATACGCTTTTTAATATTAAGAATCATGTTTAAATTACAATAATAAATTTATGCGCTTTGTAGAAAATTACATACACAGTTTCGTAGTTGATATAATTACAGTGCTTCCAATAAACACTATGAAATAATTACGCTTTCCGCTACAAAAAATTACACACACACACACACACACATATATATAAAATAATAATTACAAAAACACATTTCACTAATAACATAAAATTACGTATTTCTTACACACTTTTGTGATTTTAAATCCAACAGAAATCCATTTAAATAATTCATTTAAATGCAATTGTTGCTTGTTTGTTTTCTTTTTTGTTTTGTTTGTTTTTATTTTTGTATCCCTGTTTAACTTGTTCTTCTTGCCATATTGCAGAGCACAATCGTAGGTGAAATGAGTACGGAATTGTGAGAATTAATGAAATTTAATTTGCAACAGCAGCAACAAATACCGGCCCCACAATTAGTAATGCCACCGCCTAAACCACCACCTCTACTGCACTATGCCAGCAGTCAAATGCCCATGCAGGTGGCTACCATCAGTATACCGTTGCTCGAAGAACAACAACAGCAACAGCAGCTACAAGTTGAGCATCAACATCAACAACCTCCCCACCATCAACACCGTCAACATACCGACGATATTTTAGCAACAGCATCAGCCAGAGATGCTTTCGTAGTAACAGCTTTATCAGTACCTGCCCAATCAACAGCATCAACAACAACTGCTGCCACGCCAACAACAACAGCTACTGTGCCTCCTCCAACCATATTTTGCAAAAGATGGCTGCAACAACACCAAAAACAGTAAATTTTTATTTCCAATCGCCAGCGCAAAATGGTCAGAGAAAAGAGAAAAGAGAAAATTAAATTCAAATAAATATTAAATAGTTTTACTGTGCTGGACGGACAGACGGACAGCCCGAACGGAAACAAAACTTCATATGAGATTTTCTTTTTCATGTACAATAATTGAGAAAAACGAAGAAGAAAAAACCCATATTTGTTTAGGATTTCTTTTTACCTGATGGCAAACAGGAAAAAAATTAAATTAATATCAAGAACAACAATAACAAAATTAAGAGGAAATAAAAATGTTTTTCAGGTACCTTTCTGGAATTATCGAAACAAAAAAAAAATAAAAAAAGAAAAACAGTTAATGAAAATGGAAAATTGCTCTGGCAGACTGGGCAGAAACATTTTTTAATTTCAAAAGAGAAAATCTTATTCCGAAAATTTGCCAGAGTTATTTTATACGAAATTAACTGCAGCATGTTAGTTTTGCTAAAATGTCCATTTCAACTAAATTGAAATGTTTATTATTTAACATTTCCTTTCCCTTTTTTAATTAAGGTAAGTTATCTGATAACAAAAAAAAAGAAGAAAAAAACATGAATTTTCCTTAATTATTCTCAATAAAGGAGACTCGCAATATGGTTGTGTTTCAGTGTTCAAACATGAGCTTGTGGCTTGCAAATTATTTTAGTTGTAAATAAATTTTAACAAGTCAAAAAAAATACAAGAATAAGTAGCGGAATATATGAAGAATTGAAAAAAAAAAAATATTAAATTCAAATGAGCGAAATACGCACTGCAGACAAGCAGAAATTCAAAGGAAATGAAACACAAATTAAACTAGAAAACATTAGCCTATCGGAGCTGTCGGGGATGTCGTTCAGGGAGCTGAGCGAGTTTAAGAGGGTACAGCGGCAGATTGTTGCGTTAGTATCGTCGCCTTCGTCGGACCGTCGGTCTGTTCGTTTCTTACGGGGTTTCCACTCTGTCGCACCCTCGTTCAGTGATGCACTTGTTCCTAACTTATTCCAACCTCCTTCTACTGCACAGGTATTACAACGGGACCATAGGATGGGGTGGGCTGGGCTGGGCGACCTGCCTACCTAACCTAACCAAGCACATTTTAAAACCCAGTAAGTTTGCAGTAGTTTTTAAATTTGCAAATTCTCAACAACAGTCCTCTATAGAACAATAGAAAAGTGATGATCGAAAAATTGCTTCTCTGCCAAGAAAATACCACTAGTTTAGATAAAGTATATTTATTAACAAAAACTTTGCGCTAAATCTTAATGGAATCAAAGCGGAAATGGACCACAAAATTAATATTCTGTTGATGCTTGCAAAAGTACATACGAGTAGAACATAAAAATTTCTGCGAGCTAATTAATTCTAATGTAGATACTTGCGTACACATAAATATATTCGTTTATGAATTAGAAATAAATGAGACAAACTTCCTAAGAGTTTCGTTCTTATAAGCATTTTATATTGCAATCATCATCATCATCGTCATCGTCATTTAAAACTTTTCCAATAAAGCGATTGATTGTTAATATTAAGACTTTTTTTCTCTTGATATTTTCCATACATTTCTATTAGCTAACAGTAAAAATGTAATAAAGCCATTTCGAAATAAGTACAAACATGTTGCTGGTTCTAATTAAGACTACAATTTATATGTACCAAGGCCACTTAGATTCTTTGGCTTCCTTTTTCTCGGAGCAAAAAGAAACACCAAGGAAAACAACTTAATACACTTTTAGCTTTTTTTCTGCTGCAGGATAAACTCAAGCAAATATTTTAGATATTTAATGAGAACACACACACACAATCACACACACGCACACAACATACTTCCGTTTCATTTAGCTTGAATTTCATTGCCCTACAATTTGAAAATGGAAATCTTGCGTTAATGAATAGAAATTTATGCGGGCTCTTAGGAAATTATGTTGGAAAACAAACAAAAAGCACAGAGAAGCTGATTGTAATTGTTGTTACAATTCGACAAACGATTGTAATAAAAATAAAATTTTATTATTGCAACAAAGCAAAAGATAAACTAAAATGACAAAGAATTAAAACTCATTTCAATTTAAGCAAATTTGCTGCAAATGTGATAGAGAGCGAGAAGCGAGAAGCGAGAGCGATAGAGAGAGATAGATGGACGCTTCGGCAGCGTTGTCAAAGCGGTGCTTTATGCACCATTTTTAGCGTTTTTTTTTTGTTTTTTAATTTTTGACGGTGCTTTTATTTTGAATTTTTATCGCTTTTCTTTATTTTCGGTGGCCCCATGTAATTTTATCACAAAGTTCTTTGAACTCTACCACAAATGTTGTTTTTCTACATAAAAATGTACATGATATTGGTAATTTACCTCATAAAGGTGTGTGTTTTTTTTTTGGGTTACATCTTTGAACAAGCAGGTTACATAATCAAATTTGCCTTCCAAATTTTTAACACATACTGTTTGACATGTTGTAGGCAATTTAAGTGCAATTTTATTTATCGAAAGGCATCGTCAAGAGAGCAACAACACAACTGTTCAGAAGGACATCAGTCGATTTTGAACAGTACGAATGCTTTAGTGAAAAAGTATGAGTTTATTAAAATGTTAAAGGCAAAACTTGATCGTGTAACTACTGCTGGCAAAGTCTGAGTAGTTGGTACTGAGTATCGAGTATTTGTACTCTTCTTTTCGATTCTCAATACTCAAAAGTAATTACCCGACACTTTTAGAATTAAATTTTTTAAGCAAATTAAATGGAATATTTAACAGCTCACGTACAACTCTGCATACAAATACAATACGATATAAAACTACAAGTATTGTTAAGCATCAAAATTAACCAATTCCCCGAAATAAAAATGGCAAAGAAAATTAAGAAACATTCAAAAAAAAAATGTAAAAACATTTAAAAAGAACAAAAATAGCAGTCGTCCATGTTGAAATTCTTTAAAAAAAAAATATAACTTGTTGTCAACGTCGAATTATTATTTTATTTTTGGTATTTTTGAAATTAATTAAAGAAAAATATATAAGACCAATAGGAGCAGATCTTTTTTTAATTTTGAAGGGGAAATTATTTAAACATGCAGGTAAAAACTGTTTGTTACAAATTCAAAAAATCTAGTACTACTGGGTAAAAAGTATTGCGTGAAACCCCCAAGTAAGTGGTAAAAATATCGCTACCAATTTACAAGAAAATTACTTGAATAGATAAAGGGACAGATTGTCTTCTAATTTAACGATTTTACGAAAATAAATTTCATAAATGTTAGAAATATTGTATCTCATTTTAGAAATGATATTGTGGCATTAGTTCATTGGCGAAATTTTATCTTTTTGATCTTGGGCCACCACTCAGGAGATGATCACTACTCATGCGATGCATTGAGGTCGAACTATGCTTTTGCACGTTTTTTGTTTATCGCCGTATTAAAGCGATTCCGATGTCAGGGGGACGTATTTATTTTGTAGTTTAGTAGCCATTTTTATTAATTATTTTATTTCGCTGGTGCTACACAATGCCGACGAAGGAGAGTGCTCTGATATACCTTTCGATTGGTTACAGCTGAAGCTGGTACTGTTCTGTGACAAGTGACTATGCATTCGCCACTGAAACCTTCCAACAACAGCTGACGCAAAGACACACACTCATGCACATCAGAGAAAATACGAAAAATATTTGTATGTCAGCCGGATACTGGTTTCGAACACCGAATTATAAAATAAATTTCTTTTAAATTGCCAATAAAACCAAATGTTTAAAATTTAGTGCTTTTTTTCTCGTTTTTAGTGCGTTTAAAAATTTTAAAGTTGACAACGCTGCGCTGCTGTTTAATGTTGCGAATGCGAACAAAGAATTTGTTAATTAAAATTTAAAACTGTTTTACACATTAAAAGAAGTCATTCATGTAAATAAATTTATAAATTCAATTATTAAACTAATCAAATCAAAAATTCTAATGAAAAAGAAAAAAGAATCAAAAACAAAAACAAAAATCACTCGTCCAAAGCATTAATTTTTAAGTAAATCTGCTTAATTAAACATTTAATTAAACTCAACAACATTAATAACTAAAACAGTCACAGTATTTTAAACATAATTATATGCTATTTATTGAATTAATTCTTAAAATATTAAATAAATAATTTTAACAACCTTTTATACTTGATTCCTAATGCAAACGAAAAAACAAAAATAAACGATTATTCGATAAAAACAAGTGTTGTACTATAAACGATTCATTTATTAACTACGAGTATTAAATTATATGAAAATAAAAATAAAACTTAATGGAAAACTACACATTTATTTGCTTTGAAGACAAAAATTCTATGTACGTAAGTGTAAAACGAATAAGAAAATAATTAGATTTTCTCTTTATTATTGTTGCTTTAATTTACCTAAAAACTACAGCTGCCATTTTCTTTCTTTTTTCATAAAAGCATAAGCGACAAAAATTTCAAGTACTGAAAATCTCAAAGTAAATTTATATACATGCATATTTATACAGTCTATTTGATATTTGTAATTAATCCTACTTTAGTTAAGATTCATAAATAATATTATAACTACTGATATTAATTAACAACATTCGTTTAGGAGCGAAAGGAAAAACAATTTTTGAAAATCTAATCGTATGCAATAAGATTTTATAATGTTTGAATGTAATTTTTTTAATCAATATTTTAAATGAAAAATAAAATAAAAAAATTTAAATGGATACAATTTCAGAAATATGAATAAAAGAATAAGATTTTTATACGAAAACTAAAACGGAAATTGTTTTTTATTAAGAGCAGCTTGCGGAACGGAGGAATAGTGGGAGGAATTAAGGCAGTATATGGAAGAGAATGAATTTCGTTGAGAAAAAAATGTACGTCATTACGTCGTGTAGAACAACGAATTCGCTGGTAAAAAATCATTGCGAAAATACGTTCGTCACGCCCGACGAATTTCGTCCGACGTTGGCATTGTCTTAATTCTCATATGCACAAATGTATTTTATTTCTGATGACGAAAGTTTGCAACGAAAAATTCGTCGTTCGTCCCAAATATTTTCCCAGCATTATTTATATCCAAGTACTTTCCGTCGTGGAAGAATGTTTTTGAAGAGTGTTTTTGGCCTTCGACAAGCGCATTTTTCAATCGTAGACAGCGTTGTCACGATAAAGAAAAATGTTTGTAACTATAATGTAAAAAAATTGTTACCAAATGAGAACGGAAATAACCAAAAGTTTTATGTAACGGGTGTGCCAATAAAATATTTTATTTTGAATAGCGATATATGCATCGGCAAAGCATTGAAATTATTAAAATTTAGTGCAAAAATTCTGAAAATTTCGCGGTCACAGTACCAAAAACCATTGTGAAGCACCTTCTCGGTCCGCTGTTGGAATAAGCTAGTGATGTGACGAATTCACCTCATCCATGTCTCACAAGAACAACTGTCAATAATGCGTTGTCGCTCTTAAGTTCAGACATGCTTTTTTTATTGAGTCAATATTTAGTTTATTGATACAATAAATTTAGCTAACTTAATAAGCATTTGTAAACGTCGTTACCATTTGTACATGATTTGTTTACTGAACACACTTGTGAGAGTGTTGTATTTCAAGTTTCAGTCAATATTTACAACAATTTCCTACGTATTGCTCAATAACTTAATTAATATTTTGTATGGAATATTGAGCTCAATAATGGCATTTATTGCGTAAATCTAAATGAAAGTGTATGTCTGAACACCGTATAATGTTGAACAAAATCCAGGTTTGTCAATTGCTCTTTGCAACTGGACATTCCACAAATAGGCCTTAAGGCTTCTTTTAAGGCGAACTAGCGACTATCAACAATCAACAAGGTCATGTCGCGGAGGCAACATTAACAATAATTATTGTCGAAAAGCTTCTCCATACTTAACGTGTGACCGTTTGGTGTGATTTTTGAGCTGTTGCGGTTATTGGACCTTACTTTTCGAAAATGAGGGTGGAGCATGTGATGCAAGGAATAGATTGCTGTGAAAAGTTTCTCGGCCGTGTGATTGGCCGAAGAGGTGATCACAATTGGCCATCGAGATTTGGTGAATGAACATGTTTAGACTTTTTCTCTCTACAACCATTGGCACACAATCGGTTAAAGAACACTAAGATGGAATTCGTGAAGTTATCGAGAATATATAGCCGAAAATGTGCGAAAATGTGCGAAAATGTGAAGGAAAATTTCATGAAAAGAATATAGTAGTGCAATTGTAAGCGGTATCACTTTCTTACTTTTGTTTTAAAAAAGTAACCAAAATGCAGGAAAAAGTACACCACATGTACACATTGGAGAAAAAAGTTACCAATTTTGGTGAAAAGCTAATCAAAACGACAACACTGATTGCAGAAGATTTATCGCACGGGAGAAATTGTTACGTGAGTTGATTTCTCTCTGAGAAAATGTGTAAAAAAAATAATTATTACGCAGTGTTGCCAAATTTTTTCTTTAATCTTCATATTGACATTTCATTGAAATAAATACTTTTTTTAAATCTAATTAAGTTAAAATATTTATTTACATGTATTACATTTGTAAATATTTTATACTCAAAGTAGCATTATACGCGTAGTTTTAAACATTTTACTAATTTTTTTTTAAGTTCTAAATTTCTGCAAAATATTCTTGAAATACCACACATCATTGGTGTATGTAATTAGTGTCTTATTTAATTGGTATTCATATAAAATTCGTTCAACGTTAACTGTTGCTATACAAGTATCACAACGCAGTCCATAATGAATTGAACCCATGTAGGCTGGGATCCGTTTAAAAACACTTTTCATGGCAAAGGACATTTTGTGTAAAGTGTTTCCCCGAGGTCTGCTTATTTACAGAGCAATGTCCATCAGCTAAGTGAAATTCACAATGGAATATTAATTGCTAATAAATTATATGGTAGCCAGAGTGTGTTGTCTAATTGATTTGAAATTAAAAATAAAAATATAATTTTGATTTCGATTTCGATTTCGATTCTCGCAAAATAGAACTTTCACTTTAATTATTCAATTCATTTCCACTTTATTTCTCACTTTTAAAGTGGATGGTTTTATAACGCAACAATAAATAACAAGTGCTGTAAAAGGAGCGAAATTGGGTAGGAGATGCATTCTGTGTGAAGATAAATTTAAATTTAAAACCCCAAGACACAAACCATTTCTTTTAGCAGAGCACTTTTTCCAGTTAACAGAGCACTGTTAGGCACTTAACATCGGTACTACATTTGATGAACGTATGAAAATAATTGCTTATTTCGGAATAGTGCTGACATCCAGATGTGTGCCACTACATGTAAATGGTGCGTCAGAGACACCTTTCAGGAGCAGAAAACCGCGAATTATCCAAATAATTTTAAGAGTTTAGAACCGTTAGCTTGAACAAAGCGATTCTTTGAATTGAATTTCTTCAGAGGATTAGTCGCCATTGTGGAAAAATGGGCAATACCACACATATCCTCTATATACAAATGGTTTATGTCTTGGGTGTTTAAATTTTAATATTAATTTATGCACATGGAAATGCAATGCACTTTTTTATCTAGAACAAACTTTCAGGGGATATCCCCTACGTATGCACTACAACTAGATAGAGAGAGGAATAGCGTACAGAAATGCAAGAAGTGCAATGCACTTTTGCGTGAAAAAAACCATCATGCATCATTAAAGAGTCTTTAAAATTTTAGAGTGCATGCTTTGTATGCTCAACTTTTGCATGAAAGTTACCAAATACGAATACAAAATGTCATTGAAATTAAGAAAATGTATTCAAGAGCACGCAGAAATGTAATGAAACATTTTTTTTTGAACTCAAAAAATATTATGCATTTCTGATAATGATATTAAATTATTTTGCAATTTTATGATAAATCTCCACATCCCAACAGATATAATAGTCTGCCTAAAGTGTGACTGAAGTATATTTTTTCAGCATTTATTACAAGAATTGTTTCTCGTTAAATCTGCCACAAGAATATTGTAAGAGTTGTATGAAAACTTCCACAGTATGATTAACACTGATTGTATTGTTCTTATAACTCATGTTAACAAAAACTTTGATCAAACTTCTTGGCCAACAAAATGGCCCAATTTACGGCAGTAATAAATATTTATTTTTCTGTGTAAAAATTTTCTTCATTGTTGTAAAAGATTGTTGACAGATTTTTACACTTGTTCTCGCAATGGTTGCCACTGCTCCTTGGGGACATTTTAACTTTAAGGGTCAAATATCAACGGTGTGCGTGTGTGCGAAAACCAAGGAAGCAAAAACAACAACAACATCCACAACTAAAGTCATTCATTTATAAAAATACAAATATTTTTAAGCTCAAGTTGAGTTCAGTTGAATGTATGCGAGTAGAAAAAGTAAATGGTTAAAAAAAATTGAAATGAAATAAGAAGCTGATTCCAAGACCAGCAATAACGTCCGCAAACAAACAAATGTTTGGATAATCTTTCTCTTGAAACTTTTATTTCTTGTCTTTTGTTTTTCAACTGGGATTCTTAACATTCAAAGTTATTTATGAAATCATAATAAAAAAAAACACACAAACGCTTGACATACGAACAGGAAAATTCTTCTCTGTTATGTCATGCTTTTCTCGGAATACAGAATGCTTGTAGAACGACAAATATGCAATGTGTACAAGGTGGCGCAAAAGTTGTCACCCGATGTTCTTTGGCTGTATTTGTTTTTTTTTTTTTAATTAACGAAACAATTAGTTTTGCTTTTGAATTGTGTTTATTTGCTGTAAAAATTTAATGTTCATTAAGTAGAGAAATCAGATCATCTAAGTGCTCGCCGCCAGCAGTGATCAGTGATGACCATAGCGAAGCGATTTATGACAATTGCCATCAGTCTTGCTAGAACTACCGGCGGTAAGTTCGCGCTTTACAGACGGATATTATCTTTGTGTGCGACATGAGTCTGAGCCATATTTGCATAGACTTAAGAAACCCCACAAATAGATGGGTGGACTAGTCGACCCGAAAATGCAGCGCTCAGAAAATCAGGTTAGAGACGCAAAATACAAGGTTGATTTTATATTTTTCGGTGGTGATTTTACTTTAAACTATTTTCATTTTTTGCTGTTGAAACAACTTTAATTCTTGCTGATTTAATATGTCAGTACAGTTGAATCAAAATGAAATTTATGTTGAATTACCATCACAAATCCTGAGAACTCACGGTCATTTCAAGTTGGAGTAACGTGAAATATATACTGATTAAAATTAAAATAAACAAATTGTGTCAAATTTTATGTGTTTAACTGTGTTCTGTAACTTAAAGGAATTTTAATAATTTTATTGCATCGTTTATGTCTTCAACATATTTGCTAAATTTTATATACCCGATTATTTCTCCAGCAATTTTAAAATCTAGGAATTTTATATACATGCATACACACATACATACACATATATGTATGTATGTATGTAAGTCAAAGAAACAAACCTAAATAAAATATGAAAATTAGATGAAAAACAAACAAAAAATACTAAAAACAGTAAATTTTGCTTATCAATTCTCAAACTGCTAAAATACCTCGTCCCATTTAAGGTCGATTTGGGTTTATTAAAGGGAATTGGAAACTGTACAAAATTTTCTTATGAGCTTTTTGAAACCCTTTTCCACTCCAGTTATCGCCATTAGCGATAACTTTCGTTTCTTATAAATTCTGCGTAATTATTGTTTTGCTAAAAATAAAATTAAAGGATGGTGGCTGATAATAATGGACAGAAAAAACACAGTTGATTTAATTCAGCGCCTTTTACTTTTAATTAAGAGTTTTTCTTTGAGAATTTAAAGGATATCCTGATTAAGATAAGTTCAAAAGGAACACCTGCCTCAGAAACAGTTCTCGCAATGACACAATAAAAACACCTTTAAAATTTTACCATTGAGCGAGTGCGAGAATGTTTGAAAATTTAAGAGCCAACGTTATCTTTGTTTGTGGCACGACGGCTGAAAAAATGTCAGTGATTGACACAGAGCAACAAAAAATAAATATAAAAACGTTATCAGATCAAGTTTTCCAAAATGAAATTGCTCAAAAAAAGAGAATTGTCGATATACAAAAATTCATTTTAAATTGAATGTACGAAATAATATTTTTATCAAGTTTCCACAATATACGTAACTAATAAATAACTAAAGAAAAACCAAATCTATTTTAAATATATTTTAAAAAAATTTTTGGTGACAAATATTCAAACTCAATTTTTCAGTTTTATGAATATGGCAGTAAAAATAAATCAACTTTTTTGGGTGGTTCACAATTTTGAGTTAGCAACACTATTATACTTGATGACCCATTTAACAGCTGATAATTGGTTTCTATTTCAGCATGCAACACATTCGCAGCACTAACGACTTAAAGATGTCAAAAACAAAATGGCTGCGTTGATGTGAGAATAGTTATTTTGACGACAACACGGCAAAACGGCTGCAGGTTGTTGTCCATGATGATTTTGTCGCTTTAGTCAGATTAATTTCTATTTTTGTTGCTACAAAACAAAAACAGTGTCCTTGATAGAAACTTTCTGCAGACACAATATACGATTTTAGTGCAAAAGCGTTAAGCAACAAACTCCCGACAATAGAATTTTAAAAACTCACCTCGGCGCTCGCCGTTTTGTCGCTCATTGTGTGGCTTCGGCCTAAGAAGTTTTCAATATTTCTTAATATAAAATTCTTATATATATTTATTTAAAGATAATCTATATTATTTATTGATTTAAATGAAATTACTTTTTATATTTTCTCCATCTGTTCCACAACAACTCTAAAGAAAATACTACAAAGGCTGCTAAAAAGTGTTGCAACATGATTAGCCAGAGATATTTGAAATCATAGAGAGTCAACATGCCAGACTTGATGACAATTGAACGATCGTTTGGAATATAAATCTTGTTGAGTTCCACGAAATCATTTAAACTGGTCTGAAGCCAATGATTCAATAGGCCCATGTCACGTGCGCGTGCAATTAAACGATTTAATGTTTCCAAAAACAAAGAGTTCGGCGGTAAGAGGAAAACCTTAAAGTCAGGAATGGGGAAGCATATATCGGTTAAACGAAATATTGGCTTATTGGCATATTTCTGCAGAGAGTCGTAGAAGAACCACAGAAGTGAAGAAATGGGATATGCGTATGAAGTATTAAATGACGCTTGAATTCGATAGAACTCTTCCGGGTCATTGACTGTTTCATATATGGAAGAAAGTTTCTCGCGAGAAAATTGAAAATAATGGAGAACGTAGTGATATTCCTGTTCGCTTACTAATATGCGTACATTGCTGGCGCTTATATCTTCTAAAGACTGTATGTGTGGCGAAATCGGATGCACAATAAAGGTCTGCAAAGCTACAGACATTATTATGGTATAAAGCAAACTGAAAATAAATATGGAAAAATAAATGAGACGCATACTTTTCAAGGGATCTGGTTTTAATTTGAAAGACCCACCAAACATGCCCGTTATGACGGAGGTATTCACTACGATTTGATTTATTTGTATAGCATAGTAACGGTTATTCTTTAGACTCCACAACTTGGTGCTCAGAACTAAGAGGAATGAAACTACGACTCTGCCAATGACAAACAGCCAGAAATAACTGGGATTTATATTGTGCCTTAAATAGTCCTGATAAGCGTAGGGTCGCTCCAGAGGTACCATTACGCAACGTTCGTTGATTTCGAAAATGTCGGAAACAGTTGTCGAACACTTCAGGAGAAGGCAGTTGGACAAACTGGCCGGTATATCTATTACCTCACGCTGTGTTAAATTGTATATGTCCATAAAGGACAATGTTTCGCCTATTGTTAAATTCAAGGGAAACTGTAAAGTCGCATTGAGATATCTTGCGTACAAGTTTAGAAATTTCATAACATAACCCTTGACCTGTGTACGGCCTTGATCGTCTATAAAAACAGCTGTTCTGGGTAAAATCTGATCCGGTATGATTTTTATAGGGGAACCGTAAATATTTTTCAACTTTTGTGGAAATATCAATAAAGATTTAGTTTTCAAATTGACTTTTTCTACACTCAACTGGGGAAATATTTGAAATCGATACACATTGTTAGTTTCATAAAAGTTTTTAAACATCAATACCAAATTTGGCAATTTAAAAAAATTACTTAAAATAAAAAAATTCTTGATATCAGTTGGTGTTGATTCATTCTCCAGGGCATTTTTCACAACGACTATTTTATTAAATCTCCTGAGGTCCAAAAGAGCGGTCAAGTTTCCCAACAACTCCTGAGAGCTTTCGTCGTGCCAGCGTATCACTACTAGAAATTTCGCATAAAATTGGCGAACATTTTTTAGAATTTTCGTAGTTTGTTGAATAATAATCACAGTTTTATGAAAGTCCTTTTGAAGAATTTCTTCGATGGGATAGTTTGGTATGGATTTGCCCAAAATCACACACAAATTGTGGTTTTCCTCCTCATCAATTTGTTGAAGCAACTGCTTTAAAATATATTTTTCGTCATGTTGCAGCTGATGTTCGAGGAATGCAATTGCAGGTGTGGAATTCAGCATTAAAGTGAACAGCGAAAGCAATTTAAGTATTTTCAATTTTATTTCACTCATGGTTGACTGACTTCAAATAACAAACTGTTTGTGAAACACCAGCAGCATTGTAATAAATAAAAATCCTATTGTGCTGTTCGCCTAAAGTCATGCATGTTCATTTGATTAATGCTTTTGCGATATATCATTTGAAAGTCAAGCAAATGGTGCCACCAAATAGACACAAAATTTTAATGGCGCTTTGGTTAAGCGTTCTAGTTTAGATACTACATCTGGATTTATATTCAATCGGCAACGACCATCCGCTGTATATGAAATGCCGAGGTATTTCCATTCATCTGTTCTCCTGAGGCTGGGTACCGTGCTTCCCTCTAACTTGAACTCGCTTTGTATCACCACCGTGTTCTTCTGTTTGGGCTGACCGTTAATGCTTATGCTCAGACACTTGGATGTATTTAATACCAATCCACACTCCTTTAAATATTTATTCGTAGTGTCGAGCAGTGTCTGAAGACCGGTTGGTGTACAAACCATCAGTATTATGTCGTCGGCAGAGAGTCTGATACCCATGACTTGGTTGTTAAGGCTGTGGTTGACCCTCTGTAGGATTCCATAATATATTCTATAAAGCCCCTGTGAAAGCCATATGATTTTAAAACTTCGAAAACCGTCTCATGAGAGACTGAGTCGAAGGCCTTGCTAATGTCGAGAGACGCCATATATAAAGAATCATATTTAACTCGGGTATTCCTCATTATCAGATCCAATATTATGGTATTGTCTCCCACTCCGTCAGTAGGTTGGAATGCCCTTTGCCTTGGGTCCATTATCAACGATTTTGATATTCGTTTCGCCAGGATGCTGTGCAACTGGCGTACTATCACTGACGGAATTGTTATTGGCCTGAAGTCCCCGGTTCTTTCGAATTTTGTTTCTTTGGAAGGAATATGGTTTTCGATTGCGATAGATAGGACGGAACTCTCCCACACCAAATAAATATATTAAGGATCTTTGCGAGGATACCACTTGGGATACCCTTTAATTGTTTGCTTGTGATCCCGTCTGGGCCTGGAGAGGTATTGACAATCAATCGACATGCGTCAACTTCCTCGGCTGTTACAATGGTCCAGACCCCATCTAGTTCTTGGTGATACGGTTTGAGTTTCGGTCTGATTATGCACTCCCTCTCTATCACAGTCCGCCAGTATGGTTCCATAATCCTTCTCGGGGGTACTTCAAAGGTATTTGTACCTTCGAGAATTACCTTTGTGCATCTATTTTGATGCTTTGCCCAATGGGCTTGTGTTTCGGCATATTCTCTTCTTCTTTGCCTTCTTCGACTCATTTGTCCGCCATTGTTGACGGTTCTTGAATTTCGGGCAGGATGTCTTGCAGGTATGATGTAATGGCTGATAAAGTATGTTCTTTCCCAGTATTCATTGCGCTTGCAATAATAATTTGCAAGCGTTCTGTTTGATGTATGCCGTTATTTGATGTGGGTATCATACCTACAATTCCCTCCAGGAAGTGACTATCTGTATCAGTGGGCGGTTCATTTAGGACTTGTGCCACTTGCTGATTCTCGTTGCTTGATTCTGACATTAGTATATATTCTCTGACTTGTGTCTTATAGGCTTCCTTTTGTCGGGCCTTCTTATTTGCTTCGGTGGATCTGCTGGGAAAGTATTTACTTAGCTCTTTATTCATGAATCTGACTCTATGGAGTTCAGCTTCCTTCCTAGCGAGTGGTAAAACCTCCTCATCAGTCCATCTAGCTTTTAAGTCAGTTCTTGTATTTATCTGATCAAGTTCGTTTGGATGTTTGCGCCTCATATGGACGCCCAGACCAGTCTTTGTAGAGAATCTACGGTCACAGCATGAACATGCGTGACTCTGTTCGGGCGGATTTGGATTTTGGTTAGGATTGAAAGTTTGTTGGTTGCCACCGTCTGTGGATTTTCTATTAATTTATTTCTTGTATTTGGGCCAACAGTATTGAGGGTGGCGATGGCACGATGGATGGTAGTCTGCACGTTGACTACGAATCCAAAAACAGACCTGGGTTCAACCCCAGTTTCAGACTAAAAAATTTTAAAATAAAAATAAACATCTCGCATTTTTCTGATGTGCATTAGTGTGTCTTTGTGTGTCTTTGTGTGTCAGTTGTTGTCGGAAGGTTTCAGTGGCGAAGGCATAGTCACTGGTCACTGAACAATATCGGCTTCAGCTGATAGCAATCCACAATCGCATCAGAACGCTCTCCTTCGTCGGTATTGTGTAGCACCGGCGAAGTAAAATAATAATAAAAATGGCTACTGAACCGAAGCTTCAGCACTGCTACGAGTATAAACAAAGAACGTGCGAAAGCAGAGCTGCAAAAATAATTAATTCAGCTTCACCTCCTGTCGTTTCTCCTACTATCCCTTTCCTATAGTTCCAGCACAATGCTTCGCATGTGTAGGAGTTATCTCCTGAGCTGGTCCTAGATAAAAAAAAAATAAAAAAATAAAAAAATAAAAAAAAAGAAGTGTTATTAACAGTTGCGCATTCGTCTTCGCACAGAGAAAAGTGATACCATGAATCAATTAAAATAATAATAACGCAATATAAATTAACAGTTTTAATTGAAAAAATTTCCAAATTCTTTTTTTCCATTTGGGCATTTTATAGCATTTTGATTGCACTGTTTTGAGAGAAGACTAAAATCAATTAAAATAAACGTGGATTCAATTAAATTAATTAATTAAGAAAAAATAATTCCCAAACGAACACTTAATTCGGAAAAAGTTTATTTTTTTCGGTGCGAATCAATTTGAAAGAATGTCAATTTCTCTCCTACTTACAGTTCACACTATGAAATTTTTAGTTTTGTAATGCTGAGTTTAGGTGAAAGGTGAGTGAGGAGAGGGAAAGAGAAGCATGGGGGAAGTATTTGTTAAATAGAAATTTCATAGTGTGACCTGGCAGCTAGAAAAATTACCGGTAGCTAGACTCGATAAACAAACTGTCGACAACAGCTGGTACACAAGCATTCGCCTAAAATGAAAACTATACGGTTTGTCTAGGGCCATGTCATTTAATAAACCATAAACCCCACCAACGTATCATGACATCTTTATTAACATTAAGAGCTTCGAGTTCCCTTCTCTATATTCTATTGGAAAAACCATCTCCGCGGTCTATTAGATTAAATTATTTTTCTATTAATGTAGGGCTTCTGAAGTTCGACTGTTGACATTCAAAAACTTATTTAATATTATTTTTGTGCATTTTTTTATTTCATTAAATTTTAATTAGATTTACTTTTTTCACACAACATTCGGTAAATTTAAATGTCAAAATATTATAAATTAAGTCGATTTTTAAAACATAAACAAATAATGGCATAAATAATGATGTTATATTAAATTTAATATCGTAAGTAAAAACTTACACGTGGAAAAGTTAATAAAACAAATTGCAGACAAAAAAAAACCAACACTTTTCTAGTGGGGAAATTATTTTTACAAGGACGATTCTCATTGTCAGTGCACATGTGTTTTATTTTTCTTTACTGATTTTAAAATACTAAAAATATGCGAAAATAAAAAAAATTAGATATTTATCGTTTGCACAATAAATTCAGATGTGTGAACATAAATTCACAATTTAAAAAGCGGAGACACAAACTTTTTTTCTACAAAGCACTTTTTCAAATTAGGAGGGAGTTATAGAGCACTTTGCAATGATTGTGAATTTCATGTAATTCCGATAATTATTAGAGACAATGCGATCGGACTTTCAGGGGACTCTTTGATGTTTAATCGGTGTTGCCATATATGTATATATTTGATTACTCTGTTATATGCATTTGGAAAAATATCAATTAAACTGGTAACACTGCTCAAAATTTTATATGTGCAACGGAAAAATAAATACTAAAAAAAAACTTAAAAATGTTAAATTTATTTAAAGAAGAAGTTATTGATGAAATTTTGCCAACAAACTCGGCAACACCGTTCATGAATAACATGAGATTAATGAAAGGTAAATAAAGAAACAAAAGAGAAATGTCAAAATTGCCCCTTCAAATCTTGTTTCATGACTCTGTGTTTACCTCTCTAGCTTCTCTTCACCTCTCGCCTATAAACTCGTGTCGCTGCCTCAAAGCGCAGTGTGTGTATTGGGTATTAGTTCTTCCACATACAGTGGCTCACAGCTTATTTCAATCAATGCATTTAGAGAATATAAAAACCGCATAGTTTCCAAATAAAATAAGATATTCAAGAAAATGTAAATGGGATTTAATAAAACATGTTCCAAATTAAATGAAAATAAGTTTAAAACTTTAAAATGAAAAAACCTACTACGCGAAAAGCAAAAACATAGATGACCAAGTACTTATTTCAACCCGCTACTTTCAAGTTCTGCTAAATTGGCATCACTCCTCGAATAGCGGCAAATTTCCAAACGCTTTTTTGTAGTTATTTTTCCACATATTTAGATAAGATTTTAGTGTGATTTAAGTATTTAAATGGAACCGAGGAGCATTTTTTGGACAATGGAAGGGCGCACTACTTTAGAGCAAAGCAAATTGATTATTAGCCATTTTAAAACGGCCATTAGGCCGTAGAGGAATTGCTGAAATTGTTTGTCTTAGTGCTTCAACGGTTCAAAGCCCAAAATATACCGCTTCGTTCACGAAAATAGAATTAACAAGAAAGGCCGAAAACCTCCATATAAAATTAACTATTTTAAAAGCTGCTTTTGTTATTTTGTTTCTAAAGAAATTAATTATTTTTTTTTTTTTTTTTTTATCTAGGACCAGCACTCAAGAGATGACCAATATGCTGAGCTATTCGCAGCGCACAATCACCTTGCGCAATTAGTGAATGAACAAACACATATTTCATGTGTTGACGGGCACCAACACAACACCCTCGACCTTTTTCTCACTTCACACCCTGAAAAGTATGAAATGAACATTAGCGCACCTCTCGGTAATTCGGATCATTGCACCATTTCTGCCTCCTTTCCGTTTGCGGAACTTCGAAGCGTTTCACCGCCAGCTACGAAACGTTTGAAATATATTTACGAAAAGGCACGTTGGGCTGAGCTGAACGATTTCTTTCGGCATTTCAATTGGAGGCTCTGCTTCCTCGACAATGGCTAAAATGGTCCAAAATATAATATTGCTTGGTATGAAAACGTTCATACCATCGAAGCAAATTTCGATTAGGCCAGACCAAAGTCTTGGTTTAATCAGACGTGCAGACTTGCAGTCAGATCCAGAGAGGAAGCATTTAGTGTCTGGCGGGATGATAAAAACGCAGAATCTTGATTTTTTTTTTTTTTTATTTTTTTTTATCTGGGACCAGCACTCAGGAGATGACTCCTACACATGCGAAGCATTGTGCTGGAACTATAGGAAAGTGATAGTGGGAGAAACGACAGGTGGTGAAGCTTAATTAATTATTTTTGCAGCTCTGCTTTCGCACGTTCTTTGTTTATACTCGTAGCAGTGCTGAAGCTTCGGTTCAATAGCCATTTATTATTATTTTACTTCGCCGTTGCTACACAATACCGCCGAAGGAGGGCGTTCTGATGCGATTGTGGATTGCTATCAGATGAAGCCGGTATTGTTCAGTGACCAGTGACTATGCCTTCGCCACTGAAACCTTCCGACAACAACTGACACACAAAGATACACTAATGCACATCAGAAAAATGCGAGATGTTTATTTTTATTTTAAAATTTTTAGTCTGAAACTGGGGTTGAACCCAGGTTTGTTGTTGGATTCGTAGTCAACGTGCAGACTACCATCCATCGTGCCATCGCCACCCTTAGTTGGTCTCTCGTGATAATTATTTAGTTTTAGCATTTTATATTTATTGTTACGGAATAATTGTTCTGTATTGTTTTAGGCCGTAACCTGTGTTGTTGAGTAAATGTAAAATATGCACCAATTCTTATATGGTGAACTATTTTAAATAAAAACTTTTTTGATTTGAATTTCACACAAAACAAATTATTCTTCTCACACTTTATTTATAATTAATTAATTTATATAATAAACTTATTATGGAATTACGATAAAAGCAAAGATTTTCGATGAAGAAAACGAGCAAACTTACACCAAAAGTTTTCAACATGGCGAAAAATAAATAATAAAAATCTTTAGTTTGTATGCAGAAAGTGCTGACTTCGCTGCTGGCAGTAAAAGCTCTCAGGCTCATCTTTCCAATTCGAACTAAATCGTAGAAATTATTATACAGCCAGTGATTTAAGAATCCCATGTCGCGTACTCTGGTTATTAAGGTATCCAGCTTTTGTCTATGCAGCGAATTGGGAGGCAAAATGAAAGCCATGACTTCCACCTCAACAAAGCAGATATTGCTGCGACGAAATAGAGGCTTGGGGAATATCTTCTGTTGATTTGCATAAATATACCAGACAGAAGATGTAACAGGATAAGAGTAGGCACTGTTAAAGGAGCCGCGAATTTCGGAGAATTCTTTGTACGAGTCTACAATATGAAAGAGGGACGAATATGGTAAAAATGTGGAGCCAGAAAGCCTGAGTAGTGTTTTGTGTTCATTTTTAGCCCACAAAATTTTCCGATTATATTTAAGCATGTCATCTAAAGTATTGATTTCATGTACTGGCGGATGTGTGAGAAAGGCATTGAGATGCACTGAAAATGTTGTGGTATACAAAAGACCCGATAGAAATAGCGCCAGATAAATTATCCGTAAGGCTTTAGAGGGTTGGTTTAGAGGCGTAAAAGACGAACCCAAATGACCCAAAATCACCTGGCTATTAACCAGAATGTCTGTTAAGTTGAGAGCAAACTTTTTATTTCTCCTCAAGCTTAACAAGCGTAAGGCTGACAGTAGCAAACTCGTGAAGATGACATACATTAATAAAATAACTACAATTGTTTGGATATTTAGAAAGGCTTTCAGAAAGTCTTGATAGGCCAGAGGCTGTTCTACGGGCACCATGAGACACCAACTTAATATTTCATATGTGTACGACATGAATTTGCTGGTATCGCCTGCAGTCATGGGCGTTATACTGCACGGTATATCCAGCATGTTCATTTGAGTCCAGTTTATAAAATCGCGATAATATAAAATATTTCCAGGCTGTAGGTCGTCGGGATACTTGATGGTGGCGTTGATGTATTTGCCATACATGCGCAGGAATTGAGAAATGTAGCCGGTGACTTTAATGCGGCCCTGCGAGTCTTTATAGACAACTGATCGGGGCATTACTTGGTCGGGTATTGTTCTCACCGTCGCACCGTACACATTGTTCATTTGATTTGGAAACAGTAAAGCACTCCGAGATTCATTGTACGAATTTTGTAGTTGCTTGAAGTGGGGAAATGTCCGGTAGGAATAATAACGACGGCTGCTACTGGTGAAAGCCCTTGGCACTACAACGACATTTGGCAATTTGTATATGTCACACATCCATAATAGACTTTCAAAATTCTTAGCACTGTCCATTCTTTCGTACGTCCTTTGCGTTTCAACAAACACTAAACGCGTGAAACGTTTCACGTTTAATTTTTCACTTAAATCTGACAGAAAGAATTCAATAGTCTTGTCGCAATTGGAAAACTTCTTTGCCATAAACACTATTGTTATGAAATTATGACAAAATATATCCAAATTGTAATTAATTTCATAATCGCTATGCAACAGCACACTTTTGCCCATCTTCTGTTCCAGTATGTCCAATAGAAATCCCTCCTCTTGCCGGATTTCACCAATTACCAAGGCATAATCGAAATGTGCTTCCGCATCGATATGCCTGAGGAATGTAGACCATAATTTCCTTTTGCCATTTCCCGCATTGTTCAGCCGAATATGCGCAAATTCCGGCAACTCGATAGTCGTTACTATTTTCAGAATTAAAACGAAGAATAAAATAGAATTCCGCCGTTGCTGATGTTTGTGCATTGTGTAATCGGATTAGATTTGTAAAAGAGTTTGAATATTTTTACAACGTTGTATTGCAATTTATATGCACTTTTGCTGACAAATTGTTTCATTAATTTTCACAAAGTTGGCTTGGAAGAAAGACCACACCACACCCTACTGCAGCAATATACGTTCCTCCCGCGTTAGGACCCAACAACCAAATATTTCAAGATTTACGGAATTCAATTTGCAACTGATATCGGGGCATTCTCCTTATCAAAGATTCCCCAGGAAAGTCATTCGTGTCGTTAAAAAGTCAAATTTTAGAGAAGCGAAATTATGTGAAATATAACCTCTCGATTTACAATAAAATTTTTTAAATTGAATTTGCCAAAATAACGATTGTTTTCGTAATAGTAGTGGAAAAATTTATAATTAAGATTTTATTTCCTACGATCCTGATGTAGTATCGGCAAAATAGGAAGTAAATTTAGCCTGTGTAGGTTGGTATTGCTTGACTTTGCCATTCCTTTGTTCCCTTAGAATGCTGTCTCTGGTCTGAATCTTTCAGACTAAAAAGTTTAGGAACTTTAGCCTAATTTGAATTTAATAATAACCAAAATATAATAAAACGAGAAAAATTTAATAACTTTGTATTGCAGTTTATATTCGAAAGAAACGACTTTGTATTATAAAAGTACGATGTAATTGTGCGTGACAAATGAAACATGTGCGTGACGATATTGAAAGGTAAAAAAACATTTTATATACACATTTTTATCAAATACATTACTATTTATATAATCTACGAAAGCTTCTAAAAGTTGTAAAAAAAAATATGAAAATTCTAAAAGAAGTAAATTCGTTAAAATTTTCTATAAAAAAAGTGACATATGAAAATTTCAAAGGGTAAATTTCGTAGCGCTTGCGTACGATGCATTTTGCTTTATATGAACGAAATTAAAAATCCGATTAATAAAACCCTTACGCATTTTGAAAAGACGATAAAAGTTAATAGTGAAAATGGTAACAAAATCTGTTAAAGTTATTCGAACGTTTTAACAGTGCGTTACATGGATTTCGGGATACACGAAATCATGGCAACTTTGAATTAAGTGCCATCATTATGTGAACATTTTATATTATTTTGTTGTTAAACTTAATTTTGAACTAAAATAAGCTTTTGAATTAATAATTTTTTTTTTTATCTTGGACCAGTGCTCAGGGGCTATCCCCTACATATGCAATGCATTGGACTGGAACTAGAGAGAAGGATAGGGAAGAAACAGACAGGTGGTGAAAGTGGTAGAAAGATAGAACTTAATTCTTGCACAACTCTGCAGTTGCGTGTAAATTATAAAGCAAAGTTGCGGCGTCTCTGATGTTTTTTGACACATTATTTTTAAGCTAATGGAGCAATTTTATTTATTATTTTACTTCGCCGACGTTTTATTGCTCAAATACCGACGAAGGAGGGCCTCTGTAGCACAGAAAACTCTGAAAAAACTTTTTTCTGATTTGACCCGGCTGGGAATCGAACCTGGGTCTTTCTGGTTGCAGAGCCAACAAGCTGACTACTCGCCATCAGCACCCCAAATTTATCGAACGAAACTCCTTTTTGATAGAATTTTTTTTTTTGAACTTTCATTTGAAATCGAATGCCCCAATTTGGCATTTAAAGTTACTGTGAGGGAAATTCAAAACGTTACGGAGTTATCAAAAAAAAAACCTCGTATTATTAACGAGTATTTTGTATCTGTTTACTTCACAAATTCGAAAGCAGCATTTTTACAAGATCAACAACGTTTAGTGTTAGAAACTACTCCTACATGGAAGAGCGTAAACTGCTCTTTATTGTATATTACAAATTTCATATCCTGGTTTATTTGCCTTTAGGGTCACTTTAAATTCGTAATCGTTGGCATTTCTGATGTTCATCAAAGACCATCGTACATTCTCAACTACTTCATGTGCCTGCTTAACGTGGCAGAGACCTTCGTTGGATTGGAAAGTTTTTATCATTTAAAAATCTTTATGAGCTGATTTACCTCAAATTTAACAATAATGTTCCATTGCAAGTAAAATGCAAAGCTTTAGTTAGTCAAATATTTATTAAATTTACGAATAAGTAATTAAATGTAACCAGTTTATTAGTGGCCGTATTAAAATGTTTTGAATCAGGTATCATCCCAGCAAAACTTTTATAATAAAGTAATGCATTCAAATTTTAATAAACATATGTATGTCGCCATGGTTTATTTATTTATTTTAATATGCTGATGTAAAAGATTCTCAAGAGATTTAGTTCAGTTTTTTAAATTCCAAGTTCTATACTTGTCTAGCATGTACAGGGAAGGCTTCCAAAATATTGAATCAATTCAATCAACCTGGAAGTTGGGTGATCGATAGCCGCCCAGTCCCTGGATATTACCACAGATAAGTAAAAGAAGCTTCGCGAATTATGTGTTGGTTAAAAAAAGAAATAAAGATTATAAAAACTAATTAAAGTGAAGGTAAATGTCAGTGTATTTCCTACAATTGCCAATACATATTATTGCAAAAACAACTAATTTCATATCAGATGAGAAGCAAGTTGTGACTTTACTACTTCCAAGTAATGCCGCTGGTATATAGTTCATTATTGGAATCGATATTGTTGGGTAAAAGCAATACGTTATCAGTATTTTGCTGGGATATTATAGACCGCAAACATTCCTGAAATTATAGTCAACATATTTAATCGTCTACGTATTTTTTCTGATGTTTTAATATTCACGTTAAAAATAAGAGAACTGAAAAAACTACACTAATCCCTGAATTTACGCTATTTCAATTCGTTCATAAAATCTGTTTATTCGCATATGAATTACGTCGCCTCAATTTTCATTAGAGCATCGTTAAGAAACCAAAACCAAACATATTTATTTCATAAATTTAAAATTAATTGTGATAAAAAAAACAATTAAAAATCTACATGAATGTATAGAAAAAATGGCTCGTGCTTTTTTTCGATGCTTAAAACTTGAAAACAAGTGAAACCAAATTGTATACATCCTTCTGGGGGTTTCTTCGTAATATTTACGCCTACTTTTAAGCCAGGTACTCTGTTCAATATTCCATACGAAATGTTGTCAAATTACGTATGAACAAAATTGGTATCAAATGTTTAAGAAATAATGTTGCCAGAGTTGTCCAATATTAATTATTAATGCATTGTTCTCTCATTTGGAAATAACGGCAGGGAATACTTCTTGCAGAAACTATTGTTCGTTACTGTAATAATTTTGTGAGTGTAATAAATACATTATTTATTTTTTTGCTATGAAATACACAAAATGACGGCTTTTTTTATTTAAATGCTTATCGGATTGTTTTATTTCTTATATGCAACACTCTTAATGAAAATAGAAATTAATACAAAAAAAATTTCTTTTTTTTATTAAGAATTTGTTTGAAATTTTAAAAATATTTAATTAAATTTTTAATTATTATTATTAGAAATTTAATTGAAAATTTATTCAATTAAACCAGCAATAATAATTTAATTCATACTATTAATTTCTTTACCGTTGAAAATTTTATTAATTTTTTAATTGATATCGCAACATTTTTTATTAATATTTTGTTTAATTTTGTTCTGTGTACGTATGTACACATGAAACATATGTATGGAACTATAGAACTATGATGAAATTATAAGAAGAACTAGAGAGCATAACTTTGGGCAGTTGTACCTTTTTTTAAAAATTGGTAAAGGAGAGTCTCTAGGCTTAGATTGATGCATTCTTTCTATAGGCTAAAGTAGTTCCATTTTTGATCTGCTATTTTACTTCACCGATGTTTTATTGCTGAAACAAAAGACCGTGCTGCTAGCATATAGAGAAAAAATTAAAATTAATATTCAATTAAAAAATACGAAGATTTAATTAAAATAATAATTAGATTTAAGTTCTATTAATAGTTTTAATTAAAAAAATTTCAGGTTCTGTCTCATTTGGCCATTTCATAGTATTTTGATTGCCATTGATTTGAGAGAACAACAAAATCAATTAAAATAATCAATGGAAATGGAATCAATTAAATTATTAATTGAGAAGAAACACATTTACTGAACAGAAACTTAATTGACAAGGATTATTATTATGATTTTTTCTGTGTAGACATACATATCTACAACATTTTTGGCTGGACGGTATATAGACTATTGCAGCAACAGTCAACGCGCTAACCACTCAAGCCCTGGAGTTGTACAAAATAAGTATTATTTAAGTTTTGAATGATTGGGTTGCATATGATTTTAACACGGTGTAGAAGGAAACGTTTGCATTAAAATCAAGTATAATACAAGAGTAATAGACATTTATTAAAAAAAAGAAAAGAAAAGAAAAGTTAAATTTACAATTCCATGCGAAGGCCATTTTATGATACAACTATAGAGAAAACGGGTTTGTTCAAAACTAAAAATCTTGATTTGCTCAAATCAAATTATTTATACTCCATCACATGTTGTAATAAGAGTCATAATATAAAAGGACAACCTCGTGTCGACGTTCGATGTTGAAAAAAGTCCCGAAGGAGCGGAAGGACAACAATATCATATACCAAATTAAATGCAAAGCACAAATAAGATTGTATCTGCTTCATTAAAATAAAAAATTATAACAACAATAATAAATATGACAACAAGAATAGATTACAAACATTTACAAAAAGATTATTTATAATGGGTCGTATACGTTAATAAAACAAAGAAATAATTTAGATACAAACTAAACACGAAACAAAAAGTGGGAGTAAAATAAACTTTAACAAAGTTAACAAAACAAACTACATGAATTTTGCAGCAAAACGGTATTAACTGACATCATAACACAAGCAAAAACAAATAACAAATAACAGAGATAATGGCAATTGCCATCCAGTTAAAACCATAAAGCAGAAAAAAGGATAACAGACGCCTTTGAATGGAACAACAGTGACTTGTTAATAATGTGCGACGATAACTTAGGAGGTGAATAATATGCTTTCGAAATTGAAACTGAACTGCAGATTTATTTATGCTGACATCGAATAGCACACCGATCTTTGCATTAATGTTTCACCAGCGTTACACATGAATGATTATGATTCATGAATGAAAAACTAATAAATGAAAATGAGCTTTCCGTCAGTCCGGTGATGAACCGTCGATCAATTATCACGGAGGCAGACTTTATTAGTGCATATTGGAAACCGTTTTTTTACATTTCATTTACAATACGGCCACACCCCCACCGCCACTTTTAACGATGATACCGCTATCCTACTTAGGCCCAAACGCACAGTCATTAGTTAATTATTAGTAAACTAAAATCATAACTATTGTTTAACTAATACTTCATATTCCCAGTGTATTGTTTAACTAACATTCTCAGTATAACAAAAAAAAATGGCAACCCTTGCAATCTTTTAATTTTCAATATTGGCAGCACTGTTAGAGCGTATGGTTTTTGTTTACATTTGTTATATTATTTCGTAAAAATGGATAAAGCAAGCGCGCGCTCATCGAACTTGACCGCGCAAGATAGTGAATTGCTGCTCAAATTGGTTCGGGAAAACCGAAATGTCATCGAAAATAAAAAACTGATAGCATTATATATGTATATATTAACATCTGGTAGATGATATCAAAACAAAAATACTAGCAATAATTTACTAATCAGCTGTTGTGTAACTATTTGTTAACCAAAGACATTTGGCGGTTTAACAAAAGCTGTGAATCAAATATTATTATTTAAACTATTGCTATTAGCTAACTAATGACTGTGAATTTGGGCATTAGAAAAACATATTCCTCAGTTAGAGGAGTGGTTTCAGCTGTGTAGAAGCTCGGGTGACAAGCTGTACTCGAGGTTTTTCTATGCTTTATCAGAAATGTTTTTTTTTATTTTTTTAAGTATTATTTTATTTTGGATAATCATCAGACACAAGTGGTTTTTAATTCGCACTATAATACCTGTTTTATTCGGAACGCAATATCAAGTCCAATTCAAATTGTTTGAGGCCACAAAGTCAAATTGAATTTTTCTTACTTACGCAATCTAGGTTAGGTCGGCAGGTTGCTGGATGTAAAGGTTAAGAAAGGTGCCAGCCGACTTGAGACCAATTTATTATGGGGCCATTGTGAGACCTGTTGTGAAAAAACTTTTACGTGTTGGTTGTTCTGTTAGAGTCTCTGCTAGGAATCAAACCTACAACTCCCAATTGATAAACTAGCACACTACTCACTACTAGACTGCCGGGCCGGGCCACCCTTACGCAATCTAATAATGGAATAGAAATTTTGCCGGAATTACCTGAAAATAAATAAAAAATATACACGAATATGTTAATAATTTAATTTAATATTGGTACAATATATGGAAAATAGATAGAAAAATCATTCGTTTAGGCATTCATGAAATGTTTTGTTTATACAAGGTGACCTAAAATGACCGAAGGGATTTGAGTTCCCCAAGTCTTCTTCACAGAATGCTGAAAACAAAACAAAAATATAGTAAAAGAGTTCTAAGGAATTCAAACACCTTTGCTCCTGTAGAAAGAACAAAATTTGAAATGTGTCTTATAGTGATTTCGATTAGCAAAAAGTGCACTTTATTTACGAAATATATTTGCACTTTATTGTTGTCTTTAAAGTGCTGTAGAAGGGCTTTATAGCGGAAGAATAAAGTGCAAATAATTTAAATGGAAGAACCAAAATCGAACAAGAAATGCAATGCACTTTCGGTTGCCAAGAAAATTATATTAATCTACGTAAAAAATAACAAGACAAGACAAAAGCTCAATTTTAGTACTTTTTTGTGCTCCATATATCGTCTAAAGTAAGAAGCATACAAATGCAATTAAAATTACTTTCTACTCCTTTTTCTGAAAGGAAATTCCAACAGATTAGCGGTAAATTTGGTACTTTGCTATGCATAAGTATACGTTGCTTTATGTACATTTTATATTTTTTACAAGAATATTTCTTTACGAACTCCTGCCAATCAAAAGCAAATGATTTTAGAAAAGTTGTTGGCCTCTTCAAAAGGGCAGGAAAACGTACCACGGGGAATAAATGCGGTCAAATGCATGTTTTTAAACTATTGCAACAATTTTTATAAAATTTAAACCCCCGGTGCATTAAGTCGATTTGGCACCGAAGTTCCACTGCGCAGTACCGAATAGCACATACATATGGAATAGACTACCGGCAGAGATATTTCCTGTCACTTTTGATGTGGTAAGTTTTAAAACGAATGTCCATAAACACTACTTCCTCTCAAACCCGCCTCTCAAAGCCTTACTTCATAGTTCCAACACAATCCATTGCTTGTGTAGGGGTCGTGCGCTAAATGCCGCTTCAAAAAAAAAAAAAAATTTTAATAAAAATAATTCACAATATTTGTCAAAAACTGAACGTGATTGAATAGGGTAGCAGGTAGGGTAACGGAATTAAAAGAAAAATTTATTAAAAAAAGAATTTTCGGTAGTTTTTCTTTCAAAACACAAATATTTACCCGTCCGTGTTCTCGTGTGTGGTAAAACGCCATGTCACTTTTGCCCCCCCCCCCCCCCGCCTTTTTGCAAGTGTTAATATACGATATGTTTGTAATTATGATTATGTATGTTGCTGTCGTTATATTTTAATCAGATCACAAAGAAAAACTCCAAAGTGTAATGCCGGTTAATGTTTATAAAAAATAGAATCACCACTTAATATCTCCGCAAGGAAAGTCTTCTCTTTTCACGCTTACGAATGCCACAACTGTTGTTGCAACGTCTCCATTTGGGGAATTCGTTTAAAAATTATTTATCATCACAAACAAGAAGAATTCGATAAAAGGAACTCGGAAACCATGCCAGCAAACAACAATTGCTGGTAAGTACATGATTCAAATGGATAAGTGTGTGAATGAGTGAGTGAGTGAGTGAATGAATGTGTTTGTATGGTAATGCGTTGTAATATGGAAATGGAAAGGGATTTACACGAGTATCTCTGTCTGGCTGTGCGTGTTAGTTATTCATTCCATTTATTTACTGTGGGTGAGTGTTTCTTCGCTTGTTTGCTAACGTGGTTGAGATGAAATTTTCAGTTTCATTAGTTAAATTGAATAATGAAATTTTACGTCTGCACATTGTGTTTTCTTTTTTTTTTTCTCTTTTCGGGAAAACTCAATATCACATTCACACAAACACACAATTTTTTTTTGTTTTAAGTAACAAGAAAAGTTCACATTTGCCTACATTTTTTTTTTCTTTCCCAAGAAACTTTTGCTTTCTTTCTCTATGTTTATCTTTCATCCGTTTTTTTTTTCTTTCTCTGGGGCTTGTTAACCCACATGCTAATACTTACTTACATACTTTTAACTTTAAATGTTTATAAGCCCAAATCCATATAACGTGAAAATTTATGGCAGATGCTTGAAACGTCGTTAGGGAGAAAAAAAAAATGATAAAAACAACAATATTAAAGCTGCAGATACTTTAAGGCTGAGTGAGACAGAGGCAGAGAATGAAAGAGACAACAGTGCCATAAAGCAAATTTATGCAGACGATAAATTTCGAAAATTGCCCGAAATCCACAACATGGTTGAAATGTAAATGACGTGTAAACTAAACATAATTCCATTAAAAAAATTCTAATTCAGATAAGTTGTTTTTCGTTCGCCTAAAAGGGAGAACATTGAGGACCAAGCATTAACTTAATTTCCATTTTAAGTACTTAATTATTAATTAAGGAAAATGTGACAGACATTTATGCGTTGGAAATGAAATTGTCGCTTTACAAATGTCATTAGTTCATGAATAGGAAAACTCAAAGAGCCTCTTCATGGCTTTTCAGTTTTCGCTTACCGTTCAAAGAGAAATAAGTGTAATAATGAAAGCATTTTGTACAAGCCGAAGAGCGAAGCAGATATATATTGACCGCCGACCGGCTGGCACCGAATATACTCGACGACAACTGCAAATCGTCTGAAGCTGACGCCGCTGTCGTTGGCGGTGGTTAAGCAAAATCTGTCGGCTACCGGTCGTCTAACACACTATAAGACAAATTGCTAGTCTAGACGGGCAAAATAAGATATATTTGGATTCAATTCGAGTGCTTATTGGGGTAAAGAGTGTTGCGTATGTGAAATAAAACCATGAGAGAAGCATTTACATAAAAATAAACCGTATTTTTTTTGTAAAGTCAAAGCTCGAAATAACGAATGATGCAATGTCAGATGCTTTCGTTAAACTACGAAATTCATGTTAGATAAAAATTTGTACTACTTGGGTTTAAAAAAAAATTTTTATTATTATTTAGCCCTAGTTTTAATTTTTAGTAATTTGGACAAAGACACTTTATAGACATGCTTCGGGAAATCACTTAAATAATTAACAAACACATAAACAGACATTGCCCCCAGATATATTTACAGTCATTTAGAAGATGAAAAGAGAAACTAACGGCATTGTAACGTCTTTGCTTCTCCTTTTTAATGAAAAAATATGTTCATTCGTTATATCGGATTTTGGTTAAAGTTCATGTTTGTTATACCGGGCTTCGCCTGTATTTCATAGCAAAAAAAAATGGCTTAAACATTCAAATATTGAGCAAAAAAAAATTAATTAAAAATTTAATGAAATTGATTAAACCTTTAAGGGCAAAAATATATTATTCTTATTAAAGTTATTTTCTTTTTTTAATTTTTCCTGAAGAAGCCAATCAATGATATTGGCGAAATATTGATATAAAAAAGAATAAATATTTAAATTTTCCTAAAAAAAAAACTGACTTTAAGCTCGATTATTTTCATATAATTCTTATTAATCAATAATAAAATAGAAAAATTTGACGGTTTTCACAAAAATAGTTCGAAAATAATAAAAAATGTTGTACAAAAGCAAACTGAAAATAATTGAACGGCAAGAATAAAAACGAAAGAACTCAATGGGTGCCAGCTGTGCCTGCTTTAAAAGTGCACTGGGGAAAAAATTAGATTTAAATTGTGGTTAAAAGGAATTGCTGCTCGTCAGCCGTTAGTTTTAAATAAAATTTATTACGAATAGAAACTAAAATACTTTAACCATTAACCTTGAGGGGTTTATTTAAGTCAGCAGCAGTGGCAGTGGCAGCAGTAGCACCAGCATTCGAATGCCTCAAAAAGTTTAACTTGTGTTTATCGTACAACTGGCGGTGGGTGAAGTCATATGCGAATAGAATATTGAAATGCTGATATGCCTGCCGTACGGGTTACTTTACTTTACTTTACAGTCTCTTGCTGTTTACATATTTTGTCTATCAAGAGAGAAGGGTTTGGGGCTTGCTGAGTCCTGAGTCTTTATGATGGCGTACTGATAAACATCGCTTGTATGAAATACTCCATTATGCCGCTTTAATGTGTGTGGCAATTTGAAGCAGTTAGTGGATTGAAAGCCGGCTGTATTATTTTGTGGGATTTACTTGGCTCATCTTTTTCGTTTTATTTTTTTTTATTTTCTCGGTTGATCCTCTTTTATCACTTTATTAGAGTCTTGCGTTTTGCGAACTGTATTTCATATTTCTATAAAATTATTATTTGGGGCAAACGTAAAGCAACATTGTTCAAACACGCAAATAATTAACAAAATGTGGAATAAAATTTTACATTTAATTGTTTGCGAGTTTTTGGAATGGACTTCCAAAATGCACCCGCAGCGAAAATAAAATCAAAACGCATATTTCCCCCAAAAAAAAAGTATTAAATTATACTTCTTTGTTTTTGAATTCAGAATGAAAACTTGAAGGACGGTAACATTGTAATTAATTTGGGGGAAACAGGCCAATGGCGTTAAATCACACACTCTTGGTGAACAATTAATCAACCAAAATCGATATTAATTTGTGCCCCGGTCTAATTGGCGGTGGCATACGGGGGTCTTTTAGCTTTAATTATGACACAGTTGCATATTAAAAGCTTGCCGGCCAAGAATGTTTCTAACATTCGCATTTTCAGAGAGCGACGTCGAATTGATTGATACGGATATTCGCTAATGCTTTGCGGTACAGCGATTAGAAGCGGTGGCGATGGCGGAAGTAGTTAGCACGTTGACTACAAAAACAAAGGTTCTGGGTTCGAGCCCAGTGTCTCAGTCGTAAAAATAGTTTTTCATTTTAATTATGTTTATTAAAAATTTAATTGAAAATTAATTCCATTAAGTCAACAATAATAATTATTTAATTGATGCTATTAATTTCTTTACGCATGCAAATCTAATTAATTTTTTAATTGATATTACAAAATATTTATTTTATTTTATTTGGTATATTTTCTTCTGTACATTCTGTAGAAAATATACGTGCCAATTATTGGTCTAGTGTCTACTGCTACTAAACGGTTGGCAAAACTCAATGCATTTCAATGAAAAACAGAGTTGCAATTAACAATTTCTTGGTATATGAGATTCTCAATTCGACTGTATTTTTTTATACATCTTGCCTCAGAACATTTTACTGAGCGAATTTTCGTTATTCTCCTCCCATTGGGCACATTTTTATAGGGAACGTATTTAGTTTTGTGTGCGTTGCAATTGAACAACTTGAAGTCGGCGCCAAGTACGAAATACAATATATCAGAAAAAGAAAATTATATGGGCATGCTTAAAAGGTATTACATATTATATAGAAGGCCAATTAAAAAAAAAAAGTTGTGAAAAAAATTTAAGTTTAAAAAATTGAATACAGCATATTATGGGCCTCATAAATAAATAAAGTGTAAATAGATAACGGCTATAAGCTTTGTTCCTTCTCCAGTTAGTTTGATTTTTTTACATAAATATTAATTAATGTATATCAGTAATTAAAAGGAAATTTTTTTCGCATGAATAATTTTCATTAGCATAAATTAATAGACTGTATCGATTCATAAATGCGAAGTGAAATTTCGTCATTACTAAAATTACCGCAGAGCAATCCGATGGAATCTTTTCCCCTCATTTACCGGCGCATCTTCGCAGAAGCTGTAAACCATTTCAAATTGTTCTCTAAATTTTGCCAAAGGTTGTTGCTGTAAGTGTTGCTAACATGTTCCTTTTTTTTTGTTATTTTCCGTTAGCTGAAGGAAACAATTTGTACTACAACAATGAGTTGTTGTGGCACAGTGTAAATACATAAATTTTCGGAACATAAATTAATGGTTTGTTCCTGTCAACTTTACACAACATCCTCCTCTTTATTGAAACAGCAGCATGTCAACACACATGCAGAAGAAATACTTGAACATATATGTACATACATATGTACATGCATACTTGTGTATGATTCTTTATTGGTGTATTGAGCGCTTATGGGGGATGTTAAGTACATAAAGTTTGAACCTGCCAGCAACGCTGCTGGAATCCCCAACAGCACTGTTTTGTAATTAATTTTCTTTTCTTTTTTTATGCGTAAGTTTTTGTTTATTTTTGAATTAAAAGTGAAAACTGTATAAATTCCTGTAAATTTTCTTTCAAATAAATTCATTTATTTAAAAAATTACACACTCATGTGATGGAAAACGGGTCTGTTCACGGTCAAATATTTTGAATAAGTTTGGCGATTTTTATCTTGGTCTAAATGTGTTTCAACATTTAAACCAAATGAGTAAATTTAACATTAATTGACCAGCTGAAAGAGCATTATTTAAATTTGAGTCCGATATGCTTTAATCGATTTTAGTCAGCAGCTACAAAAAAGCCATACTCAAGTGGTATGAATCATGAGAACGACAAAGTGTGGTTGGAAAAAAGATTCCTACGAAATCAACGTCTTAAAAGTCTGCATTTGTATTCTAATAAATAAAAAAATCAAATCACACGTGTTCGCTACTGCTTTTGAATCATTCGGTTGTTGTTGGCTGTGTGATTTTAATCATGTGTCGTATCATTCCAGTCATTTCGATGGTTTGCTCGTTTCGCTCACTGATGATTATTTCGATGAATTATAAAATACAAAAGCAAAAGTATTCCTTCACTTCAACGACAAGTATTTCGATGTTGACTGACATCAAAAAAGCGACAGAATGAGCTTGTATGAATGCGTATGCAGCATCAAACAAAAATGTTTGATGTGCGAAAACCTATGGAAATATTTGTTTGACAGAAATTTCAAGTAATTCTACAGGTCTAGTTAGTGAAAACGTATCGTCCAACGTTAGACTTGTCAGTACCGTTCAACTTTAGGTGTCGGTTATTAAAAACGTAAAACTTCAAGCAATTCAAGCTTTTGTTTTATATGTAAACAATGCCAAATTGACGTTTGCAATGTAAAAATCTATTTTCTATAGATTGTCTAAGTGACAATTTCAACTACACGATTTAAGTTATGCTACAGCTTTTGCCAGCTTATCGCCGCGAACGTTTTACGTTTTTACTTATTGAGGGTTAACATCGTCAATCTGTAGAAAACTGAATTTCATTGCATCGTTACGTGACATTCGTAAGCATTTCCATAGATGCAACTACATCAACGTTACGCTTGGCTAAACGAGCCTTTAGAGTAGAGTGAGTGACCCCAAAAAGGTTGACGTATGCACAGTGTTACCAGGTTCTAAAAGAACATTAAGCTAAATTACGTTTGAAAAACGGCTATAAAAAACCTTAAATATTTCATTGGAAGCTAGAAAATGGACGTAAATGTTTCACTACTTCTTGGACCACTATGGGACATTTTTCATAGTTTAAATAACATAGACGTATATATAAATTCCATTTAAAGTATATTTGCCAGGTTTTTCAAACGCATCCATGGTTAATATTATTAACAAAAATGAAATAAGCAAAAAAAACGTTGCTCTATTAAACTTAAAATCAATTGAAAACTTTTATTGATGATTTGAAAACCTTAAAAATATGTATGTATGTATGTATGTATTTACATACATATATCTTAAGTGAAATATATATTTAAACTATGGAAAATATGCTAAAGTGATCGAAGAAGTCGTAAAAAATCCAGGTCTCTTATTTTGTAGCCTCAAATTAAATTTTCTAGTTCCTTGTAGGTGTAGTTTATTATTTTAGAATCTTGTCACACTGCACACAACAGACCAAACCATACTCGTATGCGGTCGTCAATATGATAGAGTTTTGTTGCATGATTAAATGTGAACAAAAATTTGTACGAAGAAATAATTTAATAAAAAATATTCAAACAATCAACTCTAATTTACATAAATAACGCGTTCACGACTACGATTCCGAAAGTAATATCGCCATGAAACAATCAGCAAATATTTCTCGGATAACGCTTTCGAGAGAGACTGTTGCTTGTTAAACGAAAAAGTACTCGGATGGTTTACCCGTCGCTCAGTTTCTGGCAGCAAATGTTTCGATCGCGTAGGTTCGATTATACTTGAATAGCGAATCTTAAACCGAATCGAAACCGCACATTGTTCACGATATCCACTAAAAATAAAAAGATACTCTTCTTTTTGTTTTCTTCTATGTTCATGTCATATTAATTTTTTTTTAATTTTTCTGCTTTAAAATAACACCCAGGAACTTTTCAGGCGGCAATCGAATACGCAATCTAATGCTCACTAACTAGACTACGCAGGCACTTTCAGAGAAATAAAACAAAAACCCATAATATTTGTTCTTTGTGTACCATTCGCATTTTGAAAATTGGATGAGTGGATTCAATAAAACATCTTCGAACATTCAACTCACATTTTTACTTAAATGAAGCATTCGCAACAATGATGCTAATTTCATTTAACGTTGAGTTTTGTTCCATAATTAAATGTGAACAAAAATTCCAAAAAGAAAATGATTTTTGTCATGCTCTGGTATGAATCGAATAATTAATAATTTTTGTTTTCCGAAATATTTTCATTCAGAATATTTATTTTTCATTAAATTTCTGAACTAAATGTGAACTTTATTAATGGCTGGAATATGGATGGCAATCGAACTTCAATTGCATTTCAACTAGAAATTTTTTATTGTAAAACAAACACTAAAAAGCGATTATGAGATTTTCAATTGTCAGTTGCCATCCATAATAATAGATTTGACAAAAGGCAACTAATGTGGAAATTGGTTGCCATCCATACCTGAGTCAATACAGAAGCAATTAATATGCCTTGGGTATTGAACTTGTGTTATCTGATTTACTACACCAAATCCTCATTTCTATATGCCAAACAGACTGCTATAAATAAATTCAAGTTTTCGTTTTCTCATACTATTTCTGCTCAAAGCCGTATTCAGCTTAGAAAATTTAATTATTTCAGAAATTAATACGAAAAGTGAAAAGATCAGTTGTAAATAAGAAGCAGCTCGTCTTAATTTAATACCGGAAACTTAAAGCTGAGAACTTGTTAGTACAATAAATTTTAGTTACAGTCTTATGTTTTTATGCAAATACAGCAGAAAAACTTCCCCAAAAACAAAAAGCTATTTTCTCCTTCGTTTTCTTGAAGTTCTTACCTGCTTTCCCAACACAAATTTAATTGTTTACTCAGCAGGCATTCATTCCATTATACACACACGTCCATACAAACATACCGGCATAAGACACACCTAAAACCAATTCCATAAACGTTTTCTTTTATATTTGCCCCAATACCTTGTGGGATTATTCACAAATCATTCGAAATAAGTCGGCGTTTTAGGAGTGTTTTGTTTTTATAAATAAAAATGACTTTTCTCGCCTGTAGCCTTCAAGCTGCTGAGACCAACACGATTGGGTATTTATTACGTTAAATTGTTCTTATGTGCTTCATTTATTTAATAAATAGTTTTCAATTAAGTTCAATTTGTCACATCATTCTAACGAAGGGATTCGCTTAAGAAACAATCCTTAAATACGTTTAATATGTTACAACACTTTTTGAGGCACAACGTCAGGGAGAAAAGTTTAAGTTCTGTGAACTTAAAATGACACGCAAAATGCTTGGGATTAAATCAAAAGGGATCACATTTGGGAATGGTTCAATTAAGTAATTTTCCAAAAATTGTGAAGAAAAGTCAATATTTATTAATTATTTCCTGTCTTTGCTACAGGTTATGCCAATATCCAGCCATTTTAACAAAAATGGACGCCTGTAACAACGCATTGAAATTAATAAAATTCGCTATAAAAATTAAGCATCTTCACGGCCAGTAACCTGCTGCGATAAGTTAGTGAATTGAGTGTGTACAACCAATCGTGTTCATATGAAAGTGCGTCCTCATCAGTATTCTTAACATTGCGTCCATAGTTTCCGCCCATCAGATTCAACGATTGTTTCGTGTTGTGAATGGGTTTTCGAAAGGAAGCTTCCGATTGTAGATGCATCGCAAACGCTATTGACTGCTCGCCGAAAAGCCCTCAGGAATCGCCTTGGGCCTTCCGCATTTCCCTATTGTATATTCTGAGCTTCGTCTTATACTCTTATACTGGGAATACCGCAAGTTTCTTCCGCTGTGGTCCATTGAATAGTCTCCTGGTTTTTCCCACATTTTATACCAATTGTCCCGTCATCCAGGCTTTTGTCTTGATCCTCTCCTACATCGGATTGCACAACACTCTTCAAAAGTTTTCCTAATGTCGGACGTCAGTCTCTCCGTATCAACATCCCCAAATGCTTCCGAGTAGCATCTCAGTCTGTGCCGAATACCTGATCTAAAACTCTGTCAATTCGCACTGACGCTATTCCTAAAGGGTCCGGTGTTATATGAGCCAAAGTCATGAATATGTAACGATGGTCCGAGTATGAGTGTTTACCAGACACATGCCAATCGCTCACTTCTTCTAAGAGGTTTTCTGAACAGCCTTATGCTGTTAATAAACATCGTGAACGGTGAGCCAGTTATACACATTCATAAATTCAAACAGCCCATCGCCCGTACTATTGCAGGACGAACTGCTGATGGCGAGTAGTCAGCGTGTTGGCTCTGCAACCAGAAAGACCCAGGTTCGATTCCCAGCCGGGTCAAATCAGAAAATAGTTTTTTCTGAGTTTTCTGTGCTACAGCACCCTCCTTCGTTGGTATTTGAGCAATAAAAAACGTCGGCGAAGTAAAATAATAAATAAAATGGCTCCATTAGCTTAAAAATAATGCGTCAAAAAAACATCAGAGACGCCGCAACTTTGCTTTATAATTTACACGCAACTGCAGAGTTGTGCAAGAATTAAGCTCTATCTTCCTACCACTTTCACCACCTGTGTATTTCTTCCCTATCCTTCTCTCTAGTTCCAGTGCAATGCATTGCATATGTAGGGGATAGCCCCTGAGCACTGGTCCAAGATAAAAAAAAAAAAAAAAGGATGATGTGAGTTTGCATCACAGCGAATTAATTCCTTTTTACTTATATTCATGGCGGATGAAGTGATACCCCTCAAGTCCGACGTGCGTGATAGTGTCCGCTTGTTGTTGACGTATCTTGTACTATGTTGACGCATTAATTTCTATGCTGCAAGAGAGCCATTTTATTAATTGTTTTTCTTCCTCGACGTTTTATTCCGTACTTCATAAGCAGCATTTTTAGCCATAAAATACTTCCAAATTAAAGTTACAGTATAAAGCAATCTGCTGTTGTTAACTTTTTGTATCGCAGACAAATTATTATTATTCTTATTAAAATCTTTATTATCAATCGATAGAATTTACAAAGGGATATAGAAAGCTGTGATTTAATTTAAATACTAAATTAAGTTACAGTCTCTTTTGGCTTTGAATTTATACAATTTAATTTCATAGTGATTGCAACTGCAAATTATTATTTCATATGTATCTGAATAGATTATTTATTATATAAAAAGGTATTATTAATATTATGTTGGCACATATGTACATACGTATGTATGTATGTGTGTATGTATGTATGCATGTATGTGTATGTGTATGTGTATGTATGCAAGTTTCAAAATTTTAATTTCCTTAATGCACAAATTTAATAAAACATCAAAGATTATCACAAAGAAGTGCACAAAGCAAAAAGCACGTTTGAAAACACACACACACATGCCCATACACCCATCCATGCACACATCCCCACACAGCAGAGGAGACACACTCAATAAAAGTTGCAAAAGGCAAAAAAAGGATACATGTGTATGTACAACACATAAATAAATAAATAAGTAAAAATATAATCTTATTACTATTAAAAATCTTACTAATCCAAAGAGGAGAGCATTAAACAAACCTTAAGTAATTAATATGTGTTCTGTGTGCAGTTACACAATCCTTGAGAACACAACAGCACAATCACTCAACTAAATGCACCTACAAAGCAAACAGTGTAAAAATGTTGCAACACAAACACAAAAGCAGACAGCATGCACGTCCATACATACATACCTATATACATATATACATACATACAGCAATATGTATGTATATTCGTTCAAATGTATTGTATAACAACGTCATAATGCTATAAAGTACTTACGTATGAGGATTATACGTATGAAATAAAAGACCAAAATGCACACACCCGCAGACCTGGAAATCAAGTCATTGTGTGAGTGTGTGTGTGTACAGTTGCGAGCAAAAAGAAATTTGCAATGCAGTCTCTTTGCCAATCGCGCTATAAAATTTATCTAATTTTTTTCTACAAATTTTTAGTAACAACGGGCGCTCTCTTCTTTCGAATTTATTTCACCTCAACTATTGAATGTATGAATTAAATTCAAAATATACTTTACTTTGCACTCTGTACGTAAACAAACTATAAATATATTAATTTATGTTTGTACTTATGTTAAGCTGGGCTATACGCTGCACTTCGTGGGTGCTAATGCCAGCTCATCAGTAGACCTTCACAAAATTTTCCGAAAAACCATTTCAGAATTACCACAATTGTACAGAATGATTTAATTTTGTCAGTCATCTCCAAGAGCACAAATAAAATTTGAATTGAAATCTATATCCTCTAAGTATACTTATGTCCACACAAACTTACTTCTCGCATTTAGTGAATTTTTTTATGAAGTACCAGGGGGCGTTTTGTTCTGAAAAAGTTAGCATCACTGTTCCAATGTTCAAGATTTCTTATTATTTTTTTTTTTTTAATTTCATACATCAGAGTAAACAAGTCACAAGAAAAACCTTTCAATTTCATTGTCAAGTAATTTAATACTAGTGTAAGATGTTGCTATACTTATGCTCGCCAGTGTATGTGCAGAGGTGTAATGTGTTAAATTGTAAATAAACTATTCATAAATAATAACAAACAATGCACAGGTACAGTGGGCAGAAAAAGAAATGTAAGAAAGTCAAGTCAAGTGGTGTTTTCTTTGATATCAAAAGAGTACTTACTGCCTTTCTTGCCAAATTTTTGCCAATTAATACAATTTGCATTTCGTTATTCCGCTTTGAAGCCACTTTACAGCATAAGAGAAAAAAGAAGTGCAAAGACATTTAATTAATAAAGTGAAAAGTGCAATGCATGTTTCGCGAACATAAATCACTATAAGAAAAACGTACGAGACTCTCGAAAGAAAAATCTATTGAAATTCAATTTAAAAATGTATATGTACTTTGCCGATGGATCGCATTTGTAATCACAGTCCCGCAATGAAGAGAGTTCACTTTAAACGTTCCTTTTAATTCGAAACCATAGTCAAAAGATAACGACTTTAACTGAGTAACTACTGAAATATCTGGAAGAAAATAAACAAAATGGAGATTTCAAATCAGCTGACTTCGAGCATTTTCGAAAAGAAGAGATAATAACTATGAAAATTTAAGACATATATTAATTTTAATAAATCTACACAGAAAGAAAAAGCTCGTACTAAATTCAAGTATTTTCTGCTTAATATTAGTATCAGTCGTACATAAAATTTCCAGTACGAGTAGTACTCATTTGTAATTAAAACAAGTCGAAAATGAGATTAATTGAGAAAAAAAAATCCCGGAAATTCTTCAAATGAGTACAAAATTCTTAAATATAGAAAAAAATTATAAATTATGTGCGGAATTATATTTTCCATTTTTCCTTTTTTTATCTTGGACCAGCACTCAGGAGATGACTCCTACACATGCGAAGCTTCGGTTCAGTAGCCATTTTTATTATTATTTTACTTCGCCGGTGCTACACAATATCGACGAAGGAGGGCGTTCTGATGCGATTGTGCATTGCTATCAGCTGAAGCCGGTATTGTTCAGTGACCAGTGACTATGCCTTCGCCAGTGAAACCTTCCGACAACAACTGACACACAAAGACACATTAATGCACATCAGAAAAATGCGAGATGTTTATTTTTATTTTTCATAAAAGCATCTTGTAATCACTACATTCCAGCATTAACATGAATGGTTCTCTTAAAAAAAAAAACAAAAACTTTGAAATATTTTCTCCGTTTATCTCGCGCTGTCTCACTGTGTCCAATTTAACGTAACAATTTTTAGGCAAGTTTGTTTTATATTGCATATTCATACTTAAATCCGGCCATTCAGAAAAACAACAGCATTAAATAATAATAAATAATAGTGTCTTATTACTTTATGAATTGTAAAGTCCTTTCCCTTTCTCTTCCTCTTTTTTACATTTAACAGAAGGACACAAACAAAAGTTTTACGTGCACTTCAGTCTGTCTAAAGTTGTTAATGAAATTGATTTCTTATGTTTCAGTAATTCAAAGGCGACGGATTATTAAGAAATTTAGCGATGAACTAAGTACAGGTTCAATTCAATTGTTTGCTAAATCAAGAGCCATGTGAAGGACATTTTCCATCAAATTAAATACGACATTAAGACGTTGATTTAAAGCCCATTTAATTTCCAGCAATAACATTTCAGTTCAGCAAACTTTTATGCACTAATTAATTAATAAATTATTAAATGTTCCCTAAAATTATAATATATAAAATAAAAACATGCTGCTATAAAAATGTTAATTAACAATAAATTTTAATTATTACAAGCCGTACCTCCAGATATGTATATGTATGTATTTGTCGTATTCACAAGCCCAATGAATCATTGTCTCGATAGTATTAAATACAATAGTGGAAACTTGTTGTTGGTAAATAAAATTGAAATACACTTCTACACTGTTGCGAAGTTGTATGGGTTTCCGTTATCTGGCAGCCCTGTACACAATACACATGGCGGTGAATTCGATAATTGGTTTTTGCTTATTTTTTTTTGTGCGCTGTCTTGGCTCTTTCTGATTAAAAATTTTAAAAATAAAAAAAAAATACCTTCTAAAAAGAACCGAATAATCTGTTCAATTCACACGGCCCGGGTATGGTTGTATCGACTATTAACCGACAATTAACCGTGTTTTAGATTGTTCATAATTAAAGTTGCGGCAAATCAAGTGCCCAGGTGATTTCATGTATTTTCGTCCGCCGACTGCCAAATATTTTTAAATTTACCGCAATTGTTTTATTGCCGAGTATTTTTAAATTTCCTTGTTGCAAACAAATTTTTAATTACCCTTTAAAAAGCGAAGAAAAATAGTAACCGAGAAAGTCTCACAACATACGAAATGAGTGCCATTAACATCGCAAGTGTCAAACGTATTTTAATTTGTAGTCAACTTGGCAGCGAACCGCACTACGCATTACAGAGAGAACTCATTTTTCGGCCGAACATCGCGTATGTGTCCCTGCCGAGGTCTTTCGTGTCACTTATGACGTCGGAAAATTCAAATCAAATGTCCATTCACACTACTCCCTCTATCCTCCTTCCCATAACCTGATTTCCTAGTTCCAGCACAATGCATCGCATGTGTAGGGGTCATCCCCTGAGTGCTGGTCCAAGATAAAAAAAAAAAAAAAATTTGAGGACCAACTAATTTGACTGTCAAAATAAAATACATTTCACCCTTGTGCTGCCAAGCTACCAAAGCTTTTTAGTATTTTTATTAAGTTTTCAGCTGGTTACGGTCTAGCTGCCGCCTTCAAATTAATTAAGTAGAAGACTACAAGGCAACGAGTGGAGCGAGCCAACTAAATTTGAAGTCTCTGTAGCGCGTGGCCTGTTGCTTTGAAAGTGTTTCAAGCTTAATATGAATTTATTTTTCTTCAACTAATTATTTTTTTTTTATTGAAGCATCCACTTATTTTATTAAAAAAAAAGAATGTTATTGACGTTAAACAACGTTGGATACTTTTAGGCAATAAACGCGAAAATTTTGCAAATTGTCAGATGAGGTATATTTGGTAGATGTGAAATTTTTCGCACGGAACAATGAACGTTGCTCAACAATTTTCGCATACTCGAACAGAGTGCAACCCGTTATGAAAACGTATTAATCTTTAAGCAAAACGAGAGCCATTAGCCCCCATCCATACTCTCAAAGTAAAGTCGGTGTCTTTTAAAAAAAAGTGTTTAAATTAAAGCCCTCAAATAGTGATAGTTCAATCGGTCGACAAAAATACTTTCTTTAAGAAAAAATATTTAGTTGAAAAAAAAACAGCTGATTTCGACAGCTGTTAAGTTGATTGAAAACACTAGTCAGCTAGTTTTCAATTTGAAGTTGGTTTTTACGCAAAAATTATAGTTTTACCCGTCTATAGTTAAGCAAAAGTGAACTTTTAACAAAAATATTGTTAATTATAATTCTTAAAATACACTTTATTGTTAACTATGATTATGAGCCATTCTGTTTATTATTTTACTTCGCCCATTTTCTCATTGCTCATTGTACTTCAGCGTAGAGAAATTATTAATGGGAGGAGCAGGGTTCGAACCTATGACCGTCAGGCTGTAAGGTGAACGCGATAACTACTCAGACAACTGTATGCTAAAATAGCTTCCAGTGTTCTTATTCTATTTGTTGCAAGAAATATCTGTTGATATTCGCCCCTAATAAATGATTCCTTTAAAATTCTATTAAAGATTTCCTCTAATTATTTGCTGTACATAAGCACACATACACACACGATTATTTAGTGCCAAATTCGATTTAATTATTTTTCCCTCCGCTACGTAGTTTGAAAGCAAAAGAAAAGGCAAAAACTACCTGATAACAAAGTTGCGCCACTCGCCTACCATGTGCATAAACTTTGACAAATTGTAAATCGCAGTTAAAAGTGAAAGATGTTGTAAAACAATCGGAAGAAAAAAAGAAAAAAAGAAAAAGCAAATCCAAAATAATGCTGTGCCTGACGTTGAATGTGTTGGTGTTGATTTTCACCGTTTTCCTTCACTTCCTCTGTTCTGTGGCCCAAATTTAATGGAACACAAGGAGCTGAACATTATAAAATAAATACACTTGTGGTGTATGCCGCCATGGCAAACACTGCAACGTCGATGTGCATTTCTGCCAATGGCAATGTTTGTGTGAAAGTAATTCAACTCGTCTTATAACAATCATTACGGTACGTAGAATGTTTCGTCTGACTTGTTCAATGATGTGCAAATGCATTTATTGTTTTATGTGTTTTTGATGTGTTTGCATGGCGGTTCATGTGACTGTTTATAAGTCTATTACCGAGCACGTATTATTGAAATTATAAACTTACGCCAAGTTGTGTGAAAATTGAAACGTTGAAATATGTTCGAAAATGGAATTCTGTTAAGTAGAGATTATTGTTCGTGTTTAAGAAAGATATTTTTCAGTTGAAAATTCAAATGTGTGTTGTATTCGGAGTTTGTGGCATTTTTTTGGTTAAAGAGAGTCAGGAATCAGGTCTCGATTTTCTTGGCATGAAAATTCAGTTTGATGTTCGATGAACTGTGCACATTTTTCAGGTCTCAAAAGAAGCATTCAAGTGCCTGGGCTTCTTAAGACGCTGTAAGACATAAAAAAAGTCGAATTCTTTTGGCAGATAAACAATTTAAAAATTCATTACGCATAAAAAGCAGCCCATACGAAATAAATATTGAAGATGCGATGCATACCAAGACTGAATTTTTATATCTAAAATAATTGGCCTTTTCCATTGGGTATACGAGACACAATTTTACTCTGGCAACGTCGGTTCTTGGTGAGAGAGAGAGAGAGAATGCAGGTAAGTCATACAAATGGTTTAGGTTTTCCCATCTCTGATTTAAAGCTACACAGAGTGAAGAAAAGGATCTGAAAACTGGTGTATTGCCGTGAGAATATTTTAAAAAAATTATTAACTTAATGCAGCCTTTCCCATGCAATCCTCGTAGTGGAAAGAAAGTCCAAATGTTATTATTATTATTATTATTATTATGATTATTACATTGTCAGCCTTAATGACACACGTAGAATACTTGTACATACTAGGGCGCCCTTCACTTGCATAAAATTGTCTAAAATATTCCATTTATCGCCCACAAATTTAAATTTCTGCATATGAAAAATTCCTGTCCTAAATTCATTAGTGTTAATGGCCAACAGGTCACAATAATTAAGTGAAAAAATCCCCCTATAATTATATGGGCATGTGTAGAATTTTTTTCATTTGAATTTTAATAAATGTTTATCTCATACATTTTTAATTTCTCCAAATTGTGCAATTTTCAACACTCTTTGTTTCACCTCACAATGTGACATTCCTGCTGTTGGCTTTCACTGCCAACAAAAACAACAACAAACAACAACTACAGCAACTATAACAAAATATTTTTTACGGTAAATTCCATTACTTTGGGAACAAAAATCCGACTTAAAAAAGATGTTTTAATGCATGAATTTATTTTTGCTTCATAGTCGGGCAGGCACATTTAAATTCTCACATTTTAATACTTTTGCAAAACAACAAAAAAAAAAAAACAGAAAGAAAATAGAAACTCCTTTAAAGCTTTTGAATCCGAACGATTAAATATAAATTTACAATAAAATTGTTTTAAAACATACCGACGCAGTCAGAGCTGAAGCGACAAAATATTTTACATGTTCAGGCAACGACTCCTGGCTGCATTAATGCCCCTGTAAGGATGTGTGTGTGTCTAGATGTGTTTAAGGAAGTGTTTACAGGCACACATATGAAGTCTCAATTGACTGGCGCATAGATATAGACAGACCGGTCCTTAAAACACGTTGCTAACGTACGAACTACACAGAGACACTACGAGCAAAATAGAATGAAATACATAAATGAATTAACGACTTATACGCCCACAATATGAATAATTTAATTTTCGTAGATTAAACAGACACAGTCGTAGCAGATACTCAAAATGATAAAGTTTAAAAATGAAAATTAAATTCATGCGTGAACACTTTATCGGCCTCTCGATCTTGTTATCCTGTAGGAACGGCACGTTTTTGGGTTATCAAAATACCCCAGCTGATTAGTAAGTTTGCCAGGAAACCACTTCCACACCATTTCCCCCGACTAAGACAGTCGAAGCCGTTGATTTTATTTATTTAACCAGCACTAAGCAGATGACCCCTACACAAGGGATGCATTTTGCTGGAACTAGAGAAAAGGGTGAGAGTTATAGAAATGACAGGAGGTGAAGCTTCACTGTCTCACAATTCTACTCTTTGAACGTTCTTTGTTTATAGCAGTGTGGAAGCGTCTCTGATGTCAAGGAGACGTATTAAATTTTGAAGCCATTTGTTTTAGTGGCCATTGTTTTTAAGGAATTATTTTACTTCGTCGGTGCTACACAATACAGCCGTAGGAGAGCGCTCTGATGTGATTTCTTCTCTTCCACAAAAATTACACCTTATTAAAATGTCTAAGAAGCACTGTAAGAATGCTATTTATTATTGGAAAAGTTATAACGAAAAAGTGAAAATGATGGAAAATTCCTAAATCCCCGTCAGATGAAGAATTTTGTTCTTGATGTCTCTATGCTAATGGCGACCTACTTTGTCGGTAAGTTTTAATAGAAAACATTAAACAGGCACTTAGAAAGAGCTTTCACAGAGGAACACATTTTTTAAAAGGAATCAGTTCATAGCAAAAACAACGCAGCTGTCATGACCGAAACCACAGAAAAATCGATTGAAAGAAAACACTCTTTTATAAATCTACCTAAAAGTGTTAACATACCAAAGCCTGCCTCTCATTCTTCTGAAGACTCCTGGCATACAATGACTGTGACAATGGTGCTGTTAACGACTGTGAACATATAAAATTCATATGCACAGAATACTAGAGGATAGAGAAATCAGCCAGTGCGTCCTTGTTAGTGTTTAGATGTATTAAAGCTCAAGTATTCATTTTGCTTTCTATTACATTTTCTTTTTCTTTATTTGTTTTATTATTATTTTTTTTTCAATAAGAAAAAACAGCTGAATAAACATTGCACTTGGATACATCCTCGTGTGTGGCATACTGCTTCAGTCTTACCTACTCCATGTCCTCTAAAACTAACAACATAAACAATCAAAAGTGGCAAGAGAGAGCATTACAATGACTCAGACATAATGCGAACAAAGTTTTTGGCACTTTTCTCAAAATAAAGTAGAAAAATATTTATTTCTACGTTTGTTTTAACCACAAAAGAACACCATGGGAAATTTACTTTTGTTCAAATTGTTTTCCCAAGAAAAAACCAAACAAGAGAGGAATACGGCTATAAAAGTGGGAAATGTGTAAAAGCAGTCACGTGGTTAAATCCAAGAAACAATTGAAACGGCTGAAAATGGAGCGATAGTCATTTCACTTTTTCCTCCGTAGCTTAGGTTAGTCTGAAAAGAGGTGGCAACGGGGTCGAGCCGATCCCATGTGGGAATACACATATGCTCAATGCGGCAAGTTGAGAGCTCTCTGGGTACCTCCATCAAAAACCTATTCCGTAAATCGTAAAGCATCCCTTTCTCCAATACGATTCCCTAAGACCTTCCAGATCCGGTATGTTGGACCTTCGAAAAATCTGACTAAACGTTTGACAATGACACAAACAGCGTTACAGTGTGCCGTCTTCCTCCTCGATATCCCCTTCAGTTCCATGAGAGCGAGATGAGATCTCATATCTCTGTGCCCGGTTATTATGCCAACCAATCTCCTGAGTGTTGGCCTGTTCAGTTTCACTAACTGCTTCGACTTATTCCGATTCGGATCACCCCACAGTATTCTGATGATCCTACCCAAAGTACCATTTCACCAAACACTCTCATGCTCCGAACAGATCTTGCAATCTGCAATCCCATATTGACAAGCCTATCAGCCTCTCCATTCTCCTTTATACCCTCATGACGCGGTATCCATATTCTCTGTAGATCAGCACAGTATTCGTATGAGTCCTTGTCATCCTTACATTAAAGGTCGTCCAGACACCCAACTTCATTCTGCATTGAGACCCTGACAACAGATTTATTGTCCCATAACCTAATTTCCTAGTTCCAGCACAATGCATCGCATGTCTAGGGGTCATCCCCTGAGTGCCGGATCAAAAAAAATACTGGTCGGAATCCTGTTTTAAGTTTCTTTTAGGCACTGAAAGACCGTATTCTGGCAGACATCTTTACATTACGATTCATAACATAGAGTCCGCGTCCCGCTTCTTCGAACCGTCAGTATAAATATCGGTTCCCGAATTATTTCCTCCTACGGCCACTGCATTCCATGCTGGTATTACGATCCTACCTACAGCCAGGCTGCGAAAATATAGTTGGGATTCTGTCAAACTTTAGCGCAGAGGGTATTTCCCCATGTAAGATTTTAACTTTTCTTTGGTAACTGGTTACATACTCTGTTTCCTGCCATGCACTCATCTCCATCAACCGGGAATCATCTAAGGCTACCTCATATTTGACCCGCACATCTATCGGCAAAGTCGATCATGTGTTCTTTATCGTCCTTATAGCGATTTCCTATGAATTTTAATATTTTACTTCACGCACATTCTTTCTAATGCTGTCTACCACACTAACGATGCGTACATGAGAATTATTCTCAATATACTGCTGTACAGCCAGTGATTGTGTGATCCTCGGGTTAATACTCACTTTGAGGCAATCACTTTTCTGCGAAAGGTTCACACTCTTTGAGCCTTTCTTACTTCATTCTCTATAAGGTCTTTCCAAGATAGTCTCCAATCAAATAATACCCGCAGATATTTATCAAGTTCTGTTATTCAGGTCCTGAAATATAGAAGACTCAAATATATGGATTCATTCCATTCCTCGTGAACAAGCAGATTTCTGTCTTCTCCGGGTTGACACTCAGTTCTCATTATCTTTCCAAATCATGTGATATGAAAGTCGAAAGTAACTTCAGAAATTATAGAATTCTTCTTCCATTATCACCATGTTCCCATATAGAAACGATATAATTTTTGATGTTCAAAAGTTGAAAATAATAATTAAAATTAATAAAAATTTAAATATGTACACACACATACTCGGACATACATATATTTAATATCATTTGTTATTTTAACATTTAAAATAACTAAATAATCCAGTCGAAAAGCTATGCCACCAATAGACCAACAAAAATAAAATTCGCGCTCCCCCTTCAAATTGTTTCATAAACTTTATCTGCGGAAAACATTTCAAGCGGATAATTTTTATAAAAAAAAAAAGGAAGAAAAAATAGAGATGTCAACACCAACAGCATAATCATTATTATCCTGGCAGGCAGGGAATGAATGAGAAAAACTTTTCTATACGCAGGGCTGACAATATGTGTGCCTGTGTGTGTGTGTGTGTGTGTGTATGTGTGTGCCCAGAGAATAAAAAAAAAAATTCAAGTTTTAATTGGTTTTTCAATTTAATTAACAGACTTGTCAGCATGTAACAGGTTTCAAGACATACCGACACATGAACACACACACGATTGTCAGTGCAATCAGAGTTTTAAGGTTTCGCTGAAACCTTTTAAATTGCTTGAAAAAAAAAATACAGAGCCATTTACCGGGATGTTTATGAACGATACAAAATTGGAATTTAATTTTTTATACTAAATTGCTTGCTTTTACATTGTTGTTCGAATAAAAATCGCCTCACATGAAGGAGGAATAGCGACCAGCAGTTTAGCGGTTCATTTTTAATCATTTTGACCATCTTCATACCGCAATGACTGTTGAAACAGACACATGAGGCAAACTTAATCTTCCCGGATCCTTATTATCATCCAGATAACATCCAAAGTTTCTATGTACCGTCACGCCAAAATGCTCTACGCTTTTTTGGTTTTTACTTGCGACAGCACCCATCATCCTGGCACCCATGCAAGTCTACTCACTTGCCGTCGTCTTCTGTCGCCTCTTTACGGTTACGGAATCCAATTATTGTAGAAGCCTGATCATCACATAAGTATAAAACTGTGTGACAACTTTTTTTGGTAAAAATGCGACCATACACCCAGTAATTTTGGCGCAAAACAAAGTCAAATTGCACACTCGGTTTTTAATTTCTTCATCTTTCATCCTTTTTGAAGGACATAATCTAGATGACTGTCCAAAAAATCTGCTTTTATTGATATTTCTATAGAAATTCATGCTGTAGCGCGAGGAAAACCGCTGCAGCTTTCCAACTAAGAGAGACAGAATCATAGAACTTCAAAAAAGTCTTATACAGTTCACTTAAGGCTACAAAATATAATTTAAAACAAAACATTTTTTGTTGAAACTATCAAGGACCCTATTTATTCGAAATAATTTTTTTTTCTTATTTTTGTTCAGGCGGAATAAAGAAAATCTTTTTATAAAATTCTACAGAATTCTCTTTTACACTAAAAAAATTTTTAAAAAAAACCATTCTTAAGAAATGTGTAATTGACACCGAATTCTTTTATAACGACTGGCTGATAAATTCAGTTTAAACGCCCAAATTGCCATCCCATAAATATTCAATTAATTAAATAAGATTTTGAAATTATCACCCGCCTAAAGTATTTTATATCGTTATCGTATTAACTGCAAATAACTGCCTTCACAAATGCACAACTTCCTCTTAATATCACTTGAATTATTCATAAATATGCAAATTTTAATATTTATTTTGGCCAAAAAATGTTCGCATGTGAAAATATTTTCACAGTTGAATTTCTTAAACCAGAGTCGATGAAATACATGTTTTTTTCTGTGATTTCAAACCCTTTAGGCATTAAAAAATTACGCCACTAGTCAGTGAAAATATTTGCGTGCACAAAGTTTTCCATAAACTTGAGAGGCACAAGGGTTTTTTGTGGCTGCTGCTGTATAATTAAGAAGAAATAAAATGAGATAAAATGCATATTTGCATTTATTTCAGTATTTTACACATGCTTAAGAGTAAAGTGCAGTATGCACTTATGCAAAGTGCAGTTTATTACGCGCGCCCCATATTTGGAAAGCGTTGAGCGAAGATATATGAAGCGTATGCAAAATAAATGCCCACAAAAAATAATAGAAAAAGTCCATTGGCAACGGTTGGGCCATTGACATTTTGTTGTTGATTCTTAAATATTTTGCATTTAATATTTTCTTAAATACATTGTTTAGCAGGAGCATTAACAATTGCCAAATTAAGTATTCTCATGGGAAACACGGCCTTTTGCTGCACAAGGCAACATTCCTTTTAACGGGAGTAAGAGTGAGACAGAGAGAGAGAGAGAGAGAGAGACTGGGGTGTAAGCCTCAGTTAGTAAAAACGTAACACGCTCGCGGCGATCAGCTGGCAAAAGCTGTAACATAAGTAAAGCTCGTTGCTGTTTACTAAAATCGTATCGATGAACTTGTCAGTTAGAAAATCCACAGAAAATAGTTTTTGGCGTAGCAAACGTCATCTTGGCATTACTTACTTATCTCCCATTGTCCAAAACGTTTATTCTTTTTGTAAGCTTTGTACATTGCGCATAAATTATTAACATTGAATGGATTAAATTCATTTCGTTCACAATTGTAATTTTCTGTTGGAATTTACAAAATTATTGAAAATATCAACAGCTGACTGAATTGCTTGAAGTTTTACGTTTTTAATAGCCGACACCTTAAGTTGGCCGATATTGACAAGTCTTACGTTGGACTATACATTTTTACTAACTAGACCTTAAATCCTTAAAAAACTCTTGCGCGTTTACTTTATCTTTGCGAAAATACAACTGGAAACTGGCACTGTGAAAAATATTTGATGAGCGATGAAGGTCTAGAACAACAACATCGTGAAGACAACTTTTTTGCAACTTGCTATTTCTAAGCATTGGAAAAGTTGAGTTGCTGAAAATGAGTCTGAATTCTGAGTGCAGTTGCACACAATTCCACATTCATTAAATCTAAGGATCAATCTACAAAAACAAAAAAAAAAAATCCAAAATATTTTGGTAGCGGCTTTCATTGTCCACCCTGTATCACCAGATATACAAAAGACGAGATGTACTAAAAGTGCCGTTTTCCAATAATTAAAAAAACTAGCTTTTTCAAGACAAAGTTTTTCCGCACAGTGTCCATTCCACTTCATTTTTAGTTTAGTCGTCTCAAAATGTTATGCCCATATCGTGGAAGTGGATAAAAAATAGTCGTTCGCCATATTCTGTTTGCAGAGATGTCTTTATATTTTTTGCTCCTTTCGAAAAATCGCTCTAATTTGATACCCATGTCATGGGGGCCGTATAAAAATATTAAAAAATGTTCAACATGGTATGTATGCGAATTTCGAAAAAGTAAGAAAACACATTCGAGAGTTTTTCTAGAAGATAATTTTATAAAAAAAAAAGCTTTGCTCTATTTGCGATACTATTGGAGATACTATTGTGATTTCAAAGCGAGATACCAAACTACAGTTTTCGCCCGGCACGGTACCAAACACGTGTCTGCTTATTATACAGACCGTTGGCGGTCGGCGATAATGGGGCCAGTCAGTCAATAACGTTACTCTTTTATATATTTATATTCTTTAATTTGATTGAGGCTGTTAAAAGGATATTCATCAGAGAATCGATATTATGCAAAATATAAATTGTGGAAAAGTGCGAAAACCCCTGCCAAATTCGCTCTGTTAAAGAATTGTTTGTCCGCCCACATTTGGCCCTTTTCTAAACACCGTCCTTTTAGAAACGTTAACAGAGGTCCGTTAATGGCTGAGGTTTGTGTCCAGGCTTATACAATGCAATAATTAATTCACTCTTTTTTATATTTTTGCCAGCAAATTTAAAATTGCAATTGTTAAATTAAATTATTTACTCTTTCACGACTTCGTTTTGAAAAATGAAAAAGACAAATTGTAAAATAATTTGTTATTTTCTTAACATTGAGTCTCCGCGCAGTTGTTGATTTAAAATGTCATAAGAAACTTTTGTAATTATAAGTTACCAAAAAATCTGCTTAACATAATCATTTTGAAGATACAAATTATAAAAAAGAATCGGAGAAAAAAAAAAACATAAAATTGCCAACGTAAAACTGCAAAAGTTTCATTTGCAAACTTTTGTCTATTTTTAAAATTTTCGAAAAAAGAAAAAAGAAAAAAAACTAAAAGCACTCGAATTAAAGAGAGAGAGGGGGAGATAGAAATTAAGTTGGATTTTCAATTACGACATACCAGTAACAAGCAGCAACAACAATAACAACTGAACAATTATTGTAGAAGAAAAAGGAGCTGCAGGATGTCTTTGCCATTATCCAAAGACAAACTGATGCTTTAAGTTGCTGAAGTAATGAAGAGCAAAAGCAGAATTACATAAACGCAGAACTGAAATTCATTAAAAGCAAACAAAAGTGGCTACGTAATGTCTGTCTGTCTTCCTATGATGGAAGCACTTGAAATACAATATTGGAAAAGGAAAAATTATATAAAGAAAATATTGAAACAACAGAAATATAAACAGACAGTCTGTCGGCATACACGCTGCTTGAGTTTAAAAGGTGTATTTTAACCAGAAGTGCAGTTTAAGTAGTTATTAAGTGAACATTTCAACAATTTGCGCTTCCTTCAATCTACAGGGTGGACAAAAATGTTCTCTTTAAAAGTAAATTGATTGTCAAAGGGAGAAATATCGCATATTGAGTTGCACTGTGAGCCCCACGTTAATTTAATGTGCCCCCCAGTCGTCTCTATAGGTCACTGATTATTCCGACCAGTGATCTACTTGATAATCTCCCAGCTCTAATGTCAGGCCGAACTCTGCAACATGGTTTCTCCACCTCCAAACAGTAATATCCGCATTGACGAGGTGTTGCCTGCAGCATTTTGTGTAGGCGGTAGTTGCCAGACTACTGTGGCAATGGTAGGTTCACATAGACTTCTTGGTCTGTGTGTGAAGCTTCGCACTTTAGTTTATTAAAAGCCAGGAACTTTTTCGGGTGCTGCAGCAGATGTCTAAGGACTTACGTTGGGCCTGTTTAGTAAACCGAAACAACGTTTCTGGCACAGGAAAGTGTTCGTCGGTACCACGTTTCGCTTGGACATCAATTTCCTCAGATTGGGCAGAGATTTTTTAAAGTTCCGAGCCGATAGAAATTCAAGTGACATTCCAGCGTAGTGCCTTTAATACCGCCTGACTGCCGGAGAATATATGGATTCTCACTCCAGTAAACCCCACTGATTTACTACAAACTTGGAAACTTTAAAATTTCTATCAATGAAAGAAATGCTGAATTCGTGATTTAATTGTAAAAATTTATGGGGAGAATTTCACTTCGATAAATTTCGACCAGCGTCTCAAAGTGATTGTGCATTATTGTTATTATTGGGCAGAAGCACCGCTACCAAAAATATCTGTTGTGCAGGGCCTCTCATATTAGGCCCCCATCTTAAGGCTTCTAAGGAATCTGATCACTATTTGGGTTCTGGTATTCCACAGCTTGTGCGAAGCTACCCAGATGGTGAAAACTTTGTCTGCCGAGTGCAGGACAGTCCCAAAGAACGTGTTCAGAGCTGTCAGTGTCACTTCCAGAAAATCCGCAGACATTGTGGTGGTACCTCAAATAATCGCACATGTGAGTTATAAAATACAGTTCAATCGGTTTGTGTTCAGAAGGCATCATCGGCAAAAAAGTTCCTCTACGGTAAATTTTAATTTATTTTTTTACAGAAGGAACAGAAAGACAATTGAAATGCCCGCCAGCAATGCGTGAGAGTTAATTCATCACTTTCTTTTTTTTTTAATTTTTGAAAACAACTGGTTGGTACACTCAGCCGTGTACAGGTTTGGGCGAACGGGCTTCTCGGTGAAAAGCCAACTCTATTGGTTCATTGCGGCAGCACCGCAACGTGAGGTGCTTCTCGTTGTTGTATCGCGGCTTCTCAGGATATCAGGCACCTGATCCCTTTACGCATGACAAAGTTGATATCCATTTGTGATCGATTTACCAGCATTGCAGTTGGAAATAGTGACGTGTCTTCCCTGGCAATTGTGATATTGGAAAGTTCTAGTATAATGTCCACAAACAGTACTCCCTCATGCTCCTTCCCAAAACCTGTTCTTCTATTTTCGTTGAAATGCATTGGATACGCAGAGGACATGCCCTGAGCCTGTATCCAATACTTAACTACAGTGTATTGTACGCACAGCAGCAATAATTTTATGACTGGCGGAGGTTTCGAACGCGGACCTTCGGGCAAATTACTCCAGCGTCAGCAGCTGAAATTAGATGACCTTCATTCACAATTATTGAACGTTTAACTTAATGCGTTTCTTGTTAAGCTGTGTTATGTACATTTCATTCCTTCTCTCATGTCAGCAAATTTTCTTTTCTTGCAATTTTCAATTCACCATTTACGCCAGCAGTTAAGACGTAACTTTTTCCCTGTTCTTTTCCACTTATTTTTGACTTTTTGCTCTTACATATTTTTTCTTCACTTCTATAATTGGCTTAATTGATTTTCTTGAAAGTTCCTTTGAGGATGAACTTATTTCGTTATGATTTTAACCTGGCAGCTCTTGTAGTTCTTGTTCGTAAGATTTGCCCAAGTGTTTGTACGTACGAGTACATGCGTACATTTTACTTATTTAATCTATCAAATATTTTCTTTTGTGATGATTTACATCCTTGAAACTTTAATTTTTTATTTTTTTTTCTTTAATATGAAAATCTCTTAATTTTCATTAAACTTTGAAAAGCACTTGAAGGATATTCATCTTCTCTTTGGTTTTTGGTACTTTGAAGAAGTGTTTTGTGTTTTTCTTTTAATTCATTTAAGTTTCAAATTCAACACAATGAGAATGCTTTCATCTCTATGCTGTGCTATGAAATGCTGTGCTGTGCATTCTTTTTGTAGTTCCTGGAGGAGTATGAGAGCTAAACGCTGAATTCATTTCTCTTTGTTTCCCTCTTGTTTTTCAGTTTTCTTTCGTCGCTTAACATTGATCACTAAAACAAGTAGTTCCTTTTAATTTGCTTTGTTAGTGGACACTTTTGTACAGATTTTGTACCAGATTAACGACGGTACCTGTCCGGCGAACCTAATCCAACGGTGGTCCAAACACCAAGTAAATCTATTACGACGCACACTAACACGTTTATGATCTAAGAAAGCAAACTTACGTGAAACAAATGGAGCATGACTTGCAATCCGGTCCTCATTGCTTTCGAATGATGAACCCTTTCCTGCTGAATGGCCAGGAGCTATGCTTACCTGTCATACTGACGCAACGTTTCAATTTCACTTTCTGCTTCATTTATAATCAGTTATTGTTCTACATGCAACTGAATGCAACAACAGTATCTAGATTAAAAGCGCTTCAATTTAAGGCAAAATAGCCCATCCACTATGCTTAAACATCATGGTAATGAATGAAGCTTCCCGTACACTTATACAACAATGCCTTGAAATAACGTCAAATTCGATCCCACAGCAGTTTTTGGTATTAAACTTACGACCATTACGAGTCAAACACGAAATTGTTAGACACTAGTAGTCCACAAAGGTTCCCCCAGTGAAGCGTTTCCAAATGCCGTAGCGCCAAAGTTATAGTGATTGATTAAACTGCGGAAAAGAACCAAGCAACGCAGATCAACGCCTGAAAGTTTCCTACAATGTCGAATTCTAAACACATCACAGGCACTGGTAGACGTTTAGCTGGGAACCTGCAACATTGGTACCACTTCGGTCTTTTTATATGTATGTCAAACAAACGGTTACACTGTTATTCCCGAGATTGGGTTGTGACATTTACTTCACCAGTTGTTCAGTTTTCTTCTGTTGACTCCATTCCACATTCCACTCCATTTTTCTTCTTTTCTTGTTTTTCCAACACATTATAAGCCTGCAATGGAGGCGAACAAAACGATCGAATATTAAATTTTTCTATCATAAATTCCATGCTTCATATGTATTTGTATGTCGTCTTGCAAATTGTCTTCTAACAAGTTACATCCATGACATGGACATGTTCCACATCATCAATAAAATTACGGCAGAATATACATACGTGTGTATGTGAGCTTGTGCATGTGGGTGTGTGTGTGTCGATATTTAGCGCCTTAATAAAATTCACAACTCTATCCACAAGGGATCTGCTGCTACAACTGCTAGGCGGTCACATGTTTGCGACCGCGTGATTTGTTAGAATTTCTTTTTGTTTTCTTCCCGAAACACAATAAATTTTTTTTCAAATTCACTTGATGCATGATATTTGATATTAAGGTGACATAACACGTTCCTATGCCACCGCATTTCTAATTATTACGGTGTTAGTAGTGAATGGTTGGACTGAAGACACCAAAAAAAAAAAAAAAAACCAAGAAACCTTAAAAAAACATTTTCATTTTCATTTTTTTGCATTCACCATTCATACATAGATATTAACTAGTGTAAGAACGTAACAATTTATTCGTTGCTTAGATTGCAGAAACTTCCTTGTTCATCATTCCCTTCACCCAAAATTCTGTCACAGTTGCCCCCAACATCGCAGACATTGTGATATCACAATGGCATAGAAAGTTTCTAACTAAATACTCTAATAATAATAGTCGAAAGAAAGAGTATTAGGAGGCAACTTGTGGACGGTGGAACGCACTCCCTGAACTGGTTAATCACATTAGAAAATATTCTCTTTCTAAATGTACGAACTGCTTGCTCTTTTAGAACAACGGCTGAGATTTTCATGATTTCAACAAAAGAAAATCTGTGCTGGCAAATGAAAATTTCATTCGAACATGCATATAAAAACTATAATTAATTGTCAATAAATACTACTCCCTCCACCCTTTCTCCAAAAACGTAGTTCCTAGTCCCGGCACAATCCAGCGCCCTGAGTACAGACAGGTCCAAGGAAATAAAAATTCCTTGTAGTTATATGTAATAATGTAATTTGTAGTAATAATGAAATTTCGGTACATACACAGAAAGAGCACTCACACACACATAAATAACGTGCCGTTACAAATTTCCTCCAACTTGATATGCTGGTTTACATATCCCTTTACTAAGCGGTACACACCAACTCAACTAATGTAGGATACAACGTGTACGTGTTTTGTTTGCATTCTTTATTAACATTAATGTAGGCGTATAATTCTCAGTTAGTTTGCAAGTAGAATTGTATATGATGTCAAGGTTGCAAAGCAATCGGGGGAAAAAGTCACGACAAAGTACAAACCAAGAATGATAGAACTAAAGAATTCCCAATTCGCATGATTGCTCACTCTGTGACACAGTAGTTCCCTCTTAACGGTCACCAAGTCTGTATCAAATGTAAAGCTTTTAATTTCATTGAACAAATGTATAGAATCTGTGACAGTTGACAGCCCTGCCATAAATTTGCTGAGAGAAATCTCAAAAAAATATTGTATCGGTTCTCTAATAAACTATGAATTTTGAGTTACATTTTATATTAAATACAATTGAAAAATTACAAAATAATTAAAGTTATAAGAAAACATTTAAATTAGCATTTTTAAACAAAGAAAAACAGCAGAGATTAGAGAGACATGACAGACATGAAATGTGCGGTGGGCCAGTGAAAGCAAAACAACAGCAAAAAAACAGAGCAATTGTGGGAAAATTTGTGCTTTACATTTCAAACTGCAAGTTTTTGAAAGAAATTTCAAATGGGTATGTTGCTAAAAACTTATAAAATTTTTTCAAATTGTATTAATGAACAACCACATTTTGTTTTCAAATGATTTCAATAGAAATATAATAAATTGTTCCACTGTCATGTTTACGTATAAATATAATAAGCTGAGAGCAAAAAACCGTTAGCCAATGTGAACACACCTTGTGTGATGTCAGAGTTCCAACATGCGCTGAAAAATTTATTTTTTTTTAATTCTTGGACCAGCACTCATGCGGTGCATTGTACTGGAACTAGAGGAAAGGGATTGTAGGAGAAATGATAGGAGGTGAAGCTTCACTATCGTACACCACTGCCCTTTTTTGCTCATTATTTATTTTTATAGCAGTGTTGTAACGTCTCTGATGTCAAGGAGACGTATTAAATTTTAAAGCTTCGTTTTTAGTAGCTGTTTTTAGTAATTAGTTTACTTCGCCGACGAAGGAGGGCGTTCTGATGTGCTTGTGGATTGAATACAGCTGAACCCGTTACTGTTCAGTGACCAGATACTATGCCTTCGCCACTGAAACCTTCCGACAACAACTGACACAAAACAGAGTCTGAAACTGGAGTTGAACCTAGAAAAAATTTTTCATTTTATAGTCAACGTGCGGACTACTTCCACCATCGCCATAATCTTTGTTTCTATCATTGTTGGTACTTATAGCTACCGTATAAGTAGGCCACTTGAACTTCCTAGATAAGTAACTAGTAGTGTTGGAATATACGAACCTCCATATTCTAACGTATATTCGTGCACTTAATTCGTATTTAGCTGAGTGCACGATCTCCAGACTTCGTAGCTGAATCTGAAGTAACCAGGTTACATTATTCACCGAGGAGTATTAACCATAGGCAGGAGGACAGCCTAACCGAGTGACAACTCTACACGCCGAAGTAATATACTCGTATATCCTGCGAGTGCGAGGGACTGATAGTTAGTCTAAATAAGCATAAGTTAAGTGAAGTTTCATAACTAAGCAATACTGTGATCAGTGAATATAAAAATATTATCATCTATATCCCGGACAGGCTGATTCCTACGTCGGCTGGGAAAGTGAACTGTTTTACTACTGACTTGTTATACCCCAGGCATACTAATTTAATATAGACATGTCTTTGTCAGTGAAAATCTGCTACTGCAGTTCGTCCTATGTTTTTTTTTTTTTTTAATCTGGGACCAGCACTCAGGAGATGACTCCTCTACACATGCGAAGCATTGTGCTGGAGATGCTTTCGACACTGAAACCTTCCGACAACAACTGACACACAAAGACACACTAATGCACATCTGAAAAATGCGAGATGTTTTTTTTTCATAATTTTTAGTCTGAAACTGGAGTTGAACTCAGGTCTGTTTTTGGTTTTGTAGTCAAGGTGCAGACTACCATCCATCGTGCCATCGCCACCCTCAATAGGGTAGTTGGTAGCTCTTGTGAGGAACTGAGATCAACCGCATCTATTTTCACAATAACAAACTGAGACAATAAATTATCATTTTGCAGCTGTAAAGAGAACCGATATGTTCCCTTCTCATCAAACACCAAATAAGAAGTGTAGACGATTACTTGACAATATCAGCAAAAAGTCACCAAAACAAATCGGCCGGCAAAACTGTTGACTTGGAGACACTTGGTCCCAGCCTTCCTACAGGGTAGTTCAAGTTTCAGACATTTGATAGTCACTGATTTAGACTTGAAAATTTATCGGATGACGCAGATTTGTGGAAACATGCCTAACCGACAGCCGTAATAAACAATCATTAGTGACATTAACATAAACTGTAATTAAACTGTAAACTTCAGCCCATAGTGCTGCTGCACTACAACCATTTAGCTTCTGCTCTTCTATTCGACGCTATTTAATCATATTTCTTCGTACTTTTTTTTATTTGCATTGACACTAGTGCAGTCGTTTGCTGATTGTCTGATGTCCTTTGATCCTTACGTGACTGCGACAATTGTTATGCAACTACATCATGTCAACACCTGGCCTGATATTACAACAGGCAAACAGTGACTGACACTCAACGACTGGGTCGAACAAACAAACTTTTGAGAAGCATCATGTTGACGATTAGACAGACTGAATGCAGGGAGAAAAAGTTATATTTTATTTCGCTAAAGATGTTCAGATGTTGATTTCTCTGTTTGTTGACACTTTATATGCCACGTTTATATGCCAAAGAGGATGTAATATATCACTGATGTTGTAAAACACATTTCACATTTGTCATGATGCTTTTGCTGCTTTTGTTACAAATTATTACCTGCTAAGAGTCACGGTTCTCCATTGCAGTGGGCTTTCTGATGTCCACTTTTTTATTATTTTTTTCAATTAAGCGGATTCTAACGACTGAATGCGCAGCATTTGTTGCAAGCACTTACGAAAGCCTTTTCCCCGTTGACCAGTTCATTCTTTTTTAGCGTTTGCATAAGAAAAAATATGTTACTTTGGTTTTGTTTTTTTTTTTGTTTTACAAAACATAAATAAAAGTAGCAAAATATGCAGACTGCTGCTGCGTGAAACAATATTGAAATTTGTTTAGTTTCTGTGGGGGTTCATTTTGATTGAAAAATATGTAAAATTATTTATGGTACAGTGTGCTGCAAAGGCATTCAGATAAATTGCGGTTCATGGCTTGTAGGCCATTTGTCTTTGACTTGCGAAACTAAACTACAGCCTCGAAAATTGGGTCTTACCTTCATGGTCTGGTTTGCTTTTTTGTTTTCTGAATTTGTTGCAAACATTTTTAAAAAATTTTTTCACGGATCGTTATTTTTTTCATATTTTTCATAGCTGGTTCATATTCATGTTCCGAGTCTTCATCATCAGCCGAGTGAGACATGATATTGCAGGGCATGTTTTCTTCAGTGTGTCCACCAATTTCAGTGTCATGTTCATTATCGGTGCTTTCATCTTCAGACTGCATAATTTTAGAACTCCAACAAGAATTGAGTCGCAAAATCACGTCTTGTACTGTGATATTGAACACTGCTTTCGATTCAATGAATGAGAGCCAAAAAAAGGAGGACATCCCGCAAGCACAAACGTATATAAAATTCTTTGTAAATGATTTGCACTGTTTCCAAACCACAATATTAAGATCTTCGTCACTTTTTCACTTCTTCACCTAAATTGTTTTCCCAGTGCTATTGGCGGCAAACAGAAGTTGTATGCATTCGCCAAGCGGATCAATAGAGCCAGATTTGTCGCAGAATAACGCAAACAGAAAAAAGCAATCTGGAATAACCATGCAGATGCATGCACAAATGTGTGATATGTGATTTATTTGTTAATAATTAAAAAGATAAAATTGCAGGAATCACAACAAATGACTTTTGCTTTCACCACACACTTTTGCGACACACTTTATCTATTTGAATTATTTATAGAAATCATTTGTTTTATTTCAGTTGTTTCGTATCGCATAAGGTTTGTTTCAATTAAAACAAAGTTTGATGCAACGAATTGCAACTACATATCTAATATTTTTTTCATTTTTATTTTTGTTTTTTGCAATGGGATTAAGTAAAGCTTTTAAAAAGTTACTTCAGAAGCACAAAGAAAAAAAAACAGTTTCAAACGGAATTTATTTTTAATTTCTCTATAATCCCGTTAGATAACTGTACTCTAAGGAACAAAAAAAAAATATAAATTTTTTAACTGGAATGGACATGAAGGTCCGTTCAAATGAAAGCATTGTGTGGGGGGGTGGGGGGTGATCAAATCACCGTGTAAAACCAGTTTTGCAATTCAGTTTGATTTTAAAAGGTCACTTGCCATTTAATGCGAATCGAAATAAAATGATATAATTTTTGAAATGTTTAACAAAATAAACGAATATAAAGCAAGAATTAATTGCGATATAATTTCAGCGAATATCAACGAAATTCGCTGCAATCACTGCCGCACTTAAAGCACCAATCGCAAAGGAACTGGCAAGAAAATATACTCCATACTCGGCCAATTTCACTTTAATATTGCAGTAATTAAAACGAATTTAATATTTCCTTAAATTGTTAAAGAATTTTCTTTCAATAAACTTTATTCATTTCAAATCTCATAATTTGCGTCCAAGTCTCAAAAATCTCTTCAAACTAACTGAAGTATTTTCATTGATAGAAGAAAGTTTTAAATAATAAAAAAAACTTAAGAAGAAACCAAAAAATGTAATCTTTTTTTCTTTTGCGAAAAGGAAATTTATAAATACAAGAAAAAAAAACAAAACGAAACTTACGAGGAGGTACATGTCATCTTTATGATTTTTATATGATGCTGGTGATATTGACAACGTTACAGAAACTCTTTTAACGTTTAAAAATTACAATAACAATCTAAATAACAAATGAATATACATACATACATATGTATATACAAACGTACTTACATACACATGTACGAGTACGTATTATAAAAATAACAAAATGGTTAGATTTGTATGCAAATTGTTGGGTGAATAAAAATTTCAATTTCTAAATCAAAAACGAAAACGAAATCATTGGTAACACAAGCAGCCATTTAAATGAAGAAAGAAACAACTGAAAACTTCAAATAGATTTTATTAGAGAAATAATGGCGAACAACAAGAAATGAATATGAAACCTGAAATAAAAAATCAAATAATAGTCAAATGTGCAAGTGCTACTAGAAGTTAAAAAAATAGAAAAACGGAAATGCTGCAATGAAATTCTGTACCATGGGAACATTTCTCATTTTGTGAAGTGATGACGTGCACTACGCGGCGCGACCAGCAATCGATTTGATAAGGAAACTTTTTAATGAATGCATGGCTCTACAAGTTGCCCGCGGTCTAAAGTTTTGAAACGCCTTTGAATTGTTTGCTCTGGAGTTATCAGCAGCGGAACGGGGCAGGGGATTAATCTAAGGAGAATTAAGATCCTTGTATGTGCATGTCCAGGTTTGACCTATGCCAGACTATCCCTCGAAATCTCTCGACAAATTGCTACCGGGCCGAGGCTTTACAACGCCTTCGAATTATTTTTTCTGGAGTTAAGAGTACCTTTCTAAGGATCTGAAGACAATATTTGCCGAGATACGGAGGTTGCTGTTGACGAACTTGACTCTGACGTCATAAAGACGCTAGGTAAAATAATTAGTGGACCCTATCACCTATAGAGAGGTTCAGTATAGAGCATGTTGGGCGATAGTGGGTTGATAGGATAGTGAATTTTTCGTCGGAACACTCTGCCTGAGATATCATCTCAACAAGTCTTGTCTCATACATGAGAAGGAGTCTCGACTCTGTCAGGAGGAGTATGAAACAACAGAGCGCATTTTGTGCAGCTGCATTGCGTTAATTAGGACCAGATTGCATGTTTTCAACCGGTGTCAATTGGGTCCGGGGGAAATCACATCTGTTCCTGTCAGGGATTTACATGACTCCATGATTAATTGTTCACGGTTATTGCAGGCAAAAAAAGGTTTTTTTTTTTAGTTCGAAGTCTATGCTGTTGGGCGACCTACTGGTAAATGATAAGAAATAACGTTAAAAAGGCCCGGGTTTAAACCCTACTCCAGTCTTGAGAAAAATGTTTAATGTCCCCTACAGACTCTTTTTCCTCAGTATTTGAGCATTAAAGTAATGAGCAAATCAAAATGTGTGTCCAGTGTAATCTCGACTTGGAAGTTCGCACACCACAGTAATTCGGACATTGTAATTATTTTTTACTTCAATAATCCGGGCACCGAACTGTGTTCCATCTTCTTGCACAAAAACTCACTTTGTTAAGCATTAAACAAGTGAAATGTTTCTTAGGGAAAATAATTTGTCGCACAAAGCAATTTTACTTCTAGATAACAAAACCTGTCCTCGAAAAAATTAAATAAAACTTTTTTTTTAAAACTGTTTATGTTTTCATTGTCATTTCTTTTGTCGCGATAATCCGGACATTTCAATATTTCGAACAATAAATACTTTTTAATAGTTCGAATTATCGAGATTACACTGTATGTCCTGTGGCTTAACAATTAATGCCTCCCCGTCACACCAGAAATGCTGCAACTCTACTGCACAAATTAACAAGACCCATAAAATTTTCTACTACTTCAGGTCCAACACTATAATTTTCTAAAATGCTGGTAACTCATCAGGTCACCATTGTTGGCAGGCATCTTAATTGTCTGAGTGTTCCTCCCTTTTTCCTTTTTTTCAAGGCTGCGGATAATCGGTTCCTTCAATTCTCATCGATTGCCGGTCCATCCATCAAGTGCCGCACCCATCCACCATTGAGATCCACGACGAATTCAGCGTCTAGGGTCTGAAAAATGTATCGAAATGTTGATGCTTTTGTTAATAACTTTATTAAAACTTGAAAAAAAATCTAAAGAAATTGTTGCAACACAATTTCCTATCGCACAGAATAAATTCTCATTCATAATTCTTAATCTCACATTGAGTTGACCTGGGGCTAACTAACAGTCTTTGGAACATTATTTTGGAACAAAAATAATTTTGAACTGAAAAACGTTTCCGAAAATTGAATTGGTTTGAAAGTGAACGGTCTCTAGGCAACTTTGTATAGGCATTTAAGAAAGTGTAGTGTAAATGCAATATGTTTCTATGCCTCTCATTGAGAGCAGCTATTGAAATACAACTTTGAATTTAATAAGAAATTTGTGACAATTCGCCAATGAGCAGTGTGTGAGTGTGTGAGTGTGTGTTGGGTATACAAATTGTTCATCTTTGTGAGAATTGAACAGCATGCGACACTGGATATAACAATGCACATGTTTTACAAAGCGACTTAATATACATATACGAGTACATATCCGTACATGCACACACGTTACATAAACAATTTATTGTTACCTGAGGCGTCATTGTGTGGCTGAGTAAAGAGAAAAAAGCTTTTGTGCTGCAATAAAATGTTGGCGAGGGAAGCACCACATGTGACATCGTTTCGTCCATTCATTTTATTACTGAATTCCCTTCAAAAAAAAAAACAAAACTAAAATATACATGTACATATGTAAGTATGTATGCATGTATAGGAAGGCTGGCTTTGTAAGTGCTCAAACCTACATATATGTATGTACTCGTATGTATTTAAATAGCTACACAGAAACTATGTGTATACATACATACATATGTAAGTACGTATGTACGCATAACTGTAGAATGTATTAAAATTTTGTTTGTAAAGATTCAGTTTAAGAGCTTAAATAGTTCAATTGAAAGATCCATTTGTAGAAGCAATTTCTTCAAAGTCGTACTGTGTTTCTAAATTTCATTAAAAAAAAAAGTTCTCCAAAAAGAAACTCTTAAAAAATCGCAGATATTTATTAGATGGTTGGATAAGATCAAACGCAAAAATGTTGCAGTGCTAAATTTATCGATGGCAGTTCGACTACTGTCACTTTGATAATAAAATAAAATTGTAGAGAGGGTTTGTTATGTTAAAAGAAATCATTATTCTCAAATCTCAGGGATTCATTGAAGCAGTTTAGGATTTGCGCAAAATATGCAGTCCATCCATTGATTGCAAACAAATTAAGCTTTTTTACGTTTCTTACAACTTTTGCAAAAACAATTGCTGCAGTCCAACAAAATGTTACTGTTAAACAGATTTCCTTCAAAAATTTTAATTTCAATTGATATAAAAATATTTATGTGCTTCTCTGCCCCACACCAACTTTTCTAATGTCGCCCACTTTTTTACAAAAACTACATTTCCAAAAACTAACTTTTCCAAAAAGTATCTTTTCCAAAAAGTACCTTCACCAGAAAGTACCTTTTCCAAAAATGGTTTTTTCTACAAGTGCATTTTTAAAATAGTACCCTTTTCTCAAATTGCAAAGTGGTATAAAAATAAAACAACACTTTTTTTCAAAAAGCCGTTTTTGTTAAAAATACCCATTCCACTTAATTTTTAGTTTTCTTAACAAAAATCCCTTTCATTTTATACTCATGTCATGGAAGTGGGTAAAAAATAGTAGTCCGCCATTTTATAGTGTCCAGCATATTTTGTTTATAGCTACCTCGATCATACCGCATACCCCTTGCGCCGGAAAAACTATGGGTTCCTTAAGCACTAATGACTGTTATATGAACCGAAATTAATTCGGCTTCAAACATTTAAACCTTTACGTGCTAGCACAGCAGAGCTTCCAACAAAAACCATTATGCGATTGTCAGCTGGAAATGTAGTCGCAACTACACAGGGTACATTTCCAATGTTCAGACGTCTTCTTACAAAAAGCCATATAAAAGGAAACATTATTTTTCCTGCCCACAACAAACAAAACTGACATTTGTAGAAAAATAAGTTTCCCAAAGCCGCAAAACAACTAAACGTGTAATAAAATTAAGAAAACGATAAAACTTCGTCAGTTTTCAAAACTGAATTTTTTATGAATTTTTGTCAAAATCTTGTGCATCAATCACACGTCAGTCTAATTTGTGTATATTTCTTTTTTTTTTCAGTAAAAAATATTTTTTTTCTTTTTTTTTTAATTATATTTATTTTTGAGCAATGGTCTTTTTTATGAAAAGTTTTTCAATTATTATTTATTTCTCAATATTTCGCTACCAAATATGTAGCATCGTCAGGAAATAATAATTTGTATTATACAAATATTATTATTAAAAAATTTTAATAAAGGTCAAAATAAAAATAGAAGTGATACGAATAAAAAATATTTTTGTTGATGTGTTTTTCGAACTAATTAAACCAATAATTATTTTTCTAATTTGTTGACCTTTTTTATATTAATAAGACTAATTATTTAAGCTTAAGGTCTTTTCAATATATTTATAAACAAAAACCAATTTTCCTGAAGAAGCTACACAAAAGAGGAGCGAAATTTCGAATCGAAATAAATATTAAATATATTGAAAAGACCTTAAGCTTAAATAATTAGTGTTATTAAACTAATAATTTTTAAACTGCAAGTTTGTTTTACCTCATATTTATTGTAGGGCCAAATTGGCCCATAAAAGTCCATAGCAAGGGTGAAATGCTGAGGAATTGAGAACGAAGTGTTAAAGGTACTACTTTCCTTTGAATACCAGCAAATAAAAACGCGATTGCAGCGCACCCTATAACTCAACATTTTGGTAAATACACATTAAGTAAAGCCAATAACACACGTAATCTTATCGGAGACATAAACCACAACTGCTGACAATTTAAAAAAACGAACTACAAGAAAAACGAAACTGTATTACCATTCCACCTCACCTTTTTAATTTTGCTGACAATGCAAACCCGTTAAATATTTATAACGAATTTTCCTTTACCACGAACAGATTCTGCGGTCCCAAATATTTTGCATTAATATTTTCAACAAATTAGTACGTTTATAGCGCACTTCGGTTATAGCGGACTTCGGTTATAGCGAATTTCCGTTTATAACCAACTGTTTCTTAGGTCCCATGAGCAAACATGCATGGAAATTTATTACAACTGTATAAAAATGTATTATTTATTTATTTTAAGCAATCTTGTGATCAACATTTTGTTTTCTTGAACCAGTGCTCATGGGAATTACCCTACATATGAAACGCATTGCACTGGAACCAGAGAGAGGGGGACAGTGTAGAGAATAGACAAGTGATGAAAGTGGTGGGAAGATCGATCACATACCGACGAAAGAGCGTGCTGTAGCACAGCAAAATCAGAAAAAATGAAAAGGAAAGTTCTTTATTTAATTAAACAGTTGCACATGTGAAATAAAAATTAATGGATGAATGGAATTATCTGTTGAGTACAACAATTGAGGAATGTTAAAACCTGTTCGTAGAAATGTCGATATCGCCCAAACACTCTTTGAGGAATTCATGAATAGCACTTTCATTTCAAAATTTTGAAAAATGGGTTACATTTGTAAAATTTAAACTTTCAGTTGTATACCGCATTAACTATTTAAACACGTTTTTCCATCACTCCTACTCATTTGCTATTTTATTTTTTGTTTTTCAATATGTGTGTTAAAATTAATACAATCTAATGATTGACATACTATCTACTTTTGTATCGACAAGCAATTAATTTAAAATAATACTCGTATTCATACTTAATTAGAATATAATGCTTAAAAATAAGAATATTGTATGCATTTTATTTTAGTCATCAGTAATAATAACAATCTGATTTGAAGAGCAGAGCAAAGCGGAAAACTAAAAAGCGTTGATTGCAGTTCTAAATTTAAATTATTTCCCTTGTACGCAAATTGACAGCCAAATGGCCGAAGGAGGTGTGCCAAATGCGTGCTTGCAGCGATAAAAGTCGAAGATATTTTATTTTTTGCTCTTGCAACAAGATCAAGTTTATAGTGTGTCAAGAAAGAAAAAAATTATGGAGGATAAAATATTTGCAAGCATCAGATCAGCAAATGGTAAGAAGCTAAGGCATACTTTTTTTTAAATAAATTATTTACTTAAACAAAAAACAAAACAAGTTACATAACCAATGTTCAAAGCTACGCAGATGTGCATATAATTATGCATATGAATTTTTGGCAAAAGAACTGAAGTGTAGTCGTTAAATTTTTCAAGAGAGCAAAAATACTTCACTGACCGAAAATATTAGTGTTTGTAATTGAAGAAAAGTAAAAAGTATTGAAGATAAGTTGTTTTGTCACGCAATACCAATCAGCTACAACTCGAGATAAGTGGATTTTTCATATATTGCACTTGATTAACAAGAGGGTATTAAGTTGAAATTTTTAAATTTTCAGTAGAGCCAAAAAACTGTTGGTCGTTTCATTTTAAGCCGATTCGAAAATCCAACTGCATAATGGTAAAAACTCAAATTCGTATCTTTTATATGAAAATATATGAAATTAATTAGTATTAACTCAAAATAATACTTTTGTTGTCAATTTTTTTTTTTTGTTTGCAAAAATCGACAAAAACCTTTTTTTTTCTTGATAAAAATCTATTTTTAGTGATTTTATTGATATGTATTAAATTCAGTAAAAATATATTTTGCTTAAAGTAGAACAAGAAAAGGTTTTTTTTAATAAAATAAAATAATTACCATATGTATGTATGTATGTATGTATGATTCAATATTCTTTCACCCACTAAATTATATCGTTATAATTAGTTTACTTAAACCGTCTTTAATAACTAAAAACTGAGCATACGGGCATAGAAGTAATAAATATTATATTTTTCTTAATACTTTAATTGAAAAAAAAAACTTCCTGAAGATAACCGAAGGTTAACGAAATATCGAAAATAAATATAAAAATAATAAATAAAAAGAGAAAAAACCTTAAAGCTTAAAAAAATAGATTGTTAAAATAAATATCATATTTAAAAAATTTTATTTTAAGCTGAAAAATGTTTTAATCTCTTTCACGTCTCAAAAATCTTCGAAAATGAGATAAATGGTAACACTGGATGGAGGTGTAAACTGAATAAAGAGAAATTTTTCCAGTGTTGTTATTTGATTTCTTGCAAAAGAGAAAATTTTAAAATTTCAAGTTAATACCGTCTCTCGTTGATCAAGTGCAATCAGTGTAAATAATATTTCTGAAACTTTATATCGTAAAAACATACCGATTAGTCCAAAAGAAAAGCCTGAAAAATTTACTTTTATGTTGACTTTTGTTCTTTTGTCAAAGGTCCACATATTTGCAAAGAAGACATATACATACCCAGCAGATAATAGTTGTTGAAATGATCTGGTTACAAGCAAGGCCCTTGCTTACGACAAGTGTTTATGCTTTTCTTCGTATTTGCGATTATGCCGTTGCATTTACATGAAACATTGTGCCCTTTTCCAATCCTCTTCCTTATATCGCCAACAAACTCAAATATATCGCAGCAAATGTTTCGCAGTCTGGACGGGATGTTAGAAAAAAAATTTTAATACTCAAAGATGCCCAGCATAATCACAAAAACAAATCAACAAATAGACAGTATTATATTTTCCCAACAATGGCCAACATGATAAAGTTCCAGCTTTAAAATTTCGTCCTTGCCTTGAATAGGATGAATATCGAATATACTCGGCACTTTGCATGCTAAAATAGGTTCTTCTAAAACTACAAGTGTATTTACCACAGACTTAAATATAGAAAAAATTATTAAAGCAGTTTTAATTGGTGGCACTTTGAACGCCAACAAGATACATATGAATGTGGAATATGTTGAGCACAATCGTTACAATTCTTAAATGAAAATTTAATCGAATTTTTATATGTCAAATAACATTTATTTTTATTAAAGAATCATAAAGCAAAGCAAACTACTATGTGCGATTATATTTAAAAAAAAAACGCTTAAATATAATACAAAAGACGCTAAATGGGCCACTCTGGCAAAAGCATATTTAAGTTTTCAAGCCTGCGCTTTCATTACCTTCAAATTGCTAAACAAGAAGAGATTCTTATTACGTACGTAAGGACGTGTTGCTGGGTTTGTGTGTTGATGTATGCATGTGTCTGGATGTGTGTGTATGTGCAAATTCATACTTCCAAGTCGATTTCAAAAATCAAACCACTGGGTTGACCCTGTTCACATTTAAATCACGAAATTCTAAAAGAAATTCGACAACGACACCATCGTCATCATCACCATCATCATCATCATCATAATGATCATGAACAAGAACATGAAAAGTACAAAAGAATTTTTTTTTATAAAAACATTAAACAACAAAATCTCTGAAAAAGAAAAAAAAAATTTTTTTTTAACTTTTTTGAAAAGGGCTTCCCAACTGTTTCCTACTTGAAAACAAAACTTGAAATTTAATATTGCGACCACGAGTAGTGCCTTTGAAACTCCACAACTTTGTTTTTAATGCTGCAGAACCTTTTTTTGGCCTTTTCTTTTTGTATATTTTTTCTTCGTTTTGGCAAGTTTCATTCTTCATTGTCTTATTGCAAACGTTGATTGGAAGTCTTCATACAGCACACAATTTTAAATGGTAAACAGCACACAACATATAATTTTAAAGGCAACATTCAAAATTTATTAAATATGTATGTCTGGCTGCTAACAATCGTATATTGAGCACTAACTACCCACGGTTGGAAAACAACATGCCCGTTTAAAAGTCAGTTCTAGCAGTCATTCCATACGAGTAAAACACAAAACTCGACATGGATGGAATACAAATATTTGTTAATTAAAGAAACATTGCGAATATCGCCTTTTCCGATGGAAAAGACGCTAGTGATATTTGAACTTCTTTGAAAGTTACCGCCATCGTACTCCTCTAAACGTACTCTGGTCTATCAGTAAAAGAAAACTCTAAAACAACAGCAACAGCATGAGCTTCAGATGGTGTTAGATGATCGTCAGCACCTGCCAATGTGGTCTAATTTGACGGTGGTTCTAATACGGGCTTAAAAAGCAACGTTCCCGTTTTCCGCCTCCTGAAACTAGAATGAAAGACAGACTTGTATTATAAGTTGCGAAATATATATAAAAGCTTGGCACAATGCACCCACCCCCTTTGCTGAGAGGCCCAAAACCCTGCTATTGACAGTTTCATATTTTTATTATTTCAACTTTTATTTCATGGTCAATAATTGCTCTGATGGAAATCGTTTTACTTTAAGGAAATATACCCAACAATATCGCGCAAGCAAACTGTAAAGTGGATGCTGCACGCTTCCCCACAACAAACTACTTAACCTTTTCGAGCTTCTACTGTATTTATGTATTTTCCATCCAGCATTCCATTCAAACATTTTTCTGTTCTCTTTTGCAGAATCGTTGACTTTAACATGGCGTTGCGACATCACTTAATTTTTGGGGTTGGTTGAAATGCTTTAAATTCATTCCATGCTACGCCAACATTCAATTTAAAAATAATTCAACTGGTCCATACTGCACAGCTTTCTTCATTACTGCCACAAATGCCGTATACGCAATATATATGACGCGACCATAGCTGTTTAAGGGGTAAACCAGTGATGTTAACTTTTTTAATTGGATTTCCGTACAGCTCGAAAAAAAATTACCGTTTTTAGGTGAAATTAGCGTACGCAAGGTTTTGTTCCAAAAGAAAACAAAGTATTTAAAATTTGTACTTTCAGTGTACAGTGTATTTTTGTTCTATTTAATTTTTACCTAAAACAAGGTTAATTTATTATCAGATGGATCCATACCCACAATGAAACAAAACAACAGGCATTTTCTTTATATAAAAGAGCGAATCAACACTTGAGCTGTAAAAGACAATTGATTGCAGTTTTAATTTTTTATCGTGTTTTCAAAGTAAGTTAATCATGAAATTAATACAGAATATTAATATTTCTAGCCACCATTTCTAGAACAATGAATACTTTTCAGGCAGTGGCGCTAATCTTGCAATAATGCTGATGGTTCCTTCGCTGGTTGCTTCAATTTGACCATAAAAACTCATGACCGTTCTGTTCGCAAAAAAATATAATTTATCTTTCCTAATAGTTGGACGTAAGGCATAAAACTAATATTCCGATGGACTGTACCGCCTGGAGCAAAACATTTTTCCGAAAATGTTCAGCATTTGCCAAAAGCAAAGTTTTGTTCCCCACGCAAATTACGCTGGAAATTAAGAAAATGCTCACTATATACTTTTGCTGAAGGTGGAATTTTAACTCCACAAATTTCAGCCCACTTATTCCTTTCGCTTTCTTCTTTGGGAACAGAGAACAAAGATCCATTTCCCTTGTCGAATTTATTTTTGCACACACTACAAACTTTCATTTTTATTAATTTTACTTTAAGCTTTTATTCACTGCACACGAAATTTAAAACTAGGGCTCTTATAAACATAATTTGACAAGTCGACTGTAGGTCGCTGACTATAAATTCGCCGATTCGTCTATCTGTTAATCAATTTACCTTGAGCTAAAACGTATAGAATTTAACTGTAATTGGTGTTATTTTGCATATGGTTGTAATGAAATCGTACTGCTTATGATTGTCATGAGAAATATGCTTGTATATCATTGGCAATGAATGTTTTTTCGGTTTAACACTAACAAAACCGAACTGCTGTATTCATGAACATTTTTTGGATTTATAGAATGTATATTGATTGAATTGTGTGAGGAAATTAAACCTTTTATTAATACACAATATTATTTTATTATTAATTTTGTATTACCGTACAAATGTAGAAATTATCTGCCTTTGATTCTATTATTGTGCCGTTCAGTGATGTTAACTTTTTCAATTCGATTTCCGTGCAGCCGTTTACAAATTAAACTTAGGTAAATTGAATTTAGGTAAATTTACCCCTACTAAAAAATAATATATTTCCTTATAAAAACATGTTCATATATAAATTGTTTTTTTTTAGTTTAATTTTTAGCCAGTGCTCAGGCAAAATCCTTTACATATACATTGGATTGCACTGGACCTTGATAGAGATATTTTACTTTGCCGACGTTTTATTACTCAAATACAGACGAAAGAGGGTGCTGTAGCACAGAAAACTTAGAAAAAAAAATTTTTTGCCTTGACGAGGCTGGTAATCGAAACCAGGTCCTTCTGCTTGCAGAGCTAACACGGTAAATACTCAGCCATCAGCTCTTTCAATTCAATATAGTCATTAAAAACAAACAAAAGCGCTAAGAAACAAAAACCATATAGTATTTCGCCACAATAGGCACTATTTCGGGTGCTTTTAAGAGCAGTGAGTACACATATTAAGAAAAAAACTTTTTAAAATTGCCCTACAAATATATATGCCTATATACCTACCGGCTAACATCACTGACTGGGGTAAAAAATACCAAACAGAATATCAAGAGAGAGAGAGAGAGAGAGAGAAGGAAAGAGAGGATATAAATGGATTCTGCACAGAATAGCACTACAAATGCCAAAGCAATCCTTACTGAAGGAATTTTAAAGCACGAAAAAGAATAGTAAAATGAGACTTTTGCATCCTTTTGGATTTTCTGAATTAGTTTTTCGGCGGCGTACTAAAAGTTAAGGTGTGTTTAAAATAAAATACAAAGAAAAAAAAAACGAAAAATACAAAATGTAAAAAGAATGCATAATTAAATTAAAATACAGAAAAATATTAAAAAAAAAACTTCACATTTTATAATTATTTAATTAATATTGTAAAAAATTCAATAAAAAAAAATCCCTTGTAAAGGTAGATAAAGTGACAGGAAGGAGCATTTTGTAAGTATAACAAGGAACAGAAGAAAAAAAACCACGTGCAGTTTTAATAAAAATTAAAAATGTTTTCATGTTAAAAAATGTGTGTTTCTGTTAAAATACCTTTTCCTTTAATTATTCATCAATGGGAATATGTACGAAATACATACATATTTAAATGATACATGAAGAAAAATTGTCCTTTTCTGAAGGTTCTTTGGATTAAATCAATGTGTCTGCAAATATTGAACTTTGGTTTTGTCAGCCCACTCATGTCAACCAACCACCCAGCCACCCACTTTCAACGAAAACGTTGAGCATTTCATTACAGAACAAATACATACGTCATTAGTTACTTTTTACGTACAAACGTAATACATATTGGATAATATTTCAATTGATAATAAATATATTTTTGCGTGATTAATAAAATTAACAAACAAATAATCGCACACGAAGTGATAAAATACAAGCAGTTAATAATTGAAAAATAATTTGTTTTTAAGGACATAATTATCAATTACGGAAATGATTAAAATTGTTTTAAAAAGTGTATTTTAAACAAGTAGAAAAAATATTTTATTCAGCTGTACATACATACATACATACTTTAGCGTTTCTAAACAACTACGACTAGTACGAGTACATATTCAATATATACAATCAATTGAGCGTTCATTGCTTACAAGTGTTATCTTCCTTAGCTGCAGCGTCTACATCGTTTAATTGTGCTCTTAAAAATTAAAACAAACTATATTTTTATACTCGTATTAAGTAAATTTCCATATTAGAAAAATTAGCGACGTAGTATTTCTAGTTGCAAAGACGTGGTCTAAAAATCAGCAGTTAATTATTATTTATACGTGATTGACGTGAAAAACAGTAAATTAGTTTAAACGTAATAAAATGATGAGTAACAACCCAGCAAAAAAAAACTGTGAATATATGGGGTCTATTGGAAATTAACTGCTTCAATTTTTTTTTTTGGTAGCAGATGACTCCTACACATGCGAAGCATTGTGCTGGAACTATAGGAAAGGGATAGTAGGAGAAACGACGGGAGGTGAAGCTTAATTAATTTTTTTGCAGCTTTGCTTTTGCACGTTTTTTGTTAATACTAGTAGCAGTGCTGAAAGCTTCGGTTCAGTAGCCATTTTTTTATTATTATTTTACTTCGCCGGTGCTACACAATACCGACGAAGGAGGGCGTTCTGATGCGATTGTGGATTGCTATCAGCTGAAGCCGGTATTGTTCAGTGACCAGTGACTATGCCTTCGCCACTGAAAGCTTCCGACAACAACTGACACACAAAGACACATTAATGCACATCAGAAAAATGCGAGATGTTTATTTTTATTTTAAAATTTTAGTCTGAAACTGGGGTTGAACCCAGGTCTGTTTTTGGATTTGTAGTCAACGTGCAGACTACCATCCATCGTGCTATCGCCACCCTAAAGAACGCATGATTTAACCATTGGTGTGTCATTTGCGAGCCGGTGTTCACATTTAACAAAACAGCTCGTCATTTAAATGAGTGCTTACAACACATAATTCTTCCATAAATTTGGTTACGTACATTTAACAAAACATCGCGACCTGAATACAATGAAAAGTACAAAAAAAAAACAACCGCGCAGTTATTCACATAAATTAATCGGCAGACTTGAATGCGATTTTCACGAGTTCAAAACTGATCATCATCTTGGTCAACATTTAAGATGGCATTAAAAATTAATTCTGATAAAGAAGTGGTTAACAAGTCATGAGAATAACAATTTATAGTGAACGCCTTCACTTTTTTTGCTGGGATTAAATAAGATTTCCAGCATGTGAGCGGCAGTTAATTTATGAGAAGCTAAAAGCAACAGTCAAGTTAATTATTAATTGCTTTTTTTTTCAAATGCATTTCAACTTAAATTTATTATATACAACAAGCACACGATTTATTTCTACCAAAAATCTTTTTTGTGTTCTTAAATTCAAGGTCATTTTTTTGACAAGCACTGAACTAAAAATATATTTTAAAAACATTTTATTTTAAATTTAATAACTCAGCACCACGAAGTGCTGCGTTTAACGGCACGGTATGCTTCAAATTTTTATTTCACAAATAAATTTATGAGTCGTTTTAAAAGCTTTAAAAATGTCTTTTTTTAATGCCTTTATTTATGTCGAAGTGATGAGAACAATTTATATATAACTTTGAGAAGCGATTTAAGCTTCCACTCCCAAAAAGAAAAAATTCCAAGCTTAAATTCGTTGTAGCAAACAATCAGCCACAATGGAAATGAAAATCGTCCCAAAGTTTTTATTTTTATTTTCAAAATTAATTCTTTTTCTGATATAGTTGTTTCGGGGTTGTACATGAATATTTATTGTCTATTTTATGTTTTTTTTTTTGTTGGACTGAAATATGTACGAGATATGTTCAAAAGAAAAGGTGAAATGTGCAATTTTTTGAAAAGTATTTATTTATTCATCAATATCCATTTTGTCCCCAGCAAAGTAATCCCCGTTAGATATAATGTACTTATGCCAACAATTCTGCCATTCCTCAAAGCACTTCTGAAATACGCTTTTCTATATGGCGATCAGCTCGTTCTTCGATTTTGAGTTTATCTCATCAACTGTGGCAAACCGCTAGTCTCTTCAGTTTTGGGAATAGGAAAAATTCGCAGGCAGCCAAATCTGGTGAATAAGCTAGTTGAGGCATAAGTAGGGTGTTGTTTTGAGCCAAAAAATCACGAACAAGCATTGATGTGGGAGCTGGTGCAATATCGTGATGCAGAATCCATGATTTTTTTTCCACAATTCCGATCGTTTGGGCCGTTTTGTAATCGAAGAAAATAAAATTCACCTTTTCTGTTGAACAAACCTGGGGCAACGCTGCCCATAAATATTAAACATCGGATCTGGCAAATTTCGCCATACAATAATACCCTGCGAACAGACAATTTTTGTTGACAGATAAATTTATTGTGTGACATTATGAAATTGTACAGTTTTCTTACAATAGTCTGAACAGACAACTTGCAATTTTTCATTGTGAGTGCATTGCCATCATATTGCCATATCCTGCAATATTGTAAAATCTGACCATCGTGTATACATATCTTAATATTTGTTATCTAGTTGTTGTTGTTGTTTAGCAATGATATGTAAAACAGCTAAGTCCAATAATGTTAAAGAAAAATAAATTTTAAAAATTTTTAAATATGAAAATATAAAAAAAAAGTGTTTTCCTTCTCCTGTAAAATTTATTAAATTGATGTTAGATCTCCTTTACGATTGAAAGTAACGATATAGTAAAGGGTGGTTAAATTTCAATGGCCGATGTTGATTTTGAATAAAACACAAACTATTTAGGAAATTATTGTAATTTTATTTTATTATGATATATTGGTATTACTCAATTATGTATGGAACAAAATATCGGCCAAATGGGCGCCGCGACCACGGCGGCACACCTCCATCCGATGGTCCAAATTTTCGATGACCCTGAGGCATAATGGAGGTTCTATGCCGTTAATGTGCCGAATTATCTCATCCTTTAGCTCTTGAATTGTTGCTGGCTTATCGACGTACACCTTTTCTTTCAAATAACCCCAAAGAAAAAAGTCCAACGGTGTCAAATCACATGATCTTGGCGGCCAATTGACATCGCCATTACGTGAGATAACACGGCCATTGAATTTGTTGCGCAAAAGAGCCATTGTTTCGTTAGCTGTGTGGCAAGTGGCACCGTCCTGCTGAAACCACATATCGTCCACATCCATATCTTCCAATTCGGGCCATAAAAAGTTCGTTATCATCTCACGATAGCGAACACCATTCACAGTAACTGCCTGACCGGCCTCATTTTGGAAAAAATACGGCCCGATGATGCCGCCAGCCCATAAACCGCACCAAACAGTCACTCTTTGTGGGTGCATTGGTTTTTCGACAATCACTCTGGGATTCTCATTCGCCCAAATGTGGCAATTCTGTTTATTGACGAATCCACTGAGGTGAAAATGTGCCTCATCACTGAAGATGATTTTCTTCGAAAATTGATCATCCACTGTTGCCGTGGTCGCGGCGCCCATTTGGCCGATATTTTGTTCCATACATAATTGAGTAATACCAATATATCATAATAAAATAAAATTACAATAATTTCCTAAATAGTTTGTGTTTTATTCAAAATCAACATCGGCCCTTGAAATTTAACCACCCTTTACATTAAGTAATTGGTTTTTGAAATATGCTTTTTGGGCATATAAAAATTTCAACTCTGCGCTTTTCAATTTTCAACAATTTGTCAGACTTTAGTTCCTGTTTGAGCAGCTGCACTTTTACCCTTCCCTTACTGATCCAGTTTAGGCATTTATGAGTTGGCTCAAGCATGTTCTTATTTCAGAGATTAACCGCATTAATTACAACATTCCCTAAATGCTATATCACACTGCCACTAATAATAATAATAAAATAAATCAAATAAAAAAAAATCTCTTTTTATAAAATTCACAAATCCCAACAATAAAATGTTAAACTAATTTGCTGATGCAATCGTTACTGAATTATTCGTAATCCCATTTATGCAGTTAATAGCCAATTATTGACTAATTACTTAAAGAGAAAAAATAACTTTAAACAATAATAAGCAAGAAAAGTTTGCATTCTTATAACAAAAAAACAAAAAAAAACCAAATTGCACAGAATTTCTCCTTTTTATTAAGAGACATTTATAAATTCTGCTGCCAACTTTTTCTTTCAATTCTCATAATTAAAATGCCCATTGTACTATTATTAAAACGCACATACACACATACTCGTATATAAAAAATACCACAGATTTTAGATTTTTATTTTAAAGAAAATTTGTTCTTTAATTTCTCATGGCGTATGTTATGAAAGTATCTCCCTAATTGAATTATAACAATTTGTTAATCATGAGATTTAAATCGCAGACACTTCAACACATTTTATAATCAATTTAAAGCTTTGGTTTAGCAAGTGGTGCTGAACACATACAGTAAGGCTCGGTTATTACGAACTCCATGGTAACAGTAAAAATAGTTCGTAATAAACGTAGTGACATGCATAATGAAAATAACTTTTTTTGTATCTTTTAATTGATGTCTTCAAACTCTTTTTATTATGAAAATCTGCAATTGTGCTCCCATTTTTTTTAATGGTCGTTGAAGTTTTTTTTTTACTCTACTTTCCTGCTTTCCTGCTTTCCCACATTTTTCTATTATTTGGCGTTGTCTATATCGTCAAAAGTTGATATTTCTTGCAGCAAAAAAATAAATGGAAAGAATTTTTGTTTATTTTTGGAGATTTTAAAATACGAGGGCTGTTTGGTAACTTTGTGACTAGAATTTTTTTTTTCCCGGCAAATAAGCGTTTTATTTCTCAACATAATCTTCTTTTAGATCAATACATTTAGTCCAGCATTTTTCCAATTTTTGTTTTATTCCTTCCAAATGCACAATTATTCGATTATTCGATTATTCGGCTATTATTTAAATTAGCATTAATCGAAAAAATTTGTGTTCATCTGACTTCTGAATCGACTTATTAATGTGTAAGTGAATAAATACCCTAATAGGTATTCCTGGTATTGAATACAATTATTGTATCTCGGAAAAGGTTTCTCGTCATTTGGTCATAAGAGGGTTGGAGTACTGCACAAAGAGTATATTTGAAATCTATTAATTGGTGAAGATTATACAAAACACGTAATAATTGACACAAATAATAATAATGAATAATCGCTCATGGAAATCCTAGTGAGGCTACCCTTGTCCGTATTGAAAGTCACGGATTTTCACGTAAACTGCTTTCAACCAGTTCAATGTTTTCGGATCGACTGGGCCCTGGCCGTGGAGCATTCATAGCCGAAGCAGTTGCGCGGAATCTCTGCACCCACGAACGATATAAATTTACACTCGGTTCATCAGCTATTCGCCGAATACCCAACTTTGAACAAAATTGTCGACGAGCAATTACGGAAGAATCATTACTGTTAAAAAATGTTTCCATAGCGAACGCACGATGCTCACTCGATCACTACGACATCGTGACTGACAAATCCGCACAATCGATAATTCTAACGGCGCCACCCATTTGAAATAATCGTATTTATAAATATAAATTTCCCACCAGACACCCTGTACATATCTAGTTCAAGAGTTATCAGACTATTGGAAAACGCGGCAAATGTAAACTCGGTTTTTACATTTGTTAAGCAAACAAACGCAGAATACAAATCGAAAGTCATGAATTGGTTTACTCCGCCAGAACGCAGAATAATTGTTTCCATTTTTTTGCGCAACAATTCGTCGGTTGTGTTGGCTCAGCGACACCAACTGGACAAACACTGTGGCGTATGACCACTCGCACTGAAGAGACTGGGACAACACGAGATGTTCGCAAGGCTGGCCGGCCCCGGAGCAGCTATTCTGCTAAGAATATCACTGCTGCCCAAGATGTCGAAGAGGAGCCCGGAACATCGGCCAAACAACATGCCACGCAATGGAGCATTAGCCAGCGGTTCCTACGCAGAATTTTGGTGAAAGATTTGAAGCTGTTCCCTTACAAAGTGCAGAAAAAAATTACAGCAAAAGAACATCGGTTGACGACTTTTGCCACACCTTGTACAAGGAAAACATTTCATTCGTAAGAAGGAAAAAGTTTGCCAATAGAAAGATCAACGTACTAAATATTTATAATACAATTTGAACAAAAATTAAATAAATTAAAAAAAGTAAATTTATGCAACACATCTTGTATCTGCATCACATTTAGACAACAATAGTTTGATTAATAAAATATAGCTGAAGCTGTGTTCACATTATTCATATGTATTTGTCAAATGCAATGTCAGTTGTATATACATACTCTTGTTGTTTGAAAATTTGTATTCTAGAAAAGGTTTCTAACTTTTGTTCGCACATGTTGGTATATTTCGTACATTTGGCATAATCTGTTGTTTTAGACTTAACTAATATGGACATGTTCAGACATGCACCTTTATTGAGGTTTTTGCAATTAATGCCATTATTGCGCTCAATATTCCATACAAAATATAAATTATTGGTGTTATTCTTTTGGCAACATTTTTAAAGGCTGATCTGATTTCTGAAAAGTGCTGCACATCTTACATTTACAAAAGAACACATGTTTCAGCATAAAACAATTAAGTACAACTAACAATAAATATAAAATGCAAAAACTACATAATTATATCGAGAGCCGAACAAAAAAATAATTAATTTCTTTATAAACAATAACAATAACCAGCTGTTAATATAGTGCTGCCCTCATGCCACTTTAATCACAGTATTACATATGTTCTTCCTTTTTAAGGGGAACATCATGAGAAAAGAACGTGTTACACTTTCAAAGTAATTCATATTTTCTAGGAAAGAGCATAAAAATAAAATAATGGGTGGCCCAAAATGACTGAAGGCTTTGAGTTTAAAGAGCCATTATGTCCCTCGTAGTGTGCGCTGTGGTTCGTTACTGTTGGAACCATACTTGCAGAAGGAATTCAAACACCTACGCTCCTTTTGGGCCAGCCTGTATAAAAGACAGAATAAATGCAGAATATTGCTGAGAAAAGAAAACACCATAAATTATTGCGCAGTACGTACGAAATTGTTATAAATATTGAATAAAAATGAAATGCAACCCTTCTCAAAAGTATTTTTACTGGGAAGTATGTTCAGTGAAAAGGAAATATGCTGTATAATGGCAATTCAAATATCAAAACACATAAATAGAAAAAAGCAAAAAGGAAAAAGAGATGACCAATGAAAAATACCTCACAACATTGTTTTTTCTTCTAGCTGTGAAATGCGAATAGAGTAAGCTAAATAGTCTAAATTGATTATGAATGAACACTAAATTCAATTACTTAAATTATCTTAAGCTTAAATTATGCATGTCTGAACAAAAACAGCTGATTTCATATATTTTGTCTTTTAAAAATAGAACTCGTTTTAATTCACAAATATCATATGCACTGCACACATAGAAATTAGCCATGTTATTGTTTGAAGAGGTCTTCAGACATGTACAAACAAATTTGCTGTGTGCAAAAATTACATTCAATTTTCAAAGCCATCTACATATATAATGTGAACAGAGCTTTAAAGAAAAAAAAATTTGCTGGCAAAAAAAATTTAATTTAAAGAAAGATCATGATGCCTACAGCATTGGAATGATTTCAGTATAATGCGAGTATAACGATATGAAAGCGAGCAAATGAGGATATTATCAATTAAGGCTTTTCATAGTAATTTGAAAAAAGTAATCAAAAGTAAAAGAAGAATGTTGACTATGAAACTGTTTGGAAGAAATTAGTAATGCAGCAAATTTAAATAAATTAAAAATCATGAAAAAATGTAGTCACCGTAGGTGGGTGTTAATACAAGACAAAATGGTTTCGCACTTCGCGTTAGAAAATTAATAAGATAAAATTTTAATTTGGAAAATTTACTTAAATTCGCAAAATTTAACAAGTGCAATAAATGTTTTTCCCATTTTTTTTTTCATCTTGAACCAGCACTGAGGATATGCATTGTGCTGGAACTATAGGAAAGGGCTAGTAAGAGAAATGACAGGTGGTGAAGCTTCATTATCTTACAACACTGCTTTTTTTGCACGTTATTTGTTTTTATAGCAGTGTTGTAATGTGTCTCTAATGTCAAGGAGACGTATTAAGTTTTGAAGCTTCGTTTTTAGTAGCCATTTTAGTAACTATTTTACTTCGCCGATGCTACACAATACCGACGAAGGTAGACGTTCTGATGTGCCTGTGGATTGGAGACAGCTGAAGCCGTTACTGTTCAGTGACCAGTGACTATGCCTTCGCCACTGAAATCTTGCGACAACAGCTGAAACAAAGCCACACAAATGCACATCAGAAAAAATGCGAGATGTTTTTTTTTATGAGTCTGAAACTGGAGTTGAACTCAGGAAATTTTTCTTTTTGTAATCAACGTGCAAACCACTTCGACCGTTGCCACCCTATGTTAAAGAATCAGTTCATTATCATCGATATACATTTGTAAATGAGAATGTAATAAGCAGCGCCGGATTGCTCGAATACTACACTTTTTTTTGCGTAAATTCGCAGAGTGACGTAAAATTACGACGAACAAATTACACCTGATGTATGATTCATATTTTTTTCAATTGAATTATTAATTCACTTGTATGCGTATTATTTAATTTGTTATTAAAATTTAGAGTTTATATGACCTGTGATAGTGTTACCGTATGAAAAAAAAATTCTTGAAAAAATTAAACATTAAAAAAAAGTAAAAGTATGGAAAAAAAATTGTAAATAGTTAAACGATTTATTTTAAAAATTCAACAACTATTAAAACTAATAAAAAAAAATAAAATTAACTTTCTTTACTAATATAGTATATGAGAATTAAAATTAAAAACGGTAACTCTGAACTACTTTGTTCGTCGGCGTATGAAATAGAAATAAATCTATCAGAGAGTTCGTCACGTGCGACGAATTTCGTCGACGGTGGTGTTGTGTTCATTTTCATATGCACAAATGTGTTTTATTTCCGATGACGAGAGTTCCCAGAGAAAAATTCGTCGTTCTAACCAATTGTGTCCCCAACATGAATGATGAAAGAGCATAAGAATTCGTGTAAATGCATTTCTTTTCCTTTTCTTGGACCTCTATACATGCGGTGTATTATGCCGGAACTGAGAAATAAGCTTTTGGGAGAAAGGATAGAGGGAGTAGTGTTTATGGACATTCGATTTAAATTTTCCCAAGTCAAAAGTGACAGTGGCACAATTGTACTGCTATGCGGCGAATAAGTAATAAAGCTTGTCCACATTACATTTTAATTCAAAAACATACATACCCTTAAGTTTTCTATTTATTATGGTTTATTTTTTATATACAAATGTAAATCTATACAAGTGTGTAATGTCCGACTGACGACAACATTAGCCAAAGTCGTATGTTCTAAAATATTCTGTATAATTTTCTTAAAGAAATGAATTGTAATAAACAAGAACTAGCTACTACAAGTATGTATATACATAAGTATATATAAAAATTAAAAAATGCCTCAGGTTTTCTTAAATAAAACGTGTACAATATTTGCTAAATGTTTAGTTATTTAAAAAAAAAATTAATGAGTGTCATGCAATTTGTTGGGAAGAATATGTTGTAGTTGAATACAACATTCGTTCGTAACCAGCCCATAAATACATACATGTGTATATATATATGTATATGTGTAGATATATGTACATATGTATGTCCATTTATATTTCTTCTCTTATTGTATTTTTAGTTGAATGTCATTAAGTGGTCATTTCTTATTAATTGTCTGACGAACTATCATTCTATTAGATCGACCTGTGATGATAATCAATATCACTGTTGGCGCTTTGCATAATATCCATGGCGGGTAATTACTCCTACTTTTTTAATAGAAAAACCAATTTATTTTATTTGACAACTTTCAAAAAAATACATTTTTACATTACTATGTCAATTAAAACCCATAAATAGAAATAATATTCCCAAGATACACCTTGAGTAAAATCTTGTGCTTTAAACGCGTTTTCAAATCGAAAAAAAAACTTGCCAGGTATGGAAATTAAAGTTTATACAATGGCCGTGACGTTTAACTTCAACATGCATCTTTAAAAAGGCAAACTTTTTATAATACTCTATGAACTAATTCGGCATTAAAATTCGTACATATTTTTCCGAATGAGAACTGACTACATAAATTTTGAAAACGCTGATAATTTTAACATGAAATTTCTTTTGTGAAATTAATAAGTGAACCCTTTTTTATCTTGGACCAGCACTTTGGCGATGACCCCTACACATGCGATGCATAGTGCTGGAACTAGGAAATGAGGTTATGGGAAGGAGGATAGAGGGACTAGTGTTTATGGACATTTGATTTGATTTTCCCACGTCAAAAGTGACGGGAAAGACTTCTGCAGTAACATGTATTTTGATACTGTGCATCATCATAATCCATCAAAAAGTCCACTTCGAATATTTTGTAACTTAGAAAGTTTTTGAAATCCTATGACGATTTGTAGATTTGATAACCTGTTACAAAATGTTGCGTTAAAAGAAGTGTTTTGCTCACTTTAGCGTGGATGGATGCGCCATTAATGATGAACGCGTTGTGCGCAGGAATGACTATAGAACAACTAAACATACCGTACATTACGGCGATGCTCAAGGGAGTCAATAGAGTGTTCTCGCCCTCTCATGTACACGGTCGGGTGTCTTCAAAATAGTCGTTGGAAGTTGTATTCCATTTTTGCTTGACGTAAGCGTAATGTAGCGTAATGTAGCGTAATGTAACGTAATGTAATGTAATGTAATGTTCTTTGATGACACGCCTTTATAAGTCCTGAGCACTCATGCTAAACACTCTGTAAAGCGAAAAGAACATAAAAAATGAACATAGAAAATGATTGCCACAAAAGTATATTTCTCATTGTTTTATTTCAATATTTAATCATTTTTCCATCCCTGAAACACAATAATTTAGTAGCTTTTATTACTTAGTAAAACACGTTTCAAAGAAGAACTAATAGCAGCAGCAGCAACTGATTTTTACCGGCCTCCATATCAAACCATCGTCGAACATGTTCGCAACGAACATGAACTTAAAATAAACCAGTGAAGTAAAAGCGAAGCAAATCTCCCTCCAAAAGCGTTCGACAACCACAACGTGTTGTAGTATCTCATGGAATAAAATAATAACAACAACAACAACACCACCATCAACAATGAAACTTTTCTCAACGAGATTGAATTCCTATAGGTTTCGAAAGAAAAAGTTTCTTTAGTTGCCTTTACTTGTTGAAATCGCGTAGAACGCTCCATAAAAACGTCGGTCGGTCGCTCCATGTTAATGTATTTCAGATCTTGAATACACAAAACAGCCGATTCACCAACGTGCTTTTTTTCTGTCATCTAAATCGAAATATTGGCCAACGGTTAGCCTACCTACCCCTTTAATTCTAGCAACATACAGCATTTGCTACTTCAAAGAATTTAAAAGTTGAAGCAAAAGAAAAAAACTTCAAAATAACATTGTTGTAAAGCATTTAGTGTTGTGGATTTTTTGTGCAAGTTTTGTTTTGTGGTCCTTCTACCAAACTTTGCGCGTACTTTGTCCTTCAACTAATTGAAAAATGAACTTGATTTTGTGTTGAAAAAAACAGAGAAAAACGAATATAAAAAACGACAGCCGTAAATGAAGAAATTCTGTTTTTGGCAGAGAAAAGGTAGATGAAAGAGATGAATTTTTATCTTAAACCAACAAATACAACAACAAATTTATATCATAGTCAGCAATTTTATCATTTTAAACGTATCATTTACACCTTTGTGTTTATTATATTCCATACATACATACTGATGTACCTATAGCGATGTCCATGTGTTTTTTTTCTCAGTTTATATCTTAGAAATTAATATCCAAATAAAAATCTGAACGTCATACCATTAAAATAATTTAAAAAACCAATTAAAACAAAGAAAAGTATACAATTTTGATTTGCCTATAAAAAAAATATTTGGGAATATTGCGCATCGGTGAAGAAAAGGCCATGGAAACTTTTAATTTATGTATCAATCTTCTTCAAAAGAAATAAATATACAAAATATGTAAATGGATATACAAATATAAATGCATAAAATGAGCATATACATTAGGGTGGGTCACTTTTTTTGGCCAACAGGAGTATAGCAAAATTGAAATCTGCACAAAATTCTAAGAAAATTAACAGAAGAAAGTATGTGTATGTAGGGGTCTAAAATCAAAACCTAGCTGCCGCCGAGAGGCATCAAAATTCGGCGGGAGCTTTTTTTTTTTTTTTTTATCTAGGACCAGCACTCAGGAGATGACTCCTACACATGCGAAGCATTGTGCTGGGAACTATAGGAAAAGGATAGTAGAAGAAACGACAGGAAGCTTAATTAATTATTTTGCAGCTCTGCTTTCGCACGTTATTTTTGTTTTTATACTCGTAGCAGTGCTGAAGCTTCGGTTTAGTAGCTATTTTTATTATTATTTTACTTCGCCGGTGCTACACAATACCGACGAAGGAGGGCGTTCTGATGTGATTGTGGATTGCTATCAGCTGAAGCCGGTATTGTTCAGTGACCAGTGACTATGCCTTCGCCACTGAAACCTTCCGACAACAACTGACACACAAAGACACACTAATGCACATCAGAAAAATGCGAGATGTTTATTTTTATTTAAAAATTTTTTTGTCTGAAACTGGGGTTGAACCCAGGTCTGTTTTTGGTTGTGTAGTCAACGTGCAGACTACCATCCATCGTGCCATCGGCACTATCAAGCTTTGTTGAGATTTTAGACCCATACTTTCTTCTGGTAATTTTTTTAGAATTTGGTGCCAGATTTCAATTTTGCTATACGCCTGTCATGTTTTTTCTTATCCGAACATATAGACCTACCCTAATATATATACATATATACATATTTATTATATATCTATTTGTACTTAGAAATATATTAGAAAAAAAATCAGCGTTATTTTTATTTGTGCCATCATTGATTTAAAAAAAAATAATTAAAACACAAAAAATGTTATTGGCAATCTCAGAGAACGTCGATTGTACACGACAATGAAACTTCAGTTGCATTGACAGTTGCTAATCCGTCGCAACTGCATTATAATTCGCATTTCAGCCTCTTTCAATTTCTGAAGTTTAGTTTATATATAATTGTTTAAAAAATATCATGTCATAATCACCTATATCGTGAATAATTTTTCCCTCGAACTATGTTCCTTTTTCCCAAAATTGCAATCATGAATTATTTCCCGTGAATGCTAAACAAAATTCCACTTATCGTAAACGATGTTTTTCCCTCGACATTTTTTTTCCTTTTCCCTTTAATTCATTCATTTGATTTTTAATGGGCAATTGCGCGCAAACTGTAACTAAATTCTTCACTTATTTACATAATTTTGATAAATATAATTCTTTTTATATTAAGGTGAGTTGTTATAGTACCAGATACATATATAAAAAATTAACAAAATGCAAACAATTAGATCAATTGAGTGTGTTTTGTCAAAGTATGCAAAGACATCCCGGCGGAGTCTGGCAGTTCTCTTACGGATTAACTTAAACTTAATTAATAAGTAATAATTAAACTTAAACGGGTTAGGGGTGAATATCTTAAAAATCTAATAGAAGCCAAAGGATATTTCCACTTACGTTCGCTAAGTGGAAACAATTTCTCTGGACGATCAACACAACTGTAAAAATATTATTTCTGTGTTTTTTTATAACAATGCCTAAGAAAGCAAAAATGTGAAAATGGAAGCAAGGAGATATAAATTAAACTATACAGCCAGTCACGACTGCATTTCAATACTCTTATGTATATAGTGGTCCATCAAGAGTCTACGCAAACTGTGCATATGAAATTCTTCTTCATAAATGTGTATCATTTTTGTATGAAAGCAGAATGCAAGGTGTGCTCCTGTCTTAAAATTATTTTTATTTTACTGCCCATATTTTAGTGACTAGGGCGATAATCGTGTTATTAGTCATGCCAATTTTCCAACTCGCAGCTGCTATATGACACCTTATCAGTTTTTCCGAACAAACCTGAAACTATTCACGCTCTTAAAGTTAATTATATCTGCGACAATTTTGAAGAGTAGAAGCAATCAACAAAGTCTTGGGAAATTGAACAGTTATGTACCAACCCAACCAGCCGCAGGATTTATATAAATGAAATCATGTTCCATAAATAATGAGAAAATTTGCTGTATCTAAGAAAGCCAAAATTTAGGAAAACAATTAATTTCATTTAATTAGAAAACAATCTGACATTATTTTTCACTAATGTAAAGGCGCTGTGTTGCGCCTTCGACTCTACTTAAACTTAAAGTACCCATTATCGACATCATTGTCGATGCAACTCTGCTTTAGAAATTCTGAAAAACTCCACTTGCCAAAGTAGTATTCAATGGAATACTGAATTTTGCATACCAAAAGAAATTCTAGAAAATCAACACAAAACAACTTTTCAAAAAAATAGAGACATTTGCGGACATACGCTTCGAAAACTGCAAGAAGTTCACTGCCTACTTATTTTGATGGCTACAAGTGTATGTATATTGTAGCATTTAAATTTTATAATTTTGTTTTTTATTTTATAATAAGAAGTACAATATAAAATAAAAAAAAAATAAAAATACAAGTAGTATTTCTAAGCACTATTTTGCTTTACATATTTAGTTATATTGTCAACATTGTTTTCGTTTTGTAAGTAACAAAAATAGCAATTAGTTCAATTTGACTGCAACGACAAAAGCAGCACGGACAACAACCTGCAGCCGTGTTGTCTGATTGTCGTCAAAATAATTCTCATATAAACGTGTGTATTTTACTTTCCACCCTGCTGTGGTAAATGCATTACTCAACACCCAGCAATTTTATTTCAACCTGTTCGGTAACATGTCACAGGATCGAAAAAAAATTTAATTTACAACCTTCCTAAGCATTCCCATATAAAAGTAACTAGTCGTTGCATATAAATAAAATTATAACCCGGAGCGGTCGCTCACACTTAGGGACCACTCCACTCCCATGATTAATTTTTTTGTTCACGGGGATGATACACACATAAATATATACACACAAAATATTCTACACAAAATAATGGCAAAAACTCACTAACGACAGCATTGTAGAACTCTTTGAAAGGAAACCAGTTACAATTACAATCTGTTCAGAAAAATTGTTAGTCATAATTAAAAAAACAAATATAATTTATGTCAGTAATTAACAATTTGATTGTGTTGCATCAGGCTGTTACTGGCTGAATTTTAAGAAACAAATAATATATCAACGAATTATTTGTTTCTTTTTGTATATTTAACAAAAAAAATTAAAAAATAAACGAAAATAAAATAATCAGATTTCACTGTAACAGCATGTGCTTTACAATCAATTACAGATAATGACTGAACCATAAAACTTTATTAACTGTTAAATGTTGGCTCATGCTACGGCCAGCAATTATTGCAAATAAAAAAAATTATTTTTTATTATTAAAATGTTAAATTGCTGATTAGTCAATCATAATAATTGTTTGAGAAAACATGTCGTTTTTATGCAGCCTACAGGCGGAGGAACATTGATTGGAACATGGGCAGGTTTCTGCTAATGTTCCTCCGTTTGTAGCGATGTTTCTTATTGAAATTCGTCTTTCCCTTCATGTGTTGAAAATATCAAAATTTTTTGATATTTTGCATGTTCCAAATGCAATGTTCCCTCATCTGTTGCTTTTTTATTTCTTTGAGAGCAGTCATGCCTTTAAGTGTTTTTTAAGTCGCGGAGTAAAGGAAATTAATTCAATAAAGAACAATAAAAACAAGAAAAATGGTTGCAATCGAAAATAGTCAAAATTGGGGAAATTATATAAATTTATATAAAAATTTACCAAAATTATGGGATATTAGATCTAAAGGTTTTAAAACAAAAATAAAAAATCATTTATAATAATTGCAGCCAACACACTTTGCGGGTCACTCATTTTTAAAATCTGTTTTTTTTCGCATATATTAGTTGTTTCATCAACAATCCTTAATACACAACTGATGTTTCTTTTTTCGTTCCCTCGTCTGGATTGAAAAATGGCACATTGAAAGAAACACATGTGCACGACAATGTTCCTCCATCTGTAGGCTGCATAAGATACACCATTTCTTACATATGACAACATATGTATGTATATATTTTTTAATTATTGGCTTTGAAAGTTTGTGAAATAAAAGTTTTTTTTTTAAATTTACCAAGAATTGTAAAATTGTACGAGTACATCCAATAATTTTTGAAAGAAACAACAAAAATGTAAAAGGAAATTTGTAGTTTCAAAAGTTTTGACAAGATTTTTTTAAAAAGCTACTCGTACCTAGAAACAAAATACAATTCTTTTTTGAATGTGAAAGTTAATGAACTTCGGGCATGTACATACCTACAGTTACATACACTTTCATACAGATATTTCTAAGCTTTTTACATAAAAATTCGTTTAATATTAAAACAATAAATCTTCAGCTGAAAGAAAAAAAGAGGTAATTAATGTGTGTGTGTGTGTGTGTATGTGTGTGTAGTAACATTTTGTTTAGATTTATTTATGGCTGTACTTTCATATAATGAACACTAATCTTCACTTAATAAACAAACAAAAAAGTTCATTTTTTATCAAACAAAATTTTATTAAAATAAAAAGAGAAAAATTTATGATTTTAAAGAAAACTTTTCAAGTTTTTGGAGCAAAGAAAAAAATTTGAATAGGGTGATCCGTACGGGAGATATTTTGAACATCTTACGTCTGTTGAAACAGTGATGTTTTTCAATAATTGTACAGTATTCATTCATAAAATTTTTGTTAATTTTTTTTTTAGTTTTTATTTATTTTAAATAAAAAAAATTTTTCGAATTTATTGAAGGTATTTTGATTGAATTTTGTATGCCAATTTGTCTAATATTATAAAAAAAAATTTTATGAATGCGGCAGTTAATTTTTAAGAAACAATGTTTTTTGTAATGTGTATACACATGTTATATGTACTTATTTCTCATAAAAACAAATCATAAAAAGTACTGTTTCAGTACAGCTATGCAAAATAACCCCAATTGTAGTTAATTTCTATAAAGTTCTGTCATAAATATATAATGGTGATATCTTTTACTTCAGACTAATTAATGTTAATATAAAAATAAATAGAAGAAACATACATCGATTTTACTGAAAGTACAAATTTTAATTAATTTATTTTATTGTCACTACGTACTTGGTTCTTGAAGTTTTTTTTAAACAAATATATGGAATTAGAAGTACATAGCTATAAACATGTTTTAATAAAGAAAAAATTATTATTTTTGTATAAGAGTTTGCGTACCATGTCTTTTTCTGATAAAAGTAACTTTTCCCAAACGCCAAATGACAAATGACACCAGAACGCCCTTCTTCGTCGTTATTGTGTAGCATCGGCGAAGTAAAATAATTAACTAAAATGATTCAAGAAATTTAATACATACGTCTCCTTGACATCAGGGGCGCTACATCACAATAATAATAATAATAATAACGTTTTTTTTTTTTGTTAAGTTATTTAGACTATGCATGTGTTAGAAAAACCAAGTACCTTTTTAAAGTGCAAACTGAATTTTCTTTTTATTGTTTATCTTTTGTTGAAGGCATTTAAGTTAGTATTTTATTTATATGAATTGTTTCGTTTCAGCGATGGCTGAAGTAGTCTGCACGTTGACTACAAAACAGACCTGGGTTCAACCCCAGTTTCAGACTAAAATTTAAAAAAAAAAACAGCTCGCTTTTTTCTAATGTGCATTAGTGTGTCTTTGTGTGTCAGTTGTTGTCGAAAGGTTTCAGTGGCGAAGGCATAGTCACTGGCCACTGAACAATACCGGCTTCATCTGATAGCAATCTACAATCACATCAGAACGCCCTCCTTCGTCGGTATTGTGTAGCACCGGCGAAGTAAAATAATAATAAAAATGGCTATTAAACCGAAGCTTCAACACTGCTATAAACAAAGAACTAGCTTCACCTCCTGTCGTTTCTCTAACTATCGCTTTCCTATAGTTCCAGCACAATGCATCGCATATGTAGGGGTCATCTCCTGATTGCTAGTCCCAGAAAAAAAAATATAATGCATAACAAATTTTAACCATACAACTGAATAAGTTTTAGTTTTTATATACAAATATTCCATACATATTATGTATTATATATATTCAATAATACTCTAATAAGGAAAAAGTTTCTTGTATACATACATATGTATGTGTATGGATATGTTTCTAAGAAATAAGGCACAATTTTGTGGAATTTTTTGAGTTTCATATAGCCGGTATCGACTGTAACAAATAAAATGGCAACTGGCAACACTGTTTCTAACTGTAGATGCATTTTAAATATATTAACAATTATCTCAATTATGATTCATTTGTGCACATTAATTAATCATTTTCACTTTCTGTTTTCAAAATGTTAGTTGGTTGAAAAGAAGAATATAAAATACATACCATTTTGCTAAGGTTGGTTAATCATTTAGAAAATTTACTTATAAATCAAATTAACACAGATTTTTATGTAAAAATTTTAACACGTAAAAAAATTTTCCTCGCTATTAAGACAAAATGTAAATTTTTAACATTAAACGTTAAACAAAAACTAATGCTTTTTTTAAACTATAAATCAAGAAAGAAATAGGGAAAGTTTGAATTTTAGAAATAGAAATAACATTGCAGTCATGGTTCATGGTTGCGGCATAGGAAATAAAATTATTCTACAACGACAACAGTACCATACCACGTCGAAAATACATTCAGATACTTTTGTAGCCTTTTTGACATTTGTCAAAACAAAAAGTAGAGCGAAAAATTATCAGCTGTACTAGGGGGCAGCCGCCTGCTTATATACGCTAAATAATCGCATGGTTTTGTTTTCTTTTGGGGACATTGTTCGAAATTTTTATTTGCTTTAGAAATCTAAAAGTTACTATATTTTTTAACCGCCTTTCAAAAACAAAAAACAGTAGGTTTTCAATTTGACTGTTATTTGTTTACTGGTGGGACTGATTTTGATTATTTTTCTGCCATTGGCAAGCTCGCCCTTACAGTTCATATTTTAATGGCGGGGGAATACAGCTCCCACTCGACAGAGCCTTTTACTGGCTGGTGATTCTTTTCTCATTGGAAGGCTCGTGTTTACCGGTCCCATTTTAATAATGCGCGGATGGGTGAAATGCACTTCCCGCCAGATAATAATTTATACTTTTTAAGGTTTCATTTCAAGAATAAAATAAAAATTTTAAAAAGGTTAAAAAAATTTAACCGATTTCAAAAGACAAACTAATAATATTTTTAATTTCGTACGCATTGCTATTGAACAACTTGAAATCGCTGCCAAGTAAAAAGTACATTATATCAAGAATTTATGTATGTATTGTATGTATAGGGACGTACTTAATATGAATTTTTCGGCCGAACTGCGCGTATGTGGAATAGACTCCCTGCTGAGTTCTTTCCTGTCACCTTTGACGTGGGAAAATTTCAATCAAATGTCCATAAACACTGCCGTTACTGTTCAGTGACCAGCGATTATGCCTTCGCCATTGAAACCTTCCGATAACAACTGACACAGAGTCACACACAAATAGACATCAGAAAAAATGCGAGATGTTTTTATGAGTCTGAAACTGGGGGTTGAACACAGGAAAAACATTTTTTTTTATAGTCCATGTACAGACTACTTCACCTTCGTAACGCCATAATTTGAAACAAAACTTGCCCAGAGAATATGAAACAAATTCTGATCAAGTGAATTAGTAAAATTGTAAGAGCGTTTCAAAACTTGAACCAATATTTTACCAGATCACTGAATTTAAGCTCAAGTTTTACGGCATTTCTATAATTGCGGCATTTCTCACAATTTTATACGAATGAATAGCACGTGTCACTTGCTGATGTTCCATAAAATGAAATTAATACAACTAGTTTTTTGCACTGCTACTAAGAAAAAATAGCAAAAAAAAACCGTATTCTCTTAAAAAAACAAACTGTTGTTCTTCATTTTTGGAACACTCTTGCATACATGTGTATGTGCGAACACATGCTCGCATATGACGTCGCAAATTTATAGTTTCTACGCAGGTGAAAAGATTTTCTGAAACTTGTTGAAAACACGTACATACATACGAGTATGTATGTTTTAAAAAACATAAATATGTATTGATTTACAAAATCATATACAGTAGTACCTCGTCTATACCAGCCATCTATGACGGCAAATGCTCAATTATTGTGACAACGCAAATATTTATATCGACTGCTTCTGCGAGATCTTCGTGAAACACAGACACACACTCTAGTACCACAAAATAATCCACAATTTGTAACTTCTCGAAATTTATTACTCATAAAATTTATTTATTGGGATTGGTTTTTGCTTTACATTACGTATGTATGCATGTATACGTGTTCGTATGAATTGTCAATAAAATGAATTTTTTTTAGTTCCGGCTATAGAAAGTTTCCGTAATCAATTGTATTGAATCGTCTATTAAATATTTCGACGTCTTGAGGGGCTGAGAGTCGATTCTGAGTATTTTTGCGATGATGGCCGTAAGAATGTATGTACACACATCTCATAACTTAACGACGGGTCAACGGATCGGAAGTGAATTTGTCGCATTCGAAAGTTATTGTAAGTGGGCTCAATGATGAGATAACGAAGCGGTTCAGTTGGGCAAATTTGTAAAATTTTCGGAAATTTTATACAAATTTTAAACTACTAAGCCGGCCACTAAAAAGTCTAATGATTGCTACTTTTTTGAATAAAGTAGCACGATACATGCGACAACTATCGTTAACGAAAAAATTCGAAAAAAATCTTTTCTTTCTAAGAACGTCAAAAAAGTCTTTATCAACTCCATTTTCGATTTCCCTTGATTTTTATAGACTTCAAAAATATATGGGATGGACGGATATCGATGTTGAAAAGTTCCGGAAAAAGTGTTTGTTCATCCGTAATTTCTTGTCCAATTGTTCTTTGATACGCATTTTGGTTAACATTCACGAATTGGTCGCCAAGGTCAACCGATTCCCATACATATTTATCTTTTTTGTAATTAACAATTTTAACATCGGAACATCGGAGCAGACCAGCACAAAATCGAGTCCCCCAACGGGTGATCGACCCCCAGTATCCCAATAATTGCTGGTTCAAACAACAAGTATTAAACCCATCAGCCATTGAGAACCGCGGCAATTTTAGCGTTTGCTCCAGACTGTATTGACTACTTGTAGTCGACTGGTATTTCTCGATTCCCAGCATCATATCTAGTTATCACTAGCATCTGACCCATACTGAGATCCCCCATCGCACTCCCATTAAAGATGGGACGATCCGCGGATCTTAGTCTGGCCAAAGCTGGACTTTCACAAACAATATGTGTCCTCCAGTCTGAAGATATCATTCTTTGCGACGCCAATTCAACTCAAGGTCATAGCGCAGAACCCCTCGCCCCGCTCGACCTGTGGGCTCCTTGAGCACCATACAAGTTTGCCTATAGGTCGTTAAACTCCTGCACCTGTTACGACCAACGGAATCCAACCACCGCATGACCCCAGCTCTGATCATCCCACATCTCAGGGGAAATCTAGGCTTCGGTAGATAGAGTTCATCCGCCACCGCTTTTCGCCTAATGCCGGTCTGCGTCAGACCCACATCAGTACCTGAGCCACACCTAATGAGTCTGTGGACAATCTCCAGCTCCAATTCAGAGAACGCCTTCATCCTCTGCATGCATCCAATGACAGACACATTTTCAAGTGTAATAACAATATTCTTCCCCTTCACCTGAACCTTAATCATGTGAACCTCAATCAAGTGAACTTCAATCAAGTGATCCAATACGTCCATCAATCCGCACATCTGTGCCTGGTATACAGACACATACTACCGTATGCGTAGCGCGCAAGAGAGCGACTTCTCATCAGAGAAGACACCCTCTATGTAATACTGCATGCCGCCATGTTACAATCCTCAATGAGAGTCCAATGTGGCCTCCCGATCATACTCCTTCGGTCTATACGTCGCAAGGTCATGTGAGATTCTGGAACCCCATCACTCCACATCCGCAATATTGCCACTACGGCCGATCTCTTCACGAAGAAATTCAAGGCCGGCAATGCAATTAGCGCCGCAAATCATTGGGGGTGCTGATTGCGAGTAGTCAGCGTGTTGGCTCTGCAACCAGAAAGATCCAGGTTCGATTCCCAGCCGGGTCAAATCAGAAAATGGTTTTTTCTGAGTTTTCTATGCTACAGCACCCTCCTTCGTTGGTGTTTGAGCAATAAAACGTCGGCGAAGTAAAATAATAAATAAAATGGCTCCATTAACTTAAAAATAATGCGTCAAAAAACATCAAAGACGCCGCAACTTTGCTTTATAATTTACACGCAACTGCAGAGTTGTGCAAGAATTAAGCTCTATCTTCCTACCACTTTCACCACCTGTCTATTTCTTCCCTATCCTTCTCTAGTTCTTCTAGTTCCAGTGCAATGCATTGCATATGTAGGGGATAGCCCCTGAGTACTGGTCCAAGATAACAAAAAAAAATAAAAAATAAAATACCAAAGCAGTCAATCCTCTACACTTCGTCCATCTTACGCTTAGCAGTCACCTGTCACCACACAACCAATGCGTAAGCCGGTGACGGAGGGTTCACTGTAACTTTTTTTTTTTTTTAAGTTTAAAAGTACACGCTTGGAATATCTTATTAAAATTTTAAGTTTAACCTGTTCGAAGACATTAATTCGTCTTATTTCTTGTTGAAATTACTGTTTTTTTCTTCATTATTATCGGACAATTCTATCGGGCATTAAAGTCTGGAATGAGTCATTGTCAATTTATAATTTTTTAGTCACATTGTCTATTTTTTTTTTTGTAATCTTTATCAATAATTATAAGTTCAATCACATGCAATGGTGTCTGTTCTTTTCTCAAGCAAATAAGTAATTCTCATTGAATTGCTGCTTTTCTACAAATTGCCAAAAGTGAATGTCCTACTTATAATTACCATATTTAAATGTATGTATGTTGATAGACATCCATGCATGTATGTATATGCGTAGGTAGATATGGATATGAAAAGAATATATATTTCATTTCAATAAGTATTTGCTAAGTGATCTTCCTTTCAAATTAAGAAACAATATTAATTGCAGTCCGAATATTAACACTCATTTTAATCCATTAACGCCAGTTACTGCAGGGGGTTTTTAAACCGTACTAGTATTTCGCTACACCGCAATTATATACAACTAGTTTAACTCTTTGCGCCGCTACACCACTTACATACATACTTATCTAATCTCGCCCACTTTCTGTATAGATATTGTTACGGTGACAATGCTTTTGGGATTCTTATTCAATCGCTCTTAGTTGCTGAGATATTATGTTATCGGTTTGAACCATTTTTACCCTTTATTACACCTTCAACATTAGATTATCCAAAAATACCGAATTTCAACCGAAAAAAATGTAACGGAATTTTTCTATATGAAAAAAGGATTTTGGAGCAAACGATGAAGTAGGGCACTTAGACCCCACCCTCCCCCAAAAATTTCTAATAAAAATTAAAAAAAGATTTTGAAAATGGGTTTACAAATGGCAAAAATATTTGAGAATCTATTTTTGGTGCGGCACTTAGCACCCCTGCCCACAATTTCCAAAAAAATAACCATTTTAGTGAACCTTTTCCATGCAGATTGGTTCACAAATAACAATAATAATCAATTGTTGTGACGAGCAAATTGGGCCAAAAACCTTTAACCCCCCTCAAAAAAAAATTTAAAAATTTCACATTTAGTACACCTTTTCCATATTTAAAGTATTTTGAAATGGCGAAGTCATGTTCGTTTATATTATAAAATCTGTTGAAAACTGGTACACCCAGTCGGCGTGGTCAAAAATGTATCATTTAATTCATTCCAGTTAAATGTGTTGAAAATTTCAGAAAGAGCGTTTCACATTCCGTTTAATATCAGTGGAACTGCTTGTTTGCAACGCAAACTCCGAGTTGAAACGCCCTAAATAAAAAATAATTAATTTGCTGTCGACATAACAATTCATTTGGGAAAAAAAAAAAAAAAAAAACAGAAATTATTGCGTTCTTTTTTGTATTTGCTTAAACAGGTGAAATATAAACGACAACAAAAAGGCGAAATGCCTTCAGCACAACACAACACAAAAAAAAACAAACAATTGTTTATATAACAAAAAATTTAGAAATACAGTTAATTAGTTGTTGTATACGATATTTAATCTAAAATAATTTCAGCAAATGCTAATTTTAAAATTGACTTTGTTTACTTTCAGAACAGAACGAAAAAAACATCTACAAATAAAAGAACCATTTCAATATGGAGACTGAATCTTTAAATCGCAAGAAATCTTCGCGTAAAAATTCCATTGTCAATGGCAATGGAGAAACAGCGTCCAAAGCAGAAAACTCCGATGGTGGTGGTGGTGGTAGTGGAGGTGGCGAAGTAACGCTTAAAGCCAAAATGAGTCTCCTCAATGGTTGCACTGTTATTGTCGGCTCCATTATTGGTTCGGGTATTTTTGTCTCACCCACAGGTGTTCTCATGAAAACTGGCAGTGTAAATTTGGCTTTAATTGTTTGGGTGGTTTCGGGTCTATTTTCTATGGTGAGTTTTATTTGAAAATAAAAACTATTTTCTTTTTAAAAAAATTTTTTTCTCGATTTATGCAGATATAAACTAGACCATAAATTAGAGTAAATGGTAAACGCTAAATAATTGTTGAATGAATTAAGATATTTGCAATAAAGGGTGTCCCAAGCAATAAAGCAAAATTTACTTATGACGGAGAATTAAAAAAAAATTCTTTCATTCCCATAACTAAAAACTCCTTTAAAAATTATAAATAATTCAATTATACTTTTAAAAGAAAAGATTTAAAAACTTCAAATAATTGATTAAATAATAAGGCAAAGGCAGTTGATATGTAAAGTTCGTCCCAAAGTTGACTCCACGTATCTCCAACAAATATTTTTTTTGTTAGGAAATTCAGTCTAAAGTTTCATACAACAAAAATATACGTTGAAAAAGTGGTCTAATATTTGTGTCAGATATTTTGTGTTTAGTTATTTATCGATTTATTAAAAATATAATAAAGTCATAGAATAGAAATTTAAAGTTATAATCAGTTTTTTGTATATTTGGAAATATTTTATAATTTAGAGTTTAAAAAAAAATTTTTTTTTTTTTTTTTTTTTTTTTTTTTTCCCATGTTATTTTTGAATTTTGGATCTTTCAATATGAAATTAACAAAATGTGTTCAAATCTTAATCTAAAAATATACTATAAAAAAAAAAATAGTTTCCATTGCCACTGCAATTTCAACCCAATGGTTACACAGAATTTTCATCCAATCAGATCAAACGTTTGGGTCCTTTTGAGTCTTCTGTGACCCTCAAAGACCAGCAATTCTCTAGCAAGTGGATTGGGATGCACCGTGATCTTCGTCCTATACTTCGTACAGACTTTTTTAATTTCATCATTAATTGATGGAATTTTTAGATCCCTGTGGATATTTACATTTTTCATGTACCATGGAGCACCTGTGATTATTCGTAAAATTTTTGACTGTCTTCTTTGTAATTTTGCAACATTTGATGCGGAAGCAGTTCCCCACAGCTGAACGCCATATAGCCATATGGGCTTTAAAATCGCCTTATACAACAGCACCTTCATATCTAGGCCTAGTGCAGAGTGTCGTCCTATAAGCCAGTAAAGCTGCGCAGTTTTCAACTTCAGTTGAGTGATTTTGGCCGCTATGTGACTAGTCCACGTAAGACGTCTATCGAGATGAATACCAAGATATTTTACGTGGTTGCTCTCAGGTATTGTAACACCGTTTATCGTGATGGGAGGACAATTGTCCCTTCTCAGAGTAAACGTAATGTGGACGCACTTTGAAGCATTTACTTTTATCTTCCACTTTGATAACCATTTTTCCAATCGGTTCAAATGCGCTTGAAGATGTTGGCTTGCTACTGCTGCATTCTTGTGTATGCTTAGAAAAGCAGTATCATCCGCGAAAGTTGATGTATGCGTCAATTGACTTGTAGGCATATCCGCAGTAAATAAAATGTACAGAAAAGGACCAAGGATACTTCCCTGTGGTACACCAGCATGGATATTTTTAATGGAAGATATCACCGATTTCGACCTTATATGAAAAGATCTATTAGTTATGTAATTTTTGAACAATTTGTGAACGTTTTCCGGTAGCAAGTTTACAATTTTGTGCATCAAACCGTCGTGCCAGACTTTGTCGAACGCTTGAGATATATCAATAAAAAGTGCCGAACAGTATTCTTTATTCTCGAAAGCCGATCGGACAAGGTTTGTTATTCTGTGTACTTGTGCCACAGTGCTGTGCATTTTCCGGAATCCAAATTGGTGATGTGGGATAACAGAATTAGTGTCAACGTGGTGCCGTAGTTTCTCGAGAATCAATTTTTCAAAAAGTTTGGACAGTATCGGCAATAAGCTTATTGGACGATAAGAAGATACTTGCGTAACATCTTTACCTGGCTTAGGAATCATTACGATTTCTGAGTGTTTCCATGCTTTCGGAAACGTACCCAACCTCAACATAGAATTGAAAATAAAGAGAATCAGCCTCAATGCTGATTGTGGCAGATTAGTTATCATTGCTCCTGTGATTTTGTCACTGCCTGGAGCTTTTCTGGCTTTTAACGTTTTTATAGCAGATTCGACTTCAGCAAATCGGAATTTCAGTGGACGTTGTACTCTTTCGTTTATGACAATCGGCGCAATACGGGAAGCGGTTACATTTGGTGTAAATACGTTTTCCAGGTGGTTGGCGAATTCCTCAATTTTCTCCTCTGTACTCTGTGCAAATTCACCATTATGTAACCTTATTGGGGCCTCGTAGGAAGTAGGTTGTTTCATTTTTTTTGTAGCTCTCCACAAACTATAATCTGTTTGCTCTGTTGTGTCCAACCTTTGCAGATATTCATTCAGTTGAAATTCTTTGTCCTCTTTCAGCAAAACACGCAGTTTCCGTTGGCATTTATTTAGTTGTGCCTTTAAGCCAGGTGAACGGAGCTCCTGCCACTGACGCCTCAACTGTCTTTTATGCCTTATCAGGGACTCAACGGTAGCATTACTGTTGTAGTGACGCCTGCTTCTTATCAAAACGTTTGATGCGGAAACTGCTGTCGCTTCTTTCAGGATGTTTGTTGTGAGGATTACAGCATCCTCTACTTCAGACTCCGATTTCAAAGACAAGTGTTGTGGCAAGTGGGTACTAATGTACATTTTGTACTTTAGCCAATTTATATGTTTTTTATGATAACACTTATTCTGCTCTGCATTTTCAGAAGCGCGAAAAAAATTCAAAAAAGTAGGTGAATGATCCGACGAAAGATCCAAAGACGGAACCAAATGAAATAGTTCTCTTCTTATGCTGCGAGTGACCGCAAAGTCGATCACATCTGGAATTTTATTAATGTCTGTAGGCCAGTATGTGGGTTGACCTGCAGATATTGCGTCCAAATTGTGAAGGGATATCGCATCAAAAAGTTGCCTTCCTCTTGGTGAAATAAGTCTAGAACCCCAAAAGGTGTGTTTTGCATTAAAATCACCCGCTGCAATAAACTTTGTTCCTAACGTTTGAAAAAAGTTCCAAAATTGATCCGTAGTAATGGAGTGTCTGGGTGGACAATAAACGGCAGAAATCGATGTACCACAACGTGGTAACCTTATGGTGGTGGCTTGTATGTGATCCGTCGAAAATTCTGGTAGGGGAAAATGGGCAACATCTCTGTGAACCAGTATTGCTGTCCCTCCACAAGCTCTGCCACTTGGATGCTTTGTGTCATAATTATAATAATTTTTTATTTTGAAACAGTTCTTTTGAGTAAAATGTGTTTCGGATACGAGAAGTACATCAACTTGTTGTGATTGTAGGAACTGTTGCACTTCATACTTGTGCTGGCTCAGGCCATTAGCATTCCAAAAACAAATTTTCAGCGTATCCATTATTTTTTGTTCAACAAAATTTGCATCAGCATGCTCTGGTTTTGCAGCATTTGCTGGAACATACCCTGCATGTTGGACATAAAACTGTTCATAGTGTCTATCAATTTCTCGATGGCACTTTGAGTGTCGGGCAGTGGTTTGTGCTCACCTTCCTTCAAAACGTTTGCATACGAGTTAACTCGATGACTTTCTTGCGATGTATTACCTTTCTTCAACGTTTCAGCGAAACTAACGTGTTGCACATTTGTACCCTGAGCTCTTTGAGTTGCGCGGGCAGAAGTTGTTGGCAAATTAGGAAAATTAGTTTCCTTATACTCGAGTGGTACTGGCACTGATCTTCTTGCCTTGTTTGAATTTTTTAGTTGCAAAAACACTTTGCAACCACGATAATTGGCGGTGTGTTTTTCACCACAATTACCGCACTTTCTCACATTCGTGTCAGATTTCGGGTGTGGGCATTCCAAAGATTTGTGAATGTCTCCACATCTCACACATACGGATGGTAATTTACAAAAAGATTTTGTATGTCCAAACTCCTGACAATTTTGGCACTGAGGCGGACCCTTACGCTTAATTGGTTCCTCTACGACAATTCTTCGGTTCAATAAGAATTTTAAATTGTAAATGGGGTGAGTTTCATTTTTTTTCAATTTAGTTGAGTCGAAAGCAACTTCAACTTTAAACATTGGCTGAGGAATTTTCTCTCGGTTAATTATATTGAAAATTGATTTAGCATCGAACCCCGCATTCTTCAGGGCATCTTTAATATCCTCAGTCGGCACAGAATTGTCAATACCTTTAATGACCACCACTAAGCCCTTTGCACTCTTCAATTGGTAAGTGTAGTAACCTTTTTTTTCCGCATCAAAATTGTTCACTATGGCCCTATAGCCTTTCTCGCTGTCGGCCTGAATCTTTGTCTCCAGCACGTTACCTTTGCGAATAGAGACCACGTAAAAGTGATCTTTACCTATCAACTTTGACAATTTACTCACCAAAGAATTAGTACACACTTCTCGCAAATATATTGGTGGCGGTTTTATTGCTCTTTGCTCTGGCTTTTCCGTATTGTTATTGGCCATTTTGCCAAGAATGGCAAACCTATTTTGACCCTCATTGGTTCGTGGCATTTTAGGGTCGGGTTCAGTATTGGCGGCCCTAGGACTGGATTTACGCTTAGTGATCGTGATGTAGCGGTCCATTCCAGTAGGTATTTTATGGCTTGAAAAATTTGAACACGACGGAAGATCCGTACTTTTATTTATGGGAGAAAATGGGCGCGATACAATTATTTTATCTTCTGTACACTTATTCAAATTTGAATCACTTGCACTTTTTTCAGCAAAAATTGGACCAGTGGTCGGTTTCAGGGTTAAATAATCTCTATTGCATTTAGGATCGTAAATATTCTCACTACTCTTGCTTTCAGAGTTGACAATTATGTATGCATGTCTGCCGTTTTGTTTTTTCACATTTGCTTTGTTCGAGCAATCGCTTGCACTCATATAGAAAACAATGCACTGTACTGTAATGCCACGTACTGTTGTTGTTGTTGTTTATGTTTGAGTAGTATTTGTTGGTTTGTTTAAATTTATTTTTATATGTATTGTTTGTGATAGTTCTATTTTATATTTGTTATGTTTTTATATTTTAATATTTATTTGTGTTTAGTAAAAACTTCACTTTATGTTTTCTGTTTTCTTTTTTCTTTATGTGTGTTTAGAAATGTCCAGTTTGTATGTTTTAACACAACACTATTTATTTACAGAATTTTCAAAAAATTAACTGCTCCTAATTCCTTATTCCGATCAGGGACTATGATACACCGTTGGAAAGCTCAGAAAACGCCCTTTCCAACGATACTATCCGCTAATTTTCCCAATCAAAAATGTACGAGTTATTAATTCAATTAATTCAAAAATTTGTACCGATCACACACACGCACACGTATATTTATAGCATTTGTTTTTTTTATATATATATAAGTACATATATAAGTACATATAGAATATATGCACACAGTTTTATTAACAATTGCGGCTTTATTTCACGATTTTCATTAAAAATAATAGTTGAATATTATTAATTTCACTAATAAAATTGACTAATAAAAAAGGCAGTAGTTTTTTATCTCCACATATATGCACTATACTTAGCAAGGATTATAATGAGGTTGTGAGCAGCTTTTTACTTACGTACATACACGTTCAAGGCTCTTTTACATTGTAATACTGAGTAATACGACATGTCAAAAACTTAAATCAAAAGGGCAAAGTAGAATAGTGTAAAAACAATATGTTATGAATTTCACCAAAGTACGGATGGGAATTTGAAAGTCGAATGGTTCTCAGCATTTTTTATAAATGTTCAAAAAGCTAATACTTTTCATTTTATCAGGAATGTGTTTCTGTGTAAGCAACAAAAGAAAATAAATAATGCTACACGCATCAATATTGCGCTTCAATATTTGTATTTGTGTGCGTTTGTTTTCAAAAAATAGTTTAATAAATAAAAAATAAAAAAAAAACAGATATATATTTTTCCGACGGTAACTACTATAGTGTGCCTCTGACTGATTTTTTCACGATGTTTTCTGATGTTCTTACTACTTATACTTTACATTTTATTTCAAGTGTGATAGTGCGAAAGCGAAATGTAATATTACTTTAGATTTTTTGGCAGTCGCACCAAATCGCATTAGATTTCTCTCTCGCAAAGTATTCTGAAAGTCGTAAGACTTGTATTATTGTGTGAAAGGGGCTTTAACTAAACATTTTACATCAACGTAACGTGCGTTTTAATGATTTTTTTAACTTCTCATTTTGCTCACATACATACTCGTATGTACGTACGTGAAGATAACTTATTATTTATTTTTATAAACATACGTGGGGATAACTCAAGTTTTTTCTTCCAATAAAAAATTTCTTATAATTTTTATCGTATATCTATAATAATGTCACTTACCATATTAAAAGGCGTTAAATTTTATTCGAAAGTGGATGCACAATAAAACGCATTCATAATATCGCAAAAGCCATAAGAGATAGAAACCTGGGGACTGCACAGATCGATAGATCTATAAAATTTACAATAAGAAGCGGTCTTATCACATTCGGTACGACGATATGTCTACAATATTAGAGATAGACAATGCCAAAAATTTTCTTTCTCCATGTTTACAAATATTCAATGTTTATGAAGCGCGTTCGCAATGCAAACAGAAAAAACCATCGTGTAAAATTTGGCAAATATGGTTACGCACGACATTTTTGTTCCATCTGACATGCTAAATTTCCAACTGAAAAAGTCAAGTCATGTCATGACATGACAACATTTCTCAATTAGCGATCACGCTATTTTGATCTTGCAAAGGGTATCAGCTATTTTGATATGCTAAAAATTTTTGAAGGCAGCAAAAATGTAAAAGGAAAACCTGTTGGCAGAACCCGTTGACTCAACAACCAGAAGATCAACTGTTTAAGACTCGGGCAGTTCAAGTTTTTTCTATTGCGCCTGTGCTAAAAGCGGTCTCCAACGTAATATGAGAAATGGCTTCGCTTTAGCTGAAAAATTTATGCGTCAATATAACTGCAAAGACGAAGCAACTCCAATTTATAAATTCTCAGAAGCATGCAACTGCAGAGTGGTGTACGAATTAAGCTCTTTAACATTTCACCATCTGCCTCTCCCACATGCTATAAATTTTTAACTAGTTCCGGTACAATGCATTGCATGAGTAGGGACATTCCCTGAGCACTGGTTTAAGAAAGAATAAAAACGGCGCACAAAATCCCATCAACAAAATAAACGCAAAAGTTATATTCAACATTGCCAGTAGAGATCGTTTGGAAACGGTTGTGAACGGCTTGTGGTATCATAAACGGCCTAAGCTTTGGGTTAAGTGGGGCGTTCTCCTTTGGGGAGGGTCCGCCACCTAACCTAACATACATTTGATACCAAAACTCATTAGTTGTCTATAAATTTGAGAGGCATGCAAAAGGTCCATACGAATCAATCAGATGTGCGAAATATGTCGTGTGAAACCGAGCTCAATGCAACAGTATTGCGTTCGATGACATGCCATACACAACATTGCAATCGTGCAATCATTGGAATTATTTATGTGCGTATTGTATAAGTAAAAGTCTTCTACTACGCACATGATCATTATTTCATTTAAATTTAAAATTTGGCTCACCCTTTTGTTAGTTTACTTATTATCGTTTGTAAGTACACAGCACAGATGTGAAACATTTGAGCAATTCTTGAGCAAATTTATTTATAAATAAAAATGTAATTGGGTCGTGGCTAGTTTGTGTATTTATCACTATTTTTATTTACCCCATATTTAAAATGTGAATGGAATTTATTACAGAAAGGTTATCTTGCTTGTATAACATTTCAATTAAAATTAGAGAATGTGATTAATTAATAATCAACATAGCCACTTTGGCAGCGAAATGGGAATATGTATTTCAATTAGAAAGAAAACCCATAACAAGTTACACATCTGGCCAGTGTGTTTGTGTGTCAACGGATTTTGCTCTGACAGAATGCTAGTTAAGCTTAGAAAAAGATTACAGCTCGCTAGTTTATCACTTGTTGTTTATCTGGACTAGAAAAATAAATAAACAAACGATTTAAAATTCATATTTTGTAAAGCAACAGTTTCTGCAATTGCATTTGTTATTTTTGTATAATTAAATTCACTATTTACAATTTACAATTGAGATGTAAAATAATTACAATTCAAGGATTCATGCAAATTCGTGTCATCTAATTGCAAGTGAAATACACGAAATGCTGCTCTTTTTCTTCGCACAGTGTTGATTTCATTTCAATTTGTGATTCTTACAAAAGACAAATTAATTAGACTTTTTATTAAAAATTAAATATCAGCTTGAGAAACAATATTGTAACGTGACCTAAAATTTGCGTGTAATTACCGATTGGATCGAATATACACAAACAGTAAACAAAACCAAACTGGATCGGAAACATTTACACACATGATAAGCAGGTTTGTTAATAATCGAACATGTAGCCATTTTTATTATTATTTTACGACGAAGGGGGGCGTTCTGATGTGATTGTGGATTGCTATCAGATGAAGCCGGTATTGTTCAGTGACCAGTGACTATGCCTTCGCCACTGAAACCTTCCGACAACAACTGACACACTAATGCACATCTGAATAATGCGAGGTTTTTTTTTTTAATTTTAGTCTGAAACTGGGGTCTGTTTTGGTTTTGTAGTCAACGTGCATAATTCAGTCTAAAAAAGCACCCGTTAGATACTTATGTACATAAATGTGTATATTTGCCTATCAGACTGTCATCTACACTGTATAGTCGCTCGTATAAGAAAATAACTTGAAAAATTCTTAATATTAATAAAGGAATTGTACACCATCAGCAGCATTCACATTTAATAAGAAAATGCCAAAGTGTGTAGAGTGGATCCTTAAATTCGCTGCACACACACACATACACACAGAACACATACACACACAAAACACACGCAATTTAAATTGATGTATGTACATATTTTACAGGAATGAATGAATGAAGAAATAAAGAAAATTTTCGTTTAAGAATGTGACTCCCACAATGTGACGACGAAGCACCAACTATGCACCTAAAATCTCATATTAAAGTTAATGTTCGTAATGGTATGGTGATGAATAAAAGAAGAGTTATTAAACTAAATGGAAATCATCAACTTCAAGGATCCCAAAAGGATAATTATTTCCAAGTTATTTAAAAAACATTCGTTCGAATTCAATACAAGTGAGCGTCAGTCAGTTTGATAAAGAATCAAGTTCTTATTTGCCTTTTGCATTTTATTTATATGCCAATCGTTGTGTGCGTTGCAAAGGGTTCACGGCTTTTAAAAAAAAATTTTAAAATTTTTAGCTGCAAATAAGTTATTTTACAATCCTCTTCTATTTATATTTCTTTTAGTTATTATATTCTGCATACTTATTGGGCAAAATTCGCCAAAAGTTACCAACACATAAAGTTACTTCCGTTTTTAGTTTTGTAGCGTGCTTCTGTGATCAATTATTTTGCAACCAATACCTATTAATAAATTATGTTTTATGTCACTCGACAATACAGTTAAATCACACTAAACACTATTGTTAAGTTGAAGGTATGTATCTCGTTGGAAAGACCAACAAAATTTTACCTTTTAATTCCAATGTAACGTTCGTCACGCAGGATTTATCTATTCTGCTCTACATTATGCAATAAGTGGCGCAATATTTTCATTAGCTTGCAATAAAAACTAAATATAACCAATGTTGACAACACACTTCCCAGTCTATTGCACTTACTTCTGCAAGAAAATGCTACAAAAAAAAAAAAAAAACAAACATTACTCGGCAAATTTCGTTACGTGAAGTTTTCAGAGACATTGGAAATAAATTTATAATTATTGCTCATTTCGTTACGTTTTATGTTCTCAAGAATTATTTTAACCAAAAAAAAAAAAAAAACTGCAATTCTAATTACGAATATTTATTTATCCATAAAGTGGATATTCTACATAAGTACTGCGTAGAGCGAACTTTTCAGTTTAACGAACAATCCTGACAAGGTGTTGGTTCGTTAAACACAAAAACTGCTGAATATTGCCATTCTTTCGGATGTATGAGTACAATAAAAAACTAAAGTATTTATAATTTTCCGAATATATTGTGCCATATTCGAATATGATATACACATTCGCAATATTATTGTACAATAAATACAAAAAATTTCACAATTATGCTACAAATGTAAGGGTTGCTTTAGCCCCAATAAAAAAAATGAAATACTACACATGACGTATGCCGTGGGTGACCGATCTACCCACGCACCATTAAAATATTAGTAAAATTAATTATTAATGAACTTGAAATATTTTCTATTTGATTAAAGGTTGGTGCTTATTGCTATGCCGAATTGGGTACGATGATAACGAAATCTGGGGCCGATTATGCGTACATTATGGAAACATTTGGTCCATTTATGGCATTTATACGTCTATGGATAGAGTGTATGATAGTGCGTCCATGTTCGCAGGCCATTGTTGCTCTAACATTTAGTGTTTACGTTCTGAAACCCTTCTTTCCCGAGTGTTCGCCGCCTGATGATTCAACAAGGCTGCTGGCGGTATGCTGTATATGTAAGTTAATATTGAACCATTTGCATACATACATACATATGTACATCCATACATATGTACATACATACATACACGTTAACATAAATTATTTTTATGTAATTTAATTCACAATTGTAATTGAAACATAATTAAAGAATGCCATTCACCCAAATTCGATTTTGAAGTCCCTTATCATTTACCTCCGATTTTAATTGTGTACATTTCTTTGTCTAATACAAACATTAGATACGTAAGTGCTTCTTAATAAGCACAATTTAAAATTGTTTACAATACGTATTACAATTGTGTTTGCCGTTCTTGACCCAAAGATTAAGCATTCATTGTTTTCCTACCGATTTCTCTATTAATCGCTATTGAGAATCTATAACCAGAAATAAATAAAATTTACAAATTATTTTAATTATTTCGTGTATGTGCGTGTGTTTGTGCGAATCTACAGCACCAGTTGCAGCAAAATGGGCTGTTTGGCATTCACCAGCGATCACAACAAAATTCATTTCAATTCTTGTATTTGCTGCATGCTGCATAATTTGTAAAAAAAAAATACATTTTAATAGACAAAATGTAATATCTATAACAACCAGTGCAAATAATTGTTCTGTAAAAGTCTTTTGTATTCAATTTTATTTCATTCCTGTTTTAAAGTCCAGCATTATGTAAATCGCTGAAACTCTTACATCATACAATCTAAACAAAGATTCTCCGGAATTGTAATCATTTAATGTTTAATAAACCGAATAAATGAAATATAGTACAACTACTATAATAATTGCAAGAGATTGCAATAAAATTTAAGAAAAACTTGATGCTGGCTGGTTAAATTCCAATGGGAAAAGGAACGAAAGAACTCGTAACCCTGAACTCATAAATAAATTCTATTTATCAGTTGACTATGGCCTGCCGACTTTGATTTGGGAGAAATGTTTAAAATGTTGCAAAAATTATTGATTTAATTACAAGAATATTATCTTATCAATATATTTATTGGCCAAAAACATATATAAATTAATTGTTAGAATTTTTTTTGTACCACGAACATTTTAAATTTCCTTTTTGTCTTGCATGTCATAAGCGAACCAACGATATCGTCCGACTATCGTTCGAGATCGGTGAACAGGCCGTTAATTACTGAAAACAAATCAATTTATTTGTTTAATTTAATTTAATTTGTTTGTTTTTTTTCAAATATGAGATCTTTGGAGAGGTTGCTTCACACATCTCATCATAAGTTTGAAACCCCGTATTCGATTTTATTACGCAAAATATCAAAAAATTATAAATTATGCCAGCTTTAAGTTATTCGAATATACATAATTTTACATTTATTAAAATTTTTCAACTATTTTTAACTGTTTTAACAAATTAATGGTTTGAAATATATTATAAATATCACTTATTTTAATTCATCATTTACCTTTTTTAAAATTAGGAGCAGGAGGGCGATAGGGGGAAATTTTTACCCCCCAAAAAACGTTCAAACCGATTTAAATGATATTTAGAACATACATAGATAGATTTGCGTCTAAAAATTCACATAGGCTATGTACATTTTCAAAAGTAGAACCAGGAGGGCGACAGGGGGAAATTTCTGTCTCTCCAAAACTGCGTAGCCGATTTTGAGGAACTTTAAAACTAGGATGTATTTGAGTTCAAAAGGCACATTGGCGATTAATTTTTTTAAAACGAGAACAATGAGGGAACGTAGGGGTAATTTCCGCCCTAAGAGACCATAATTTAAATCAATCTATGTTTCTGCGTCTAGAAGGGCACATATGGTACAGATATACTTTTTAAACAGGACCAGGAGGGGACGTAGGGGTAAGATATGCCTCTCCGAAACTGTATAACCGATGGAGATAAAAACGGGAGCGAAGCCACAGATAAAAGCCAGCTATTTTAATAAAAAAAAAATTTTTTTTCAATTAAACCTTTACGAATTGTTGTGTTTATTTTTTTATCAATACTGCGGTGGTACCTATTTCAGTAAAAATATAAGATGTACGTATGTATGAATTTAGTAATTGAACACGGATTTTATTTCGTTCTGTGTACACATAGATAAAAGTCTTTACGTTCTATTTTATAAATTTTATATATATAATTTTTCTTTCTTTAATTTAAGGTGTCTTAACATTCATTAACTGCTGGGATGTCAAATGGGCTACCGCTGTCCAAGATATCTTCACATATGCCAAAGTAAGCTACAGCACAAGACATTAGACAAATAAATATTTATTACATTTGGAATTTGCTTTCTCAATTCAATAACAAAGAGATAAAATACATTCAAATACATAGTTTAATTTGCATATGTTGCTATACATTTTCAGCTACTGGCCTTATTTGTCATCATTGCATCCGGTCTATATCAATTGTATTTAGGGCATACGGAATATTTCACATTTGAAAATACAGATACTAAAATCACATCTCTGGCACTGTCGTTCTATTCAGGGCTGTTTGCGTACAACGGTTGGTAAGTAAATAAAAAATCAAAATAATCTTGACGATACTCACTGACGTCTAGCGAGGGAGTGTGGGTTATTATGGGTGACTGTTGATTTTGTTACTGGTGTTGTTAAATGCATATCGTTCATTTACTCAAACAACAGCACAAGTCAAAAAAAAAATTGTTTTATAAAAACCGTATTTAAAGTTTTCCTTTTACACACCACTTAATGGAGAAATTAAAAAATAGTCTTCTGTCACGAAGAGAATTTTTCAGCTTTCTGTATGAATTCTTTACACAAGATAAAAGGCCATATGAAAAATTATTCTGCATTATTAAGCCGCAAAATGTATTTTTTGATTTATGACGTTGTTTAAATAAATGAGCGGTATGTTGTTAAGAGACTTGATGACGAATAAAAATTAGTTTTGAGAGAAAGTAATCGTATTTACAAAACATAGGCGAAACATAGTGACATGACAAAGGAAAATGTATAAAATTAATAAAACTCGAGTAAAGTGCAAGCAAAGTAAAAGATTTTCATTTTTATTTACGTGAATTGACAAATTGCTTTCACTGGTTGTCAATTGTTAAAAACCAAAAAAAAATTTATGTTTTTTTTTTATTCCAGGAACTATTTGAATTTCATCATTGAAGAACTGAAGGATCCTGTGAAGAATTTACCTCGTGCTATTGCCATCTCGTGTACGCTGGTTACTGTGGTTTATGTCTTAGCTAATGTTTCGTTTTACACACTGCTATCGCCTGAAGAAGTGCTAGGCTCTGAAGCTGTGGCCGTAACTTATGCCGAAAAAGCTTTTGGCGTTATTGCTTGGACCATACCCGGTAGAGTTATTAAAAATTACCCCTCCGATTTACAAAATTTAATGAAAAAAATTTCTATTAGTTTTTGTGGCTCTGTCAACGTTCGGTGCTGTCAATGGTATTTTACTGACTTCTTCACGTTTGTTTTATGCTGGTGCCAATGAAGGTCAAATGCCCGAAATTTTAACAATGATTCAAATTCAACGTTTTACACCGACACCCGCGGTACTCGCAATGGCATTATTGTCAATGTTGTACCTGACGGTTTCCGACATTTTTGCTTTAATTAATTACGTTGGTTTCGCTACATGGGTAAGCGACTCAAGAAATTCCTTATTAATTTCAATCAATATGTTAAATTAAAATCCTTATTATTATTACAATATGCTCAGTTAAGTATTGGAGTTGCTGTTCTATGTTTGCCATGGTTGCGTTGGGCTCAACCCAATTTACCACGTCCAATACGTGTACCTTTAGTCTTCCCTGTTATATATTTGATTGCCACCGTTTTTGTAACTGTCGTTCCCATGTATGCCAGTCCAGTTGAAACTGGTTACGGCTTATTAATGATCTTGTCTAGTATACCCGTTTATTTGGTATTTGTTGCGTGGAAAAACAAGCCGATGTGGTTCCAAAAAACCATGGGTAAGTACCCGAATTCTTTGGCATGTTCTAATAAGACATATATTCATATTTAATGGAAGTTTGCTAATCATCCGGCTATTTTATTATATACATATGTATATGGAATCTTGCACACATTTTATTTTGTTTATATATTTTATAATTTCATGATTTCATAATCCTAATCCATACTTTGAACTTATTTTATAGGTGGACTTACGCAAGCTTTACAAAAAATGATGATGGTTGTACGACCCAAAAGTTCCTCAAAGGTTTTTATTTAAATTTTATTCTTTTTATTTCTTTAATTTCTTTTTTATTTTTCCCCTCTTATTATTTTTATTACAAAAATATTTATTCAAAGAACACCATTAGTATGGTGTTTTCTTTTCAACCAAAAGTGCATTGCATTTCTTACCCAATTTCGCCCTATTCTTCTGAAAGATTTGCATTTTATTGTTGCGTTATGAAGCCATTTCACTACGCGATAAAACCTAGCAATAAAGTGTAAATAAATTTAATAAATGCCATGCACTTTTCGAGAATCGAAATCACTATGAGTAAAATATTGGAATAAATATTTTATTAATAAAAGTGTTTTTTTGCTCGAATTCCTCTTTAAATGCACCTTTTTTTTAATATTGCATTTGATTTGCACTAATTTTATTGACGGACAATGACTGTAAGGGCCAATTTTTGACATCGTATTTATATTCAAGTGCTATTTAAATATGAAATTCCGTTTTTCACTGCTGCTTTTTATGTCGCGTATATATATATGATTACGAGTATCTTGTTTTGTTTATTTTTGTTTAATTTTATATATACGCGCAGAAAAGCGTATATTTATTACAATAAAAAAATTATATACAGAAAGAAGAGGTTTTTGTTAATTTTATTCACTTAAATTTAAATTACTTTTGCAATTGGAGTATTCACAAGGTAGTCATAAAGTTTTAAAATAACAATACGAAAAAATATGACTGCTATGAGTAACCCGTGATAATTTAGTGTTCTAATTCAAAAAATTCATTCTGCTGTTAAGAAAATAACACTTATTAATGTAATTAATTAAAATGGGCTAATGATCGATGACATACAGGCAGAAAAAAATTACATATGATAATTACTAAGAAAATAACTGAGCCAAAGACAAAAACTGTAAGTCACACTGTAAGACGAACACTAGCAAAACGGAAGAACATGCTATTTTCGAAAGATGCTGCACTTTCATTTTCAGCGTTCTTCGTGTTCTATCCACCGTGTATGGTTATGAGTAGATGTAAATTATTAGCTTTATATACATATGTATTTATTATTTTCTAAAAGTAGAATAGAATACGAGAATTGATTCCCCGTTATTTTGTTCTCTTTTAAATGAAGATCTAAATTCACCATCTCTAACTAACAATAGTCGTTGGCATTACTGGATTTTTGTTTCCATTAACCGTGTACACATGTCATATCAACATGCTAAAAACAATAAAATAATAATTAGAATTTTTAAATTTTAGTAAATAAGAGCTTCCATGTAATTCTTGTACTAATTCCATTTTCTATTAGAATTATAAAAATGTTCTTTTCGCACACAAAATTGTTGAAACAAATATTCGAAAACAGCTGTTACCCGTGATGTGAGCTGAATAATTTTTTAGACGGCGGCTACTTTATAAACGTTAAGTGGCTGCCAGCCGGATGAGTTACATAACCAAAATTTGCTCGCTTGCATGTATCAAAATATATTGTGGTTTTTTTCTTTCTTTCTTCTTATAAAAATAATTTAATATAAAGTTACAAAAATATGAACAATTTTTTAATATTGAATCATTTATAAGTAACGGCGGCTTGTTAATATTATCGCCGGCTCAACTGAAAAAGCAATAAACATAGCTCGAAAAGTTTTATATTTTATTTTTTTTGTTTGAAGCAGAACAACAATTTGTTTAAACTATTTTAAAATATTAAGACATTATGACAATATGACTTAATAACAGACATTGTGAATCTCCCAAATGTTTCTGTACCACATGATAACATTGCTAAACAGTGTTGTATTTGAAAACTATCATAATTTCATAGTACTACCGTACTTTTATAGCATTTAATTAGTAGTGAAAAACTGGAGCTATATTTATGAAAAAACAACTTAAATTTCAATGAAAATGAACTAAATACGTATTTAAATACACAGTCAAAAACTAGGCCGAAGACTTTTTCTCATAAATAACAAAATTTGAATACCTAATTGTTAAGTGTTCTGTTTTGCTCCATAGTGTATGTATTTTTAACGGCATGCTAAGCATAAGTACACATAGTTAATTAAAATTAAACTAAAATGAAAACTAATTAATTACATATTTCCTTTATTTCTTATATTCATAGTAAGTCTAACAAGATTTTTGCAGAAAGTCCTAATGGTTCTTGGCAAGACTAAACCCGCTCAGGTGTAAAAGCAACAAATAGAAGCATACATAGAAAATGTTACAAAAACAAAAAGAAGAAAAAAAGAGAGAAATTGCTTTGAAATTAACAGAATGGCATTTAATGATATTTATTTATTTTTAACGAAACATATTGTCTACGGCTTATTATTATGTGAATGCTTTATATTTAAGTTTTATTCTATATTATTTCTTTACTTTATATGTAGTTTCGAAAACAGAAACTGTACCCAGCTCCATGATGACCTTCAAAATTTACACTTCTCTCAGTGATTTAGAAAAAAAATTTATAAGTTTTTTTTTTTTATTTTTTATATGAAAATTATTTAAACAGTGTTTAGAATAAAAATTAACAGAAAAATATTTTCAACAAACTGCCACTATTATAACAATCCAACGTAAGAAATTAACGTTTTAGTACCCGCCCCCCCCCTCAGTGAAATGCATACTTACATAATTATAAACAATAGAATTTCATTTTAAATTATTAAAGCATTTTTGGGAAACATTATAGAACATATCCTTGACAAAAGAAACGAGTTACCTTCATTAAAAAAAAAAAAGAAAAACCCGAAAATAAATATATAAAATATTAGTTATTGTTTAATTGATTAGACAGTGTTTATAATTATATATACTTATTATGTATTGTTGTATTTAATTGTTAAAATTATTAAATGAATAACAAATTTGAGATTATGTTCAAGCAAAGTTATGTACTTTTACAAATAAAAAATTCATATTCTCATTAAAAAAAAACAGGATTGAAAAGAAGGAATAAAAATTGACGAAGAATTTTCTATAGATTTTAATTAAAATATTTATTATTTTTAAAAATATATATTTTTTTTTAATGTTTTTTTAGACCAGCATCGTTTATAACATTAGTTTGCTGGGCAGTTTATACAACAGATTTCTTATTCACTCATAAAACGTATATTATTATTAAATTTGAAATTAAAATTAGAAAATAACAACCTGAAATAAAATAACAAAATGTTTCGTAACGCTTTTTATAAAAAAAAAAACGTTTCTATTAAATTTTTATTTCAATTATATAATTATACATAAATCAGAAATTACTACTTATATTATAAGGGAAAAATAATTGTTGACAATAATAAACATATATGCATATACTACATATATAGCTATAGTACATACTGTATTATATTCTCAAAAATAAGTTAATTAAAATATAATCGAATTATTATTATTATAATTGGATGTGGCATTAATAAGAAAACCTCTCATTTATTTTCATTGTCAAAACGAAACTCTACAAATGTATTAAATTGATCATCATTTTGAAAGAAATAATAAATTAATCGACCAAAAATATATTATTAAGTCGTTTAAATTTTTAAACAAAGAAAAAATTCATAATTTCATCTTATTTCATTATATTGCATATAAATGTACTCGTACACATGTAGATGACTTTCTTAAAAATATCTCTACATATGAGTAGCTGAGGTGCAAAACTCGTTCGTTACACGTTATCTGAATTTTGAGAAAATGCGAAAGACATTTTCCGGCTGAATAAATTAACCAAATTAGTTGAATGCTTTCATCTAATTCTGAAATGTTATGCCATTCTTGATTAAAAGCCCAACAGTTGAAAAATCGAAAGTAATGGGAATATGGATAAATATTATATTTTAGTTTGTACCTTTCGCACTATACATAGTCCCATTAATGTGTTATTTTTCAACATTTGGAAATCGAGCACTGTCACTCTTACTATGTTAACTATGTCTCAACATTAATAAATAATATTGTTGCTCGAAGTGGCACTTAGGCGTGTCATATGTATGGGGACCAATCGTATAGCCAACTTCCAAATCTATTCAGTAGTGAAAGAATCATTAAAATTTCTCTAGCGGTTAACGAGTTAGATCGTTTTAGCTGTTTTAAATGAATTAGTGACTACTATGCGCTTCTTGTATAATACACGAAGAAAATAGTATAAATGTAACGCAATACCACACCAAGTATTCGGTTCGCAGTTAAGCACGCCTTTAAATTGTGAATTGTACCCGCACACTGCTTCACCTCTTGCTCCTTAGTGCACGTGCACGCTCCTTGGGCCTGCACTTGCAACATAACATAACATTGCAATCAAGGAAGACAAATGGACTACACCTAGTACGTAAAGTCAGGTGCAAATAAAGCACACCACATTGAACATTGTCTTTATTTGTGGGAAAGAAAAACCTTTCATAATTCTTATACCGCAATTCTCTGCAAATGTAAACACGATTTTCTTTCACAAAAATTTTACGTTAATATTTATGTTAAATTTTTTTAATAAAATTTTAAATTGTACTCTATGTATGTACATATGTAACGATTTTTACTGAATTTTACTTAACGCCTTTTGAGATGATAGGCGTATTGCTTGTAAATAGTTAACAACACTGACAAAAGAACCATTTCCCACTACTGAAGTGGTGAAAATATTTCAACATTTTAATAATTCACCACCATGGCTGCCAGATTTGACGATTTATCGTAATTTTTACGATTTTTGGTCCCGAGTTTTTGACGATTTTTTGCAGTATACTAAATATGTCATATCGAAGAAATTAAGCATTTCGTAAATGAGTCACATATAATTTTGCAAAATCAATTAAGCGCAGAAGGAATTTAACTAGGTAAGCATTTTTCGAGCATTTTTTGTGATGGCCTATACGACGTGAAGTTTTTTTGGTGGGTCTCCACATGGTTTAACATTGGCGCACCAAGCAACTGTTTTTGAAAATAATGAAATTATTCCATTATATGGCAGTTATATAGTTGCAGTTATGAAAAGTATAATGGTCGTCTTATTCAAATTCTATTTATCTGCTAAAATATCCAAATTAAATTAGTGAAAAGGTAATGGCTTTTTTTATGTGGATATATGTGATCTTAAATTGCGTGAATAAATTTTCTCTGTGTAAATTAATATATTTGTTGTTATTTTTCTATTGCTTTTATATAAATATCAAAAAAAAAAAATGTATTTAAAATGTATTTAAAATATACATTTTTCATTTTCAGATTTTTTCCACGATTTTTCAAACCTGAAATGACGATTTTTTTATATTTAATCTGGATTTTGACGATTTTTTTAAAGAATTTTAGCTGGCAGCCCTGTTCACAATGTAGGATTATTACAGACATGTTCAAGGCGAATTCATACCAGGTGGCTGCATTAGCTAATATTCTCATCAGCTGTTTTCTGTTCATTTGTCAAAGTTGCGTACTGTTTTGACAACTTCAATAAAATCTTTGTATTTGTAAACAAAATATGCTGTTGTTGTAGGGACGAATTCACCTGGTATGAATTCGCCTTGTTGGTTATTAACAGGGGTGCCAGTATCAAAAATTTATCCCCCAAAGTTGGGGATTTGCTAACTTATTTGAGAACGAACAATTTTGTTTGAAGATAGGGGATTTTCTTGGGCATACATGATTGTTATTTTATAGGCGGGAGTAACGATGGGAAGGGTAACGAGTACTCATGTGCATGTACTGCCAGTATGTTTTGCTTTCTCATTCTTAATTTGAAGGTACACACAAACTATATGTACATGTCGTCAACAAGACATAAATTGTATAAACATCAATGAGAGTTCAAAGAAGAAAAAGTACGAATCTTGTCAATAAAACATGAATCGTGTTACCACAGACTCAATAACTTATTATTTGTTTATTATGATTTATGATATTTAAGTAACTTTGCGGATATTTTCAAGTTTATTGGGGATGTTGAGAAAAAGTATCTGGCAGCTTTAGTTATTGAAAACAAAATACAAAAATAAATACCAAAAAAGAAAAAAACAGCGGCTGGAAAGTTCGACAAAGGAGAAAAAGAGAATTTCCGCAAAGGATAAATTTCTGTTTTACATTTTGTGAAAAGAGTATGTGAAGCAAAGACGTTTTGCAATATTTGAAAAAGAAAAATAATATTGTATAAAACAATTTGTAAGCATAAAGTAGATATTTTTAATAAACCAGATCAACTTGAGTGACGAAAGTTTGTATGAAGAACGCGGCTATCAACTGTGAGGAAATCAGTACAAGGAGCAGCTAATAAGAAATCTAGTAAGTCGCCGTTTTATGCAACGTGTTTAAATGCTTAACTGTTCAAATTTTATTTCATAACTATTAAAAATCAGTTGCAGTTCTGAAACAATAAAAATGGAAACCATTCAGGAGAGACAAACCCAAGAATTGGAAGCCATAAAGGTAGGATTTTTTATTTGCGTACAACATTTAAATGATTAAATTTGCTTTATTCCCCTTAATTAGTCAATTTATGGTACTGCTGTAGAAGATTTACGTTCCAGCAAAAAGAAGGGTAAATGGAAACCCACAAACATAAGGATTGAATTGACACCTTTAAGAGATTCATCTAATGTTTTAGGAGAGGCATATGTTAAAACAAAACTTCATATTCAATGTCCCGCCAAATATCCAACATTGTAAGTATTTTTTGCTGTGAATATCTTGCCAGTGTGTGTGCCGAATATTGTAAATAATGAAATATGCATATGTGACAGCGCATAGAGAAAGGGTAAAAAAAAGCAATTTTCACTTTTTTTTTTTTTTTTTGATGTGGACAACATCTGAGCATCGAATGAGACCGATCCCATGCCCCAAAAGTCTTCCCTCCCAGAGATATGCGCGTTTTATGAAAGTAAAGTACACCAAAGATACACGTATTTAAATCTTTAAAATTTACAATTTATTATTTTATGATATATAACACATTTACAAGTAAGAAATCTGCTATTTTGCTGTGGTTTCGTTGAGCTAAAATCACACCAAACAACACAAAAATCAATGTGATTTAGGGAACAGCATAAATCACAAGTTTGATTTTAAAATGGCATGTGATTCGAAATCACGTGATTATCAGAGGCCTGAATGTTATTTGTTATGTTTTTATACCTTTTTTAATACTTATTTTTTAACCTTTTTTATTTAAAAAACAATCTATATATTAAATTTCAAGCTCAAAGATTCGTCTTTATGTTTATCTGCTATACTTCGATATTTCGTTAACCATCGGTTAACATCTTCAGGAAAGTTTTATTATTCTTTATAAAAATTTTTTTAAACCATTTAAAAAATTATATTTGGAGATTTATACAGAGTGTCTGGTGGCAAATTTATATTTTTAATTACGATTATTTCAAAAAGTAATAAACGATGCAGAGGGAGGGTGGCGCCGTTGGAATTACCGATTGTGCAGATTTGTCAGTCACGATGTCGCAGTGGTCGAGTGAGCATCGCGCGTTCGTTGTGGAGACAGTTTTTAAGAGTAATGATTCTTACGTAATTGCTCGTCGACAATTTTGTTCAAAGTTCGGTATTTGATGAATAAGTGATGGACCGAGTGTAAATTCAATTCGTTTGTGGGTGCAGAGATGCCACGCAACTGCTTCGGCTATGAATGCCCCACGGCCAGCGCCCAGTCGATCTTCAAGGACTCCCGAAAACATTGAAAAGAAAGCATTTATCAAGTTATTTTAACCGTACGGTAATTAGACCTCCGAAAGGTAGGGAAGGACTTTAAATAGTTGTACGGTAATTTAAAATAAAAATTTAATTTTAACTTGAACAAAACTGTTCTCATAGAAACTACAGTTTCCATACACCTAATGCAAAATAATGCCAATTGCAGTTAATTTCTGCACGTTTCTGCCATACATATATGGAAAAATAACGATTTTTAACTTAGTTTTAATATTACAAAAATGCACACGTTGATTTTACTGAACGTACTATATTTTATTATTGCTGCATAAATACATATGTATGCACTGGTTTCTTTACTTTTTTGTTGTTTTGTGAATGAATATATTGAATTACAAATAGATATAAAGTAATAACACTAACTATTTAAGCTGCAGGTATTCTTAATATATGTAATATTTATTTTGATATTTAATATTTAAACAAAAACCAATTTTCCTGAAGAAGCTACACAAAGGAGTAGCGAAATATCGAATCAAAATAAATATTACATATATTAAAAAGATCTACAGCTTAAATAATTAGTGTTATTAATATAAAAAGAGGTAAAAAAACTAGAAAAATTGATAAAAAAAACATTTTTTATTATTTTGTTTAATAAATAATTCACAACTTTAATAATATGGTCTCACTTTAAGTATTTGCAGAAGTATTCCAAACGTGTCAGTAATTAATTTTTTTCGATTTAAAAGATTTAATTATTATTTTTTATTTTATTGGCCTAAGACAACTAGTGTTAGGCATTTAAATGGAATTTTTTAAGGTTTTCAATTTGTAATTATTTATAAAATTGACAAAAGGCATGTCAAAGGAAGAATTTTTGTAATTAAGTTATGGACAAACGGGGTTGAACAAGAAATGTGTCTAGAAGAGTAAAGTAAAATTAAATGGTAAATGATACAATATTACATGTGAGCTTTAAAATCCATGGCCAGATATATGTAGTTAGCCACACTAGATAATAAGTATTTTGGAGGATATTCAAGAAACTGATTAATACATACCTGTATATTTATGAAGCATATTGGTCTGCGAATCTATGCGCTTTTAGATTACGATTTAATAATTTTGACAATATTTTATTAAACATCCACTTCGTTTTTGATTGTAATCGTTCGTTGCATTTAATTGCTTAAGAAATATAACACTGAGTTGATCTAAATATTAAAATGAATTGTACGAATCGGCACTCCTATTACCGAAAGAAACCGCCACTCTAAAATTTACTACGGTCAACCGACTGTGATATCCGACAAACAAATCAAAACCGTACAATATCATAAATTTTTCTGTTAACATGCCAAAAGCACACTCGACACTTTTTCTAGCACGGGATAGTCTATAATTAAATATATTTCTTGGGCTGTCACAAACATACAACAGTTTATATTCTTCCCAATGTAAAGATGTATGAACATAGTTCTTCTCTTGCGGCTCCTTCTTTGTCGTAGATACAACAACATAACTATAACATCTTCATCACTTGAAGCCGACATTTTTCAGAAGTCTGTTCTCAAAGATAACCGAAATGATTATGATAATGACGAGTATGTACATGCTTGGAACGATTAATATGCTGCCATTTTTATAACTTTTGCTTTATTTTTATTAAAATAAATTTTAATTTTTTACACTTTTTACTTCTAATTTTTTTAATTTACTAGATAGGCGTTATTTTTTTAAATTTCTACTTTAAATACATTATATTTACACTAGATATTTATTTTTCAATGTAACTTTTTTCTTTTCCATAACAAGCGCACTAATTAATGTATTTAACTTTAACAAAACACTTTCTTTTATTCACTGCATTTCTTATGCAGATTTACAAAGCAATTTCTTAGCTTCTCTTCTTCTTTTTCTTCTCGTTCTTTTCATAACCTCAAAAATGGACTACAAAAAAATTAGCTTTTGAAAAGATTGTTCTGCCGGCAGAACATTTTTTGAGACTTCTTTGCACATTCACAAACGCACACGTATAGTAACATACGTTTTTTCCTTATAACGGCCATTTTGCATAGCATTGCATAGCCAAAATGAATTTGACATTTTGCAAATTGCAATTGCATTTAACACTATAATTTTGATATTTTCTGAAAACTTTTTTGTATAATATCATTAATTAAACACTTTTCTACTGATTTTTATGAAGCTTTTACCGGAATTTTAACTTTTTCATTTCTTGAATTGATGTTTATACCGACACTACTTAAGCAACATGCGCAGCTGTGTTAAGTAAAGAAAATTAACTGAAAGAGTAAAATGCAAGTATGGTATTAAATAGCTGTTACGAACAGCGTTACCATGATGCAATTACTACGATGGCAACATTGAAGTTTTAACAGGCCTTCGTATGTTTGTGCTTTGCGACATAAAATATGAGAAAAAATTTTCAATCGCAATATTTAAATAGAAATAATATATTTTTTTTAAACAAACTTCCGAATGCAATAAAATTACGTAAGTTAAATTGCTTATCACTTTTTGTTAATAATTAAAACTGTTAAACAAATGTGTTTGTATAGAATTTTGACATTTTATGTCGCAAACTTAAGCAGAGAAAAAAATAATGACCTGTAGTAATGATGCCGCCTTGTTTAATATTATGAGCGTTACCGTTCGATATTTTCAAAAAGTACCAAGAAAAGAGATATCACCAAAAAAAGGAGGATTTGAAAAAACAAAGAGGCATCTCTTTTAAAAGCAAAATAAGTGCTCCAAATTATTTTATTCTCCACGTATTTTGTTTAAGATACATATACAGGGTGTCTGGCAGCAGATTTATATTTTCAAAAGTAAATAAAAAACGTAATAATTGACACAAAGTTTTATTAAGAGCATTGAACGATAAAATGGAAATGCGGGTTTTATTTTTTAAACAGTATGTCATCCAGATCCTTCAGATCCTTTTATAAAGTTTCACGAATAATCGCTCTTGGAAGTCAAAGTGAGGCTTCTCTTTTCCGCATTGAAAGTCGCGGATTTTTACGTAAACTGCTTTCAACCAGTTCAATGTTTTCGGCAGTCCTTGAAGATCGACTGGGCGCTGGCCGTGGGGCATTCATAGCCGAAGCAGTTGCGTGGCATCTCTGCACCCACAAACGAATTGAATTTACACTCGGTCCATCACTTATTCACCAAATACCGAACTTTGAACAAAATTGTCGGCGAGCAATTACGTAAGAATCATTACTCTTAAAAACTGTCTCCACAACGAACGCGCGATGCTCACTCGACCACTGCGACATCGTGACTGACAAATCCGCACAATCGGTAATTGGAACAACCATTCAAACTTTCACACATTCTCATTTCTATATACTATCAGTTGTAAAACCAAGTGGTTTGTGGTTTCAAACTACTTTCACGAAATCGCAACATGTTTTATATAATAATTGTACAAACTGCAAAACAATTGCAATCATTTGTGGTAACGGCGTCATTATTCAAAGAAATATATTGGTAAAAAATTCAAAAAAATAACTTGCAAATTGTTCTCTTGAGAGGCAATTTATCCGATTGTTTATCACTGTTTGATGTCACATTGTATGAATTGTTTGGACAACCTACAACGATTTTTGGTCGTTTTTGGATTAGTAAGTTTGAATTCGCCTGGGTTTTAGTGAATCAAAAACTTTAAAGTCGTTCGCTGCCACAAATGGGAAATATGTATGTATGTATGTATGTATGTATGTATGTAATATCTTCATTTAGTAAAAAGTATCGAAAAAGTGCCAAAAATTACAAAAAGTATGGCATTTGAGTGCATTTTGTTAAAGTAGCAAAATAGTATCCAAGCAGTCGAAGAAGTTTCAAATTGCTATTTTCGTGGAAGCAACGCTAACGCTGGTTACAAAGAGACTGTGAGAGTGTTTAGAGTTGCCAGTTTCTGGTTAAATTATAACTTTTGAAAAGGGAAATTGGGGATACGGAAACAAATGAATGGTTAGTGTTAAGGGAAATGGTTAGCGACATACATACATATGATGTATAATTAGTACATACATATACACATGCATATTATTTTATATTTCCCATTTCTTTGTTAGGTACTTTTATTTTAATTAAGTAAATCTTAGAACATTGGAGATGGTTTTTTTAAATGTTGGTGTTATTTTTTAATCTTTATGATCTGCAACAAGTTCAGTTTTTTCAGTGCTATGGCTGTCGGTTGTTTTAAATGTTAATTTCTCCAATGTCGAATTGAAAAAAAAAACTGGCCAGTCGACTTTTTTCCGATTTCTTTATGTCATCCAAAAAAAAAAACCAACTTTTTTATTGTAAATTTTATGTTAACTATGGATAAATATTTCTCTCTTTCTCATCTTTGCATTGATTAAAATTTAACCTTGAAAATTAAACATTATAAAAATTTATTGTATCTAAAATATAAAAATTTTTATTTTCTTTTCAGTTTTAATAAAACATCCGGTCACCGGTTTTTTCTGAATTTGCAAAATATGTTTTTTTTTAGTTATTTTTTATTAATATCGTAGTAGTGGTTTATGTTCGCAAGCAACATGTCAGCGATTTAACAATTACAAATGTTTTGTAAATCGCTTTAAAGCAGTATTAAATTATTTAATTTAACGGATGATGAATTACATAAATTATTATATGGCAACTCAAACCTACTAGAGTCTGGAATAACGTTTTTTTTTTTTAATATTTATGGTACTCACGAGTACCCAGCAAACATTTCGTATTGCATTTGCAATGTAAAAAATTAAGAAGGGAATTTATTTTAAATGGAAACAATTATAAAAGCGTTCACTAAATACTCGTAGCAGTTCTTTCATTTATTTGTTTTGATTATTTATTTTGATAAATCTATGTCTAAATAGGAATTACACTTTTTGAATGATCTTTAATTGCTTACATTTTTCAGCTTTAATAATATGTACACGAATCATATATAAAAAAATATATTTTTAATTAATTAGAATAAACTATTTCTAATGATCAGCGCCATAAAATGTTTATTGGGCAAAACAAATAACAATTTCAATGAAAATGTGAACTTATTTGCTTATGTATGTATGCATGCTTTCCAATATTTTCAGACCTCCTAAAATTTCACTCGAAGAAACAAGGGGCGTTTCCGATCAATATATCAAAGAGCTGTTACAACAATTACAAAAGCAATCAAATGAATTGCTGGGTGAGGTTATGATTTATGATTTGGCACTTACTGTGCAGAATTTTCTTCTAAAACATAATAAACCACACCTCGGTTCGATTTACGACGAAATGTTGCAAGAGAAACAACAACGGGAAGAACAGCAGCAGTACCTGAAAATGCAACAGGAACATCAGAAGCGCCAAAATCTTATTGACGAAGTAGAGCGGCGCAAGGAACTGTTTACGTGTGAAGCCAAACGGCGTGACCCACGATATAGTATAAGTGAATCAAATCGTCAAAACGTCTCTTCAGAAGGTTCAGAAAGCTCTTCGCCCTTACATCGGGGACAGAAGTACCCTTTCCACTGCTTGGAGCATAAGAGTAGTGAAACCCTATACTTACATAAGGTGGGCAGGCAAATCAGAAGGGGCTGTTGTATGGGACACTCACAGAAGGGGTGTACTGCCTTTAATGGCATTGATATGGACACGGGCCAGTTGTTGTACATCACCGAATGGAATATAAAATATTCACAAATCGAACAACATTGTGGCAGTGGGTCGGGAAAATGTGTCTGGTTACCATCGGAACGTAATTGTTCTGGCACTCATCGGATAGATGATGTGATTGCTTCAATTGAAAAGCAAGTGGCCAGTCTATCACAGATGACTCATAAAAATCTGATAAAATACGAATGTGTCTGGTGCGTTAAACGAAAGGAAGGCCTATTAGTCTACTTAGTGCAGGACTTTGTATTGGGCACAAGTGTGTTTAGTATATCATCGTCAATGGGTTGGTGTATGGACGGCGTTCAAAGTGTGGCGAAACAAGTCTTAGATGCTTTAGTATTTTTACACAATAGAGGTGTCTCTCACAGCCACCTATTTAATTCCACAGTCTTTATGGACAGTACTGGCACAATAAGAGTTACGGATTATTCTATAGTGCCGAATTTGCTGGAGTTAATAGGTGCTGGTGAAAGATCGACTCAGGGAGACTTACCGGCATTAGGCGCTTTATTGGAGAGTTTAATGACTACATCTACTCCTGAAATGAGAGATTTTGTGGACAAGTGAGTCAAATGTGTATGTTGAATTACTTATACATTATTGTATTAATGTTGTTCTTTCTTTCGTTAGATGTAACTCAGATCGTACCCTGTCAGCTTCTGAGCTATTGGAACATCCGTTTCTGCGTGGCTCTTTGTTCACAGTTGACGATAAAGAAAATCAACATTTAACTTTGGCCGTACCCCATCATCCGAATCAACAAAAACCCATGCAAGTACCTGCCGCACCACAAGCCATAGCTGCCTTTAGCATACCATCTTCCCAACCACGGCTGCATACAGAATTTAAAGTGCTCTTGTATTTGGGTAAAGGAGGCTTTGGTGATGTTCTTAAAGTACGTAATAATCTAGACAATCGAGAGTATGCCATTAAGCGTATCCCACTACCGGCCCGTAGCAAGCAATTTAACATGAGAATTACTCGTGAAGTTGAATTGCTATCAAGATTGAATCATGAAAATGTGGTTCGCTATTTTAATAGTTGGATTGAAAGTAGCAGTGTTGCTGATATCACAGAATTGGCAGAATTAATGTCCAGCGATTTGTCAATAAGTCATGAAGATGGCGCTAAAAGGCCAACATCGTCACAAGCTGCAATAAATGCTCCAGAAATAGAACAAGATTCATCCAGAGGATGGGATAGTTATTTGCCGCATATGGACGATTCTGATTCTGATTCAGATGGCATTGTATTTGCCGATTCCAAAGGAAACGGGCCCGTATATGAAGAATATGACGCGAATGACGATTCGAAATCATCTCCGAAAAGAAATTCTCCGAAATCCGTAATACAAGTTATGCACATACAAATGGAATTTTGTGAGAAGTCGACTCTACGTACAGCCATTGATGACAATCTTTGTCAGAATTCGGATCGCTTGTGGAGATTATTTCGTGAAATTGCTGAAGGCCTCTCCCATATTCATCAGCAGGGCGTCATACATCGGGATTTGAAACCGGTGAATATATTTTTAGATTCCCGCGATCAAATAAAAATTGGAGATTTCGGCTTAGCCACCACTAGTATTTTAGCTTTGCAAACCAATTCAGAACAACATAGCAATCAGAACATTAACTCTCAGGATGGGACAGGTAAAGTTGGTACTGCGTTATATGTGGCTCCCGAATTGACTGACAATGCTTCGAGATCAATTTATAATCATAAAGTTGATATGTACACATTGGGCATTATATTATTTGAAATGTGCAATCCTCCCTTTAGTACCGGCATGGAGAGAGTTGATACAATAATTCATTTGCGAAGCTCAAGTATAACTATCCCGGAGCACATGTTGAAGGATAGTAAATTCCAGAAAACTGTCAAGGTGAGTATTTCCGTTTATATAATTTTTAATTTATTATTATTGTTTTTACTATGGAAATATGTACTTACATACATACATACATACATTACATATGTATATTACCCCGGTTTAGCTTATACGATGGCTTTTAAATCATGATCCTGCCCAAAGACCAACAGCTGAAGAATTGTTGGCATCAGATCTGGTACCGCCTGCCCAACTGGAGGACAGCGAGCTACAAGAGATGTTAAAACACGCCTTAGCCAATCCCCAAAGTAAGGCTTACAAACATATTGTAGCAAGGTGTTTACAACAAGAAAGTGACGAAATAGTTGAACACACCTATCACATTGGTTGCAGTCGTAGCATGAAGGCATGGAATACGCCTATTGTATTGGACAGCCTGGTAACACTCAGTCCTCTAATCGAATTTGCTAAAAGCAAAATCGTATCACTGTTTCGGAAGCATGGAGCCATAGAGGTGGACACCCCATTGTTGTCGCCTCTAACAAAGCATACCAACAATTGTGACAATAATGTCAGGCTAATGACGCATTCCGGTTGTGTGGCGGTTTTATCCAGCGATCTGAGAATCGAATTTGCACGCCATATAGCCATGAGTGGTGTAAATATGATACGACGTTACTGTGTGAATCGTGTTTATCGAGAAGAGAAGGTTTTCAATTGCCATCCAAAACAAAGTTATGAATGTGGCTTTGATATAATTTCGCCACATTCCGCTAGCCATTTAGTCGATGCCGAATTGTTGTCTCTGGCCTATGAAATTGCTTCAATAATCCCGAATCTCAGAGAGAGAAATGTTATGATAGAAATGAATCACACAAATCTCTTAAAAGCCATACTTTTATACTGTAATGTGCCCAAGGACATGCACAGAGATTTATGTGCAAGTATTTCTAAATATATGGAGGGCAGAATATCCAAGTTTCAATTTGATTCCAGTGCGAATGTAATAATGGAGAAATCTCCAACTTCAGCAACGGTTTTAACAGAGTTGCTTTTAGCAAATTTTCGAATTAGTGGCAAAAATAGTGCTGATGGCTCTGCCTTAAAAACTTTGATACGTGGCAAAGGCGAGGCAGCTTCTTTAGCAAAAAGTGCTTTGCGGGAAATAGAGTCAATAGTTTCACTTGCCCAAAGTTTGGGAGTTAAATGTCCCGTACATATATTTTCTGGTCTACCCATTGGTTATGAGCGTGCTACTACCGGCGGTATTGTATGGCAAATGCTAGCAAACCTAAAGCCCAATCGCTCTTCTAGACCCTCTGCGTTGGCTGTGGGAGAACGTTACGACAGTATGTTAATGGAGTTTCAAAAGCAAGCCCAGAGTTTTAATCCGAATTTGCTCAATCGTGCCATCAGTGGAGCAGGCTTCTCATTCTATCTTGACAAATTGGCAGCTGCAATGTTTTCCGAGGACTCACAAAAACATTGTACCATAGATGTGGGTGTGTATATTAGTGGCTCGCGACCACCTCTCACAGATATCACCTACATAATGCATCTGCTGTGGTCATTGGGTATACGTTGCAGTTTTTTGGAATCAACTGGCAATGCTGGCGATGAAGGTCAAGAACTGGTGAAATTGGGTGCAACTCATGTCATTCTATTAGCAGAAAATGGATCGTTACGTATAAAGACTTGGGAGCGTGATCGGTTTCAAGAGAAGCATGTTACTCGCGCCGAATTGGTAGATTTTATACAAAAAATGTCACGCATTCCGAAAGTGAATTTAAGTAGTTCGAATGACGCTTCTGCACATCCAATAAATTTAGGTGATTATGGACTGGCTACCTCATCGTCGAGTACGAGTGTTAGAAATGCTTACATCTCCTCCAGTTCGAGTAATTTACCGAATGTTGAAGCTCAATTTCTCTTACACAAAGAGAAAATTACCGACTCTAAAAAGAAACGTGTAAAAAATCAGGTGAGTTTCAGAAAGAGCAAGTCAAGATAGAATTTTTATAAATCTCAGCTGTTCGTATCTGATACATCATTGTCAATATTCGACTAATGATTTTTGCCTGATATCCATAATTTTACGAATAATAAATAATAATAAAGCAAAAATAGATTTGAAATTCAATTAAAATTTATTAATCGGAAGAGTGTGTTCGAAAAACTATTTTTTTTTGTTTTTAATTCTTTCACGATTATATAGTTGCTATGTTTGTTATATGGTTTATCGATATCCAAAATAAAAGAACGTTCAAAAAAAGACGAATAAACTTTTTTGGCAAATAAAAAAATATTCAGCCGTTAATGAACAATTGAAAAAGCCCGAATAAAACCAGCTAGATTAAAGTTGTCATTAAAAAAGTTGAAATAGAAATATTAATTTTTATAATATCTAAAAAAATTTTCAATTTATTTGCAGATCTTACAGACCATGTGTACAACTTTAGCCCAATTTGTTCGTAATGAAAACATTCTGGTCTTAGTAGTCGATTTGGAGCGGCCTATGCTAAATGCCATCGTGGGAGCAATTAATCCCCGTGCCAATACAAAACAAGAGACTGAAGAGACTGATCAGGAAATTAAAATCGTCACTGAAAGGTATGATTTTCCTTTTATGTACCAGAATGATAGAAATAAAGATTACGCCATCAGCCAAACACAAAAAAATTGTTCTGCGGAACTCTGACGTCAGACAAAGTGTGCTCTCGTTTGGTTTCAATTTTTTATATTTTAAAAGCAACCATATTTTTTCTAATTCATTTAGAACTTCATACTCATTTGCAATATCAGTTTCATTAGCTTTTTTTTCACTTTCAATATCGCGATTTATTTTCTTTATTCACATTTACGGATTTCACACACTTGAAAAACATTTCTCAAATCTTTATTTGTGCTGTATCGCTCGGAAAATTGTAAAATGATATATATACATACATATATAGGTATAGTCAAAGATGGCACATACAAATATGTACATACATACATACATATGTATGTGCATTTTATTAAATATCTCACTTGTCCATCTAACTTAACCTAAAACAAAATAATTTAAAAAGTCGTTTATAAGTTGAATTATTTCATTATTTTTCATATATATTTAATGAAAAATGAGACTCAAAATTCGGACTTTATTATAGAACTGGTAGAATGTTTTTTTTGGTTAATTCTGCGAGTAAATTAATTACATGGTTGCCAACCTTAATCTTTATTTCTTTCATTTTTTTTTATCAATATATACAGTAACTTTTTTTGTTATGAATATTCAACGGCAAAAAGCCATTAAAATCCAGTCAATAGAAATTAATATACAGTGAAACCTCTCGTAAACGGACACTCACCATCGCGTTTTTTTTTGTCCGTTTATAAGACCTAAACGTTTATTATTTTATAATACTACATTTTATTAAAGCAAAGCCACACTAATCTATTTTATGCAGATAACACTGCTTTAAGTTGGATCGGTTCAATTTGAGTTGTTAAGTTTCGAAATGACTTTCAATGTTTATGATCAGTTTCAATGCGGCATAGTTGTCTGTAGCAAAATGTTTCGAAAGGGTAAGGGTCGTTTTAATTCTCATCATAAGTATATATGGAATCATGTCATACAATTTCCATTTTTCCTTTAATTGAGCCATTTTATGGATCTAAAGCTGACGACACGATCTAAGCAAGCATTTCTCAACCAAACACCAATTTCGTTGCCACCATAATGTAATTAAACCAGGCGGCATCATTACTACAGGTCATAATATTTTTTCTCTGCTTAAGTTGGCGACATAAAATGTCAAAATTTGTTTAAAAGTTTTTATTATTAACAAAAAGTGATGAGCAATTTTATTTGTGTAATTATGTTGCAATCGATATTTTGTTTAAAAAAAATATATTATTTGTCCGTAAATATTGCGAGTGAAACTCTTTTTCTGATATTTTAAGTAGCAAAGCACAAACACACGAACGCCTGTAAAAGCTTTAATACTGCCACCTTCAGCCGGTATGGCACTACATTAATTTTTCATTAATTAATATAAAATTGATAGAAAGGGACAGCAAGAGTCAGAAAGAAACAAAAATAAAGTCTATGGTTAATATTTAAATTTTTTTAAGTGTTGCCTCTTGAAAATATCATTTAAAAAAATGCTAAAGAAAAATATACGGTCAAAAACTAAGCTCAGAATCGCAGACATTTTGCATAAATCACTAAGTTGTCAACATTAAACAGCTTTTAAGTTCGAAACGTCAATTGTAAGTTGAAGCTTTTTACATTTTTTTTTTTTTGACATTTGCTCGTTTTTTATCAATAACACTAGTTATGTTATGTATTATATAATATATTATGTATTATATAAATATATTATATATATTGTTATGTATTAATAACACTGATGATGTTTTTTTTTTGTTTTTGTTACTATATTTTTTAATTTGCACGTCCCAAAGAGACATTAATGAGCGATATACATTCGAACTTCTCTATAACGAAATCTTCTCTATAACAAATAAAATTCGTGAACACAACATTTTTGTGAGTATTTTCATACATTTTGATCTTCCTATAACGAACTTCCCTATAGCGAAGTTCTCTCTACGTGACGTACAATTTTTTAAGACCTAAATATAATTTTTCACACTAAATAATCTCTCTATTGCGAAGTTTTTAGCAATCGATTTTTTGCATCAATTTAGTCACATATGTAACCATTTTGATATTCGTCAATATTACACAGAACGTATATGTTTGACTATTTTTCACACACAATGATAAATATTGAAGCTGAAGATTGATCGTCTGTCAGGCGCTTTAGTAATTGCATCATGGTTGCACCTTCAAAACTTTTTTGTTAATAGCGCAATCGCAAATTTCAAAATATAAATCAGAGTTGAACAAAGAAAAACTACTAATTAAATACAACTATTGTTGGTCAGTTTCAACAAAGTTGCATAATTTTTAAAATTTATTCGCCGTGGTTTCAGCCTTTCTGTCCGCTTATGAGAGGCATTTTGAGAACAATTTATTAAAAATTACTGTCCACGTCCGGTTAAGAGAATACTGTACATATTATTTATTTTGTTTTGTTGCATGTAATTTTTTTGAGATTTGTTGCCCGCTCATTAAGACATACTATAGTTCAATGTCCAAAAATTGCAGAACAGGGGCCTAATTACCGCATTCAATATCGTACAAATTGCATTGTAATTTGTTGGTTTTTTTTTTTTGGCGTGTGAGATAGGGTTGAAAATGCCTTCGCACTAACAGAGACCGTCTTCATCTGCGTCGAGTGGTGGTTTGGCATCATGGCATTCGATATCGAACAAAATGCATCGTAATTTGATAGCATTCGATAGCGAGTAACAAAACACGTTACGTCATGCGATTTGACATTCTATCGTATGAAATAAAAAACAAATTGTTTAAGCGTCGAAAGGGTTTTATATTTTGCAAAACATAAGGAAGAACTTAAAAAAAAAACAAACAATTTGCAAAAAAAAAAAAATTCAATTATTCTGACCAGAAAGATTTTCCAAAATTGCTGCTGCTGCCGTCTATCCAAAAGCAAATCTTTTATATCTCATTTGGTTTCTACTATACATAACAATTCCTCTTCGGAGTCTGATGAGGATAAATAAAGTTTTATTAACATATTCATTATTTTTGCACTTAAAAATTACTAATATGTTTTTGGCACAAAATTTCTTCGGTTGTTCTATTACAATTTGCTAGAAATTACAATTTGTTACATACCGCATGATATGATTGGTTTTCATCGAAATATAGTAATAGGAGACGAATGCACGTAAATAAAGTGAGTGTTTTTTAAATATATTCATATTTGCTTACCAATTTGCCGTTGATGGGTTAATGAAACAAAATTTGATATTTTTAATATTTCATTGTAATTTTTCCCTTTACAGATTTCACAAAAATCACCGTTATATCGAGCAAATATACAAGAAAATTACAAATTACTTGGCTGATGATAAAATAACTATATTAGCCTTATATAACAAAGAGAATTCGTATTATCGTTTCATAATGTGAGAAAAGTAGTAAAATGTTGGAAGACCGCCTTAAAGATAAAAAACAAATAATGTTTCCTACCTGTATGGTTAAAATTTAATATTTCATAACTAACTAATTGTAAATGTTAAATGTTAAAGTAGTTAATAAAAAAAAATGTGTAATTGTTGTAAATCGTGTTCATATTAAATTGTATTTGTTATATTTTAATTTAAATGCTATATACATATGTATGTATGTATTTCTTTTCTCTGTACACTTATTTAAGATTATTTATTTATTAATTTTTATATTTTCTATTTTATTTGACGCTTTTATAAATTTATCTATTATTTATAAAATTAAGCTCGAGGTCGTTTGTCTTTTATAATTCTATTGTTTGTAATTTATTTTCTATATTTCGTTAACAGTTTGTTAACATAATCAGAAAATAAATGATATATTTATCATATATCTATTATATATCATTTATTTACTGATGATCTTAACAAACGAACACGATGTTAATAATATAAATAATAAAATATTTAGTTTTATTTTTTTAATCCTTATTTTTTATAATAAATAACACTATTTTTCTTTTAAGCTTAAAGGTTTGTTTATGTTTCTTAATTTTTCTCTTTTTTTTGCGATATTTCGTCAACCGTTAATTAAATTTAATGTCATAAAGAAAAACTTTTATACAAAATATTAACAATTTCCTGAAGATGTTAACCGATGGTTGACGAAATATCGAATAATTAGAAAAAATAAAAATTATAAACAAACCTTTAAGCTTAAAAGAAAAATAGAAATATTTATTACTTATTTTTATATTATTAATTTATAGAGAAAAAAAAAAAACGTTGTCTAAAATATAATAATTCGTTAAGTGTACGTAGTTTCTCAGTTTTACTGCCGTAATCATAAACATTTTTTTTTTATTTATAAAAGGTTTAATAGAGAAATTCAATCAATATAAAATTTATAAAACCAAAAAATTTTTATGAATACGCCAATTAATCTTTAAAACATTTTCGAACTAAATTTTGTTATAAAAATATTTCTATTTATACATTTTTACATGTGTTTTATTTTAATTACACGTTTTACATTTCATAAATAAGCCATATTATTTTTGTGTATAATGAATTAATTAATTAATGTGAAAAAAAAAACAATTATGTAATAATAAAACGAGTTTGTACATACAATAATTTTTTTTTGTTTTGTATGCTGCAACTAAGAAGGCGAATTCATAACAGGGGACAAGATACGGCATTCGATTGGAATGGAAATCCTATTGAAATGTATAGGAATTTTCTTCGAATGCCGTAATTCTAGGCCCAGGTGACTGTTTTCGTCGGCTTTCTGAGACGTCGAAAGATCCGAAAAAAAAGTTTATTATCTTAAAACTCAAATGTCAAATGCGGGTTTATCACAAAGGGAATATTATTAAATGTTGGAAATAGAAAACTTTTTATTGTTAAGAAAACATAATGTTTCAGCTGCATAACAAAAGTTGCCGAACTTCTGAGAGTAAAAAAAAATTCATTTTATTTTCGTGATTTTAGACGCTTCAAAGTCAATGAAAATAAACTGAAAAAAAATAAAAGCCATATTTTTCCATTTCCCCATTAAAGTGTATGGAAATTGAAAACTTTAAGTATGTTTTTTACAAAACTAGTTTGTTTTTTAATTATGTCACTATTGAAGTGAATGAGCGATATGAACTTGGAACTACAAGTTTATTTGAAAAATTTTTCATTTTTCTTTTTCATAAATTTTTAACTAAAAACTTTTTTCGTTTCGTTACACATTTCCTGATTAATTTCCGTTTCATATGTAAATAAAAAACAGCTGACAATTTAATTCTAGCCCGAACTTACCGAAAGAAAAAGTTCGTGCAACTTTGTTCAGAAAATGAAAAATGTTATGCTATCTGAAACGCTTAAGGGTAAATTTGTACGAGTTCGGACACTTTTGTTATGCACCTGGAACAGACCTATACTTGTATGGATTTTAGTCTTTTCGAACTTTTAAGAAAATTTACGTGTTATTAACAGCAAGGCAGCTGCAATTTAAAGTTAACCCTGGATGGTAACTCGTCATTTTACTCTTTGTCGAATCGACGAAATATAAAAAGAAATTTTTGGGAAACGATTTTTAATAGAAAAAAATGGCAAAAAATTTTTTTTATTTAAGCTTTTTATTACAAAATAAAGAAAAAAAAGTATATATGTAAATAAAAATTGTGTTTCGAAACAAATTTCACCTTTTTATGTTTTTTTTTTAATTTTGGAAACAACAAAAACTTAAAGCTTTCGTCATTAAATAACGTTGTGGACTGAAAGAGCACATAAAAGAGTTGTATGATAAAGAGTAAATGATGTTAGTCGATTCGGCGAAGAGTATCCATCCAGTGTTAAAGACGCCTTGATTAGGAGTAACTTTTGTTTATTTAAATGTTGCCGAACTTACGCAGTGTGGAAGTAGTTATTTTGACATCTTCAGAATATTATGCGCAAAGAAAACTAATCAAATGTCTATATTATTTCCTATCAAATTGCAGAATACCCATCCTGAATTCGCCTCGGCAACTAATATATACATATGTATATATAATGTAGATATATATATGTATATACATATATACATAAAATAGAAATTACATAGGAAATTTTTGATTTTCGGTATCCACTTGTTGCTGTGATGCGGCTAGGTTTTCTTTTTGATCGCCTAATTTAGGGGCTGTTTCTGCGGAGCCTTTGTTAAAGTTACGCACAATGCGTGTGGCGGGTTGTAAAACTTTTCGTGACAATCGCATGAAACCTGAAACGGGATCTCTACCAAAATATTTTACTTGTATCTCTTGACCAACATCCAAACCTAAAGCCGAAGGATGTGCAACCTTTCTTTGGTCCAATTGGGAATTGTGCAGTAGAGATGGAGGCATATCTTTATATAATATAACCATTACTCCTGTATCCCTTACCTCTGTTATAGTGGCAGTATAAATGGCACCAAATTCCAGGTTTGGTATTCGTTCTTTGCTTACCAGAAATGAATCAATCATTTCTTTAGCTTCGTGCATGGCATCTTGGGATGGAGCAAAAAGAGTGAAGCTTGTTTCGTCTTCAGTGCTAAGAGTGCAGCCAGTTTCTACATAAATTTTCTTTACATTAATGCCGCTTGGTCCTATTAAACGTGCTCTTTGTTGGTGCTCAATTTGCAAACGTTCCGTTACAGGCCAACAATACTTTTTGGTTTTTCGTGGCTCTAGTATAACATCGCCCATGATGTCCAATATGCGCGATTTGGCATCCGTAGCTTTTTGCAAAGCTTCCATCACTATTTTCAAAGGAATACCAGATACTTTTAAATCCGCTTGTATAGCTGTGAAACCTTTCTTCGTCCCCGCCACTTTCATATCCATATCACCCATGTAGTCTTCTATGCCCAAAATGTCGGTCAATATTCGATAGTCGTTTATATGTTTTGTATCATTATCTTCATATTTTGTTACTAATCCAATGGCTACACCAGCAGCTCTTGCTGTCACTGGTACTCCAGCATCCATCAGAGCCATTGAGCCGGCGCACACTGTGGCCATGGAACTGGAACCATTTGATTCTAAAACTTCTGCGGACAGTCTTACGGTGAAAGGATAATCATTTGGCAATGTGGGTAGTAAAGCTTTTTCGGCTAATGCGCCATGACCAAGTTCGCGACGACCAACTCCTCCTACGCGTCCAACTTCACCGGTTGCATAAGGTGGAAATTCATAGTGGAGCATAAAGTTTTTCGCTTTAACACCGCTAAGATAATAACAAACAAAAAATTAATAAAGATTGATCCCACCTCTTTCACAAGAACACATAAAATTTCAAATAAATAAATATACACAACTCTAATATTGAAAACAAATTTCCGAACAGCTCTAATGTACAGCATATTTATGTATATAGAAATCATTTCATCAATTACTATTTAGGATACCATTGATTTGAAGGCTTTTACTCATTAAACTTACGTTTCTAACGCGGATATTGTATCTAATTTCATTGCAGATTCTTGCGAGTCTAATGCTACCGTACAGAACACTTGCGTTTGCCCCCTTTGGAACAAGGCGGACCCATGTAAGGGTTTGTATAAATCCACCTATAATAAATTATAATCACACATTTTTCGATTAAACATTGAAAGAAGTCTAACCTGGCAATTTATGTTCCTTAAAGTATCAAAAGTTCTACCATCGCATCTTTGATCGGTTTCGAATATCAATTCCCTAAAAAGCATTTTACACAAACGGTTAAATTCTTCGGTAATCAAAGATGGTTCGGTATCAGGATAGCTGGACCACACTTTATCGAGAACATTTGCTCTCACTTCATTTACAGCCTGATCACGTGATAATTTGTCATGCTGTGAATCTTGAAAAATTTCGCGCAAACGCATTTCTCCCATGCTACGTACAGCATCTCTTATTTCGTCATTAACTTCGGGTAGATTTTGTGTAATTTGTTTTTCTTTTCCATACGCTTTGCGGAGATTTTCAATTCCGTTAATTATATTTTGAGTTTCCTTGGTACCTTGCTTAATCGCTTTGAAAAGATCTTGTTGCAGCACAACATTACCTTTGCCCTCTAACATGACAACGAGATTTTGTTTAGTTGCCGAAACGACAAGATCGAGATCTGACGATTGCAATTCACGTCTCGTAGGATTGACAATAATTTCACCATCACATATGCCCAGTCTAGAAATGAAGCATTTTATTGAGTTTTAATTTCATAATTAAATCGGACAGATGTTACGTAAGATTTCAATCACCTTACAGCACCAATTGGACCATTCCAGGGAATATCACTCATACTTAAAGCCAATGAAGCCGCATTTATGGCCAGTACATCCGGAGAGTAAATGGCATCCATGGCTAACATATTACATACCAATTGAGTTTCGGTTCTATATTCAAACGGAAATAATGGGCGCACAGACCGATCTATTAGACGAGCCGATAAAATCTCTCTTTCGGATGGGCCCATTTCACGGCGCATAAAATTCGTCGGTATGCGACCAGAAGCCGCATTTTTTAGTCTATAATCTACTACTAATGGTGTAAAGTTTGTCCCAGGTGTGGGTTTTTGTTTGGCAACTGCCGTAACCATTACAGCGGTATCACCCATTTGACAAACAGCCGTGGCGTTGGCAAAACGTGCATATTTGCCAGCCGAAAGCACGAAGTTTCTCCTAGCAGTATAAAATTTTCATTGTTAGTTCTTTATTAAAAATTGCACTTCATCGAATTTACCCATTAGAAAATTCTACTTGCACTTGTGGTATATCCGAACTATAGGAACGTACAAGTTTGTTAATACGCGTACAATAACGTGAACGAAATTTCAACAGTTTCAAATAACTGGGCGAGTATTTCATTTTTATCGATTTATTGGGTAAATTTAATTTAAATTTAATTGATAAATGTTGTAAATTTAATTTAAGTTAACAAAAAGCCGGACCAAAAATCATTAAAAGTCTTATTTCAACAGCTGTAATCCGCACATTTTTTTAGAAGGTAAACATGGACTCTGGCGACATCTTTAGTGATTCAACAGAACGATTTTAGTATTGCCATATCGAATGTATTAACTAAATTTCAAAAAAAAACTTTTTTTTTTCCTTTTTTTCACTCCAAATAAGTAAATTTTAATGGCGCCAAAAGAATGAAAAAGGAACAAATCAAATATCTGTTGCAGCCCCAGTGACTAGCGGGACTTCCACCTAGCTCAGGTATCGGTGAACGTATCCCAGATGAGTTCCAACCCTTCACACTAGGTACGCTGCACATAAAAAATTTATAATGTTCCTGCAAAAAAAATCAAACACAACCACACACACACACAAATGACAACCTTTGTTCGCTTTCATTAACGTTTTCCATTTCCTCCCTCAGAGGCAGATGTTCCCCTCTGACCAAACCCTCCCAACCATGTCACAATGATATTCATTCTTTTCCTACATTAACTCACCTTCATACTTTCAACCAATTGCTTCTTAAGCACAACACATTATTTCAACGTTATAAACATACGGTATTTAATTTTATTTAAATTATAAGAACTTACTCTAACAAAAAAATTAATTCACAACATAAAATATAGATTTAAATATAAAAATATAAAAAAAAATGTAAAAAAAACAAGTATGTATGTATATAAAAAAAAAATATTCTTGTTTTTTTTCTTCTTTCCAATTGGATACTAATTAAATTTTTGCCTAACAAAAATGCAAATTAATAATCAAACAAAATAATTTTACATACAAGATCAAACAAAAAACCTTATTGCTGCTAACGGTTCTGTAATTAAGGTACAGTCAAGGGTTCAGAGCAAACGCAAAACAAATCTTTTATTTACCTAACGGATCCGAAATAGCGGCTATTTAATTCACTACCCAAGTAAAACCCTTTATTTTACCGGTATAACCGTACCTTAAATAAGGCTAATCCTAACTAGCCTGAAGGAGCTCCTCAACCGAATTTATTATCTTTTTCCTTAACTACTTTAAATAGATAATTCCACCTGGCAATGATGTAGTGGAATATCTTCCACGCTACGAATTTATTAACACAATCTGAGACACAAAAAAAACTATTATTAAGTATATTCACCATTCACTCTACTATGAAAATTAAATAATAATGACTTCTCAAAAAGGCATTAAGTTGGTACTTAATTACTAATCAAATTCACAAGTTTCACGACACAATACAAAAAAAAAAATCAAATGAAAAAAAAAACTTAAAACTATAATCTGCACTTAATTATTTCCGTTATCCAAATCTTACTTTCTGATCGCCCTTTTTTTTTTTCTTTTCCCTCGAAGGCACCTTATCAGTTACACAAATATATATATGTATATAATTCACCTGTTAACTTCCCTTGGTTGCGATTGTGGCATTTACTTCAACGACCCCAAAAAGCTTCAGGATCGATTACCTCCTAGATGGATGCTCTATGTCCTTCCACGGACGACAATCTTGTAACTAACGTTTACAACACTACCACTATGCGAACTGACATTCTATGCAGAACAGACAAAAGACAACATAGCTTAAATTTTATAGTAGAACAATAAAACGGTTTTTTGAATATAAAACTAAATAGAAAAAAATATTATCCTTATCCATAATTTCTATGTGAAATTACGATCAGGTTTCTTCAATATGGCCCTGCTAATTGAGATACCACACATTGTTGGTATATCTACATAATTTGTTCCTTGTTTTGTTCTTATCGATATTGCTTTATGAAAAAATTCTAAAAACAAACCTTTAAGCTTAAAAGATAATATATAAATTGTTATTTATTATAATAGTTTAGACATTCCATACTGTATGTTACGAATTTTTATTCTTTCGCTTTGGAAAATTTTGTTTATATTATTGTCTAATTAAGCATTAAGTAGAGTCTATGTTGAAAAAAAAAGTAACGATGCCAGCAATGTCAATGTATAGGCGACAATAAACAAAAAAATTGTTATTTTGGTCTGAAATATCGTGAAAATCACGTAACATCGTTACAGTTGGTATCCCTGCGATTCTCACACGCCCTAAATTAAAAAATCTCTCAGTGGCAACACTTGAAGTTTTAATAAATTCACCACGACAGTGTTGCACTTGACATTTAAAATAAAAGCACATTTTTTCCAGTGTATCGTCATCTCCTTTGTTTTTGGTTATTCGGTGTTGTACAGAGAAGAATAGTCAATGTCGAATTGTCGACAAGTAAAATTCGGTTTTTCTTCGTTCTTTAGAGCGCGGTGTGTGTAGTTTACTGAAATAATTAAAAATTAAGAAAATTTTTGTCATGTTCTGAGAGCCTAAATTTAAAGCACGGTTTTTTAATCTATTCAAATAACGTGGGAACTATGTAATTTAATTTCAAAAATAACGAAAACGTGTTACTTCAAGAAAAAATTGCCATTAAAAATTCATTTCATTCAGAAAAAAAGTGCCAATCACCTGTAAAAAGAGCAAAAAAGAAAAGAAGAGTAAATGTTGTGTGCTGTTTAAAGTGAGTTTTATTAATATTACATTAATATATATGTATGTATGTATTTACTTATATATTTTTTATACCACTGCATACCTTAATACAAGTGTGGTCACAACAACCAGCCAGCCAAGCAGGCATACACAATGTTGATATGTGTACATACTTATATATATATAAATATAAATAATCATACAGAGTATGAAGGCAAAAGACAACAAAAATTAAATAAAATTTACAAAAAGTGCAAAAAGTAAAATAAATTGTATAGAAAAAATAGTAAAATATGTTACAATAACAAAAAGTATAGGAAAAATCAAAACGCCGCTAAAAGTCAACGTCAAACCATACTCTCAGGTAATGTTTGCGAAAACCATCATATAGTAAATTAAGTATTTTGAAATTAAGAATGTTACAGAAGAATTAAGAAAGAGGCAAATTGATTTTTTATGGAGTGAGCCTGGGCAACAAAAATTTATTTGTTAAAATACACACCCATTTTCATTCCTTAATTGCTGCATGCTTACTACTTTACGAATGTGTGTGCATATATTATATATGTTTGTACATACATACATATGCATGTATATCGAGTGTGTATGTTTTAAAAATAATATGCTGTGTCAATAACATCGAAAAACAAAAATTCCTCTTGTAGTCAATTTATCATCATACCCAAAATAAAGCAACAACAACTTACCTAATAACACTTGTCAAAACATTTGCAAGTTGGCGTTTTCAATGGTGGTTGGTTTGGTTTTAGTACAACCGTAGTATGAAATTCTTATTTCTTTTTGAACGAGTAAAATCATCAAATAAGAAAAGCAACTTTAAAGTTTATTGGGTGTTGGAACTGCCACTATTTGGTGTGGTTTAGTGTGTTTTTTATACACTCTACATTTCAGTCTTGTCATTCCTTTGCGTATTTAAACAACAACAACAAACGGAACCTCCAATGTTAAAAATATTTAAAAAAAAACAAAGGAAGCCGTTACACACACACTGGTGGACCAC